>VYXF01013011.1:7800-83114 GCA_013397295.1 Polioptila caerulea | reverse complement strand
TCCCCTCACGGCTCCCGCTCCCGGAGCTGCTTCCTCCCCACGTCCCATCCATCGCCCCCTCCCAGTACACCTTCCTCACGGTTTCTGATGCAAAGGAAACCCCAGTCTAAATTAGGTCTGTGACTTTCCTCTGCTCTCTCACTACGCATAATCTTTCCCCTCTTCTTTTCCCCCACTCGAAGCCTCCTGGGCGGTTTCTCCTGGGCCTGCTAAGATCTCGATTCTGCACAAGTCGAACTTCTGGACTTGNACACCTTCCTCACGGTTTCTGATGCAAAGGAAACCCCAGTCTAAATTAGGTCTGTGACTTTCCTCTGCTCTCACTACGCATAATCTTTCCCCTCTTCTTTTCCCCCACTCGAAGCCTCCTGGGCGGTTTCTCCTGGGCCTGCTAAGATCTCGATTCTGCACAAGTCGAACTTCTGGACTTGATGTTGGCAGCACGAAGACTCTCGATGTGAGCATCTCTGAGTTTGGAAAGATGCTCTCCTGTGCCTGCCTGGCACACAGGGAGCCCTCTCCAGCATATGCCGTCTCAGCCTCAGGTGCTGGCAGAGTCTGAATCCTCATCTCCATTTCGTGGGCTCAAGGTTTGTAAAAACTTTCTGAGGTTTATTAAAAAGCCCTTGAATTAATTCAGTCTTTGTGTGGTCAGCCTGTGAGGCTGGGGTGCACCTGAACCAAGGAGCAAATTAAGGAAATGCTTAATCGAGGCATAAAAATGCAAGAGCCAAATCTTAGAGCAACAAAATTGCTGCTTTTAAAACCTTAATCTCTTTTACTTCTATTATTGAAGCAAAACTGTAAAGACACAATGTAGATTAATTCCATGATTTTTATAGCTACAATTTTATTATAAGTTTTTATATTTTAATAGATAAGGAAGTTATTTAAATTCTGTGGGCTTGCTCTTGTAGCCTTTATTCAGGTAGGTCTCCTTTTGCCAGTCTCTCTGTTGAGTAAAAACTACAGAACTGAGCTTTTTAGCTTTTGTTGGGCCAAATACATATTCCTCATTTTTACTTCTGCTCTGATATAATTTAGAACACAAAATAGAGCCATGCAGCCAAGTGATTTGAGAATGAAGATTACAGCAGTGTTTTGGGTAATATATTAAACTAATTTCAGTTTGGACAATCTTCCCTTGGAAAAGGTTTGGGAGTGGAATAGTTCTGGGTAATTCTCTAGCCTGCAATATGTACACTTCATCCTGTTTTCAATGTATGAGGTTCTTGCATTCCTATTGTTCTTTGATCTAATTGTGGCCACCCAGCTGGTCATCAGTTCCACTTCGTTACCCTGAGAGCTCAATCTGATGAGATTCTTGGGAGTCACACATGTCCTGCTTGGTGGTTTATGAACAGCAATTTTAATTTTAAGTAATTTTTATCTGATGCTTGCAAAAGGTGGAATAAAGAAAAAAAAAATAAAATTGCAGGATTCCTAAGGGAAACAATTTTTTTTTGGACCTATTTACACTTCCTTTATTTCTCTAGTGGTGCCCATTCTCTACCCAAAACCCACAAGTCCATCTCCTGACTTGAATTCCTTATCTCATTTGCTCAGCAAGTTAATAGTTTTAAGGAAGTTGAAATGCACGTTCAAATATATAAAACAAGATGTTTAATTGGTCTTGAGTCTTTATTTTTGTTTTCCTCTTTTGAAACAGAAAGTTGATGGCATTATTTGCCATTTCAGGCAAAGTATTTGGCCAAAATCCTGATTTCTTGTCCTCAAAAAGGACCAAATCTTCTATTTAGTTATAATTTGGAACCTGTCATTTATTTTCATGATGCATCACATACATCAACAGCAGACAAAGTTTTAAAATGGTAAAGGCATCGCTGCCTGTGGCAAATTCTTACTAATTTTAATTTTGTTCTAACTTGATGAACTCTTTTGATTATAATACAATAAATAAAAAGTCTCCAAAGTTTCCTGAGTGGTATCTCCACTGCTGCATAGGTACAGGTAAGTTCTGAATTTCACGTGTTTTGTAATGTGTGTTGAGAACAAAGAAAACCATTTTCTGTTCTACTCTTGCTTGTTATTGTATTTTTTGTTACACCTATAGATTGGCAAGAGAAGGGTTCTCTTTGCGTCCCTTTGCCTCAAATTTTGCCTGTTTCTTTCTTAAGATTATTTTAATATTTGTCTTTTTGTATTCTGTTTAAAGACTAGGTAGTGAAGGTTTTTTTCCAAAGCAAGAGAGAATTACTGGATTTATATCTTTCCCAGAGTCAACGAAAAATTTCCTGTAAGAAAAAAATGAGTTGTCTAGGGGAAAAGAATCTTGCTAAGCAAAATCCTGTCCCTCTCCTTCCTCCACTAGGTATGCTGTATTAAACTGCACGTGGAATGCTTTTTCAACTAATTTCTGTTATTTTTCATCCTACAGAGAGACTTATATCTTCCAGCATTCACCCCGAGTTTATAGGAATGCTGAGTTGTCATGCAGGAGTTTTACCTCACACTGGGGAGATATTAGTTGATAACATCTACCTTGTTTAGATTTATTGCTTTAGCATATTTCATGCTAAAAATATTTTTTTTACCATCTGCTAAGATTAGCACTGGAGTGGTAATAAATTTCCTTGCCCTGTTACTGTGGTGTAGTTTGGAACCATCTTACACCGCACTCGGCCTAATTGAAAATGGGATAAGATAAATGATGCACTTTGAGTCCCTCTCTCAGATGTACCATTGTTCATTACTTCAACAAGGGATGAGCACATCTGATTGTAATTTCAATTGTTAACTAAAACAAAAGTTTCCATGGTGAAAATATGGTACCAGCAGCTGTAATTGTCTCAGGGTTACTTGTGAAAATCTCAATATTGTTTGAGTCGTAAATGCAGGATTGTTTTGCATTTACACACTTGTTTATCCTCCAACCCTAATGGGAAAGGGGTGAAGTCAAAAAACATGCTCAGGAATGCAGGCACTGCATGGAATACCAGAGCTGAGCTTAGAATGTCCATGCTTAAAGAAACATCTGCATATTAAAATAAGGAATATTTCTATAGTGATTACTATTGCAAAAAAATCCACCCAATCAAACAGGGAGAGCCACCACTTTATTAATTGTGCTTGGATTAGGTGGTGTTTATAATATAATAGTGCAGTTTAGTCTTGTTTCCAGACTCCCACGGGATATGCCCAGCACTGATGTTTCTGACATTTACCTTGCAAATTCTTCAAACAGCAGCATCAGTAAAAAAACAGTAAAAGTGGTTTTTTTCCCCCCCTAGTTTTTCCTATTAATATAAAATCTAAATAGTAAAGTACTAAAGAAAACTACACGAGCTGATGGTCCTGACTGCTGATCCCAGGCAAATGAGGTGGGAAGAAAGAAGAATAGGTCCAAGCCATTCTATCTGCCTGCTCTTTCTGCCAATTTAATTTGTGGTCTCATAATTTCAGTTTTTAAAGTTTATAAATATTTCTACTTTGTGTTCCATGGGCAGTTCACATACCTTTCTTTACGGTATCTGAAAATGTAGTCTGTAAATTATATTCTTTGCTTTAGAATTTGCTGTAAGTTTGGGATAAATAAGTATATTAGAACATAAAATATTTACACCAGGAAATCGTGGTGATGCAAGAGAAATTAGGGAAAACATGAGAGAAATTATGTAATGCTGGGTCTTTTTCTTTAGATACAAGTGTGATTTTTGTGTTGGCAGCTTAAGGCCCCATCCTATTTAATTCATTCATTAAACAAATTCCATTGACTTGCTCGAATAAAAAAGGTCAGGAAATCTCTATCCATAAGTAATCCATGAACGTGGCTTTTCCTCTCAAAGTCCTGGACTAACTTTGGGGCTGCTCAGAAGTGGGAACATCCTTCTTGGATGTTACAGGTTACACATGGTTACAGGACAAGGGGGAATGGTTTCAAACTGAGAGTAGGTTTAGATGGATATTGGGAAGAAATTCTTCCCTCTGAGGATGGTGAGGCCCTGGCACAGGTTGCCCAGAGAAGCTGTGGCTGTCCCATCCCTGGAAGTGTCCAAGGCCTGGGTGGATGAGCTTGGAGCAACCTGGGATAGTGGAAGGTGTCCTATGGCAGGGGGTGGGACAAGATGGGCTTTAAGGTCACATCCTACCCAAATCCTTTTATGATTCTATTTGCAAAGGCTTTTTCATCCTTTGGGTGAAATACATAGCTCTGGTATTTTCATCTCTTACGGGATAATAAATTCTTTGATGCCCAAGTTCTGATGATCTTTACTTATCCTTACTCAGGGAAAGCCCCCTTGGCTTCAGCCAGCATTCCAGCCAGCTCCAGCCTCTCAGCCCTGGCTCAGGTGAGTTTTAAAGCCCAGAAACGTGGGGTTTGTGGTGGAAACACAAGCGAGAGGAATGTGAGTGGCTGTGCTCTAACACCACTGTATCCCATGGCCCGTTCCCAGTGCCTGTTACTGAAATTGGTATTGTATCTAAAACAATTGCTGTTATTAACAGGTTAAGCTGCTGGGATGTTAAAATAAAGGCTGCCCAGCTTTAGTGCATTTTGTTGTAATCATCTCCCAGATGCCTTGTCGGAAATCAATTCAAGTTCAAAACTGGCTGGAATTGGGAGGTCAAGGCTTCAGCAGACTAAATATTTTATCTTCTGCTCATGTCTGGAGCTTTTAAAGCTGTGTGTTGGGGGCTCTTTTCTCATATCCCATCTGGACAAAGATGATTGGCTTTGCCATTTTGCCCAGGTTAGGACAAGGTTAAAATCAATTATAATCAATTATTAAGACTCTTCTGTGGCTGCAAAGCTTAAAAGGGGATTTTAAAAGTTGCTCAGTTCTAAAACAAGAATATCTAAGTTGCCAGTGTACATGTCATTATTCTGGGATGTCAGATGTAAATCTTATCTGCACCAGTAATAAATACACAGAATTCCTTCATCTTCTTCTTGTCCTGCATGTTTTGGAACAAGCAGCAATACCTAAAAATGAAGCTAGAGGTGTAGAGAGGATCCAGCTGTCACTTCCATATAGCTAAATGAGAGAGAGCTTTTTATAACTGAGCGAACCAGGTGGTTTTTCTTTCCGGAAATGTATTCAGCTTACTCGGGTCTTTGGAACTCAAATGCTAATTTTCTCCTATGTTTTGGGAACTCCGTGCTTTTATCTTAAAATACAATAGTGTTTATGTATTATAACTCACTCTGCCTGATGTGCTTGAATATACAAGATCGTTGCCTCTCCCTGGGAATGAATCAGTCGTTTTGTTTGGAATAACTTTTGATGTTGGTACCATTCTTCCCATGCAAATCACATCCCACATTCTCCTCACAGCTTTTGAGTGAATGAGTGAACAAGTCTCTTTGTCCCTCAGCACCATTGTTTTGGTGCTTTTGAACATAATATTTATACTTTCAATTTACATTTAAGAAAATTAGGAATTAAGAATTAGAGCTTGAATTTCAGAGGAAGACAGGGCCTCTTGAAAAATCAAGGAGAGAGGAAGGATGTGCTGTGAATGTAAGACTTCCATGCAGGAAATGTGGGTTTACCTGTTTAATTATTAATTAATTGATTAGGTATTCTTGAGAAAACTGTCAGAGCGATGCTATTCAGCTCGTTGTCCTCAGCTGTTTAATCTGAGGACAATTTTGCTCCTTTTTGTTTTGGGGAGTGAAATGTTTATAGGAGTTTATATTTTGTTGTAGGGATGGAAGTATAGGACTGTGCATATCATCCACCATCCCACATTGTAACATAGCCTGAAACACAGTTATCTGGGTGGAAGGCACAGAGTTAGAGGTGTTACCTCATCTTGGATTTGGCCTTGCTTGTCGTGTCCCACTCCATAGGGAAAGGGAACATCCGAGATGAATGTGGAAGACTTTGGCTCTAAGCTGGTCACTGGCCCAGCAGAATTGGCTGGGATTTCTAGGGCTGACTGGGATCTTCAGAACATGAATCCTTAAAACTTCTCAGAGCTTCAGACATCTCTTCTATCCCTTTGCTCTCCCCATGCTCAGAGACAAGTGCTGGTTTGGAGGTGGACTTGTTGAAAAACTTCAGCAAAGGTTGTTCTTGCACAGCCCCTGTCGTGAGGTCTCCGGAGGGCTGCAGTTCCTACAGAATTTCCAGATTGCTGCCAGAAGCACATTTGACCTGATTCCCCTCTCTGTGTGGTTTGAAAAATGTCATATATTTCAGTTGTCATTGGTGCACGTGTTCCTGAATCTGGAATATTTTAAGGGGAATCAGAATCTGCCATAAAGATCAGCTCCAACAATGAAACTGGATTGGCCCCTTGGTGCCATGAAATGCAATACTTCAGATTTTAAACATAGGCGTGAGATTCTTAATGTGGGCAACATACCAAATAACTGTAGCATTATAAAAATGCTCAGATGTTCAAAAGTTTGTAAATATTTTCACGGACTTTAGGAAAGATTTCTGTAAAATGCTCATTTTCATGGTGATATTGTAGCTGCCCTCAGCTTCCCAAGGATTTTGTAGTGAGCGGGAGGTTTGAAAAACATGTGTAGGGACATTGTCCTGAAAACCAGATACCTAATGAAAACCAAGGAAAGCAGAATAAATTACCATTGATTTGCTTTCTTTATACCTCATCTCCACATGAAATCACAGAGTATTTCACAGGTTTTAAGAACATTGTAACTTTCTGTGTATGTAACATTCAGAATCTCTTGTCACCCAGGAATATCTTGTCATCCCCATCCAAGCATTGGTATGTTTATTATGAAAACAGATAAGCTTGCTCTTGAGCTATTAAGAAGTCATTAAGTTTAAATATTTCTATGCACACTTTTGTCCCTATTTTATTTTATTTTTTTAAATATTACTATTTTATGTATTTCACTGGAAGATGTCTTGGGAAGAAGGCATTGCCATTGCCTGGTGGGAGATGACTGTTAAGCTCAGAGATGGAGCTGTAGTAAAAAGACTGGAATTGTGGGCCTTTGCTTCAAGCACTTTACTCCCTGAGATTCCATAACTGATGGAAAAAATGTTTCAACAAAGCATCCAAGACCAGCAGAGATAGTGAACTCACCATTCTCCTGGGGCAGCCCATATTTATGTTTTTAAATGGGTACATCAAAGACTTGGAATTCAAGGTTTATCTTAATACTTTTACATTGAGATTCATAAGACTACAAGAAGCACCATAATAGTTTACCTACTAATGATATTTGCAAAAGCCAGTTATTAATAGCTTATGAAGGAAATCAGGCTCCTTTTTTTATCCCAATAATTTATTTCACATCCAAGATTATATCCCTCTTCAATTTCATTTTCATTTGCTAAAACAAGAAGTATAAAATACAATTTGGAGTGAGTCTGTGCCTGGCTGCACAACAACTATGTGCTAAAATGCAATCCTAGGCCCTTCCTTCTCAGGCCCTTCTCCCTTCACCCTGAGCTGACACTTTGGTGGCCTTCTGGACTGGGGGTACTTAGGAAAGGACAGGCACAAAATGAATGTTCTTGGCCAGCCTTTGAAAGTCCAATGTTTTTATTGGAGGCAGGAACCCTGTTTCCCTTTCCTTGGGAGATTCAGGGGAACCTCTTGTTTGGCTAATGAGACTCATGGCCCTGAATGCCTGAATGGTTTGGGGAGAGATGAAAAGTTCCTATTTATCCTGCACGGGGAAAACACAGATCTGGAGACCCACATGTGTTTCTCATTTCCAGGCGCTTTTATCCCAGTTATTTAGATGGATAGAGGCATCAAGCCAGAGTTTCCCCAACAACAACAAAGGTCTCACACTGTCCAAACACACGGCATTCCTGAGCCCACTGGTCATGCCACCGAAAAAAGGTTGAAAGATTCAGCGTGGTCTGTTTAAACAACATAGCTGTGCTATTCATTTCAGCCCTGCACATAGGCACCAGTGTTTATATGGCTGGGGTTCAGTTTTAAAGGGAGCAGAAAATGTTGGTAGAGACTTCAGGCCCTGCACTTCCTCAGAAAAGGAAGGATGTTTGCCATGCTTGGGACTGAGAAAGTGAACCCAGTTCCTTATCAGACCATTTTGGTTGCCATGGCTGGGAAACCAACATTTTCTCTTGCAGTTTTGCCTTCTCTTTTTCGCTCTTGCTCTTCACTGATCACTGCTGATTTTGGCTATTCCAAGCTCATTACCAAGCCCAGCCAAGCCTGATGCTTTCCTTGCTGATCCAAACCAGAACATCGGGAGAAGTTCGTGAACTCTCCAAGCAGGGAGCCCGTTTTGGGAAGCCTGGAACCAAGGCCCTATTTGTGCTGTGTTTTGCCATGAATGCAGGTAGTTTTTAGCAGAGAACAACTGGATGAAATGCCAGCATTTGTGATTCATGTGGATTTTGCAAACTGCTCCGAAGGAGCTGCTGCAAAGCCTTTGTAATCACAGATAACATTCCTTGGCCTTTCGTTCTGGCACCCAGAGATTTCCTCCTGATTCAGCCTTGACTGAGCATCCACGGTCAGAGGAGCTCTTGCAGGTGGGAGTTTCCCTCCACGTTCTGAAGGGAAGGGTTTGAACAGGGCAGTGGACAATGGAAAATGCCAAAGAGAAGCAGCTTGGCTGCAAACCCCAGATAAACTTTGTAGCTCTCTTCCTGGATGAACTGAGTGCCTTTTTTAAAATTTTCAATACAAAAAATTCTTAGAAGCTTAGAACCTAGTAGCTGTTTTCCTTCCTTTCCATTCCCTCTCATGTGGGCTTACTGGTTTGTTATTACTGGGTTTCTCATGCATTCTGGACTATTGGCATTGAATATTTAGTAGAGACAAAAAGGAGCTAAGTCTTATTTCTTTGGGAAAACAACCCTGTCTTTATAGAGATTTGCACAGATTTTGTAAATACATATTAGATTAAGAGGATATATCATCATCCCAGTTGCTTAGATTTTGAGCCTGTGAACCTTAGCACAAAAATACTTCGTGAACAGTTCCATCTATTTTGTGTAGAAGTGCTGTTAATGAACGTCAGGATCCACATCACTCTCCCAGCTTTCCCTGTCTGCAGTTCTCCTGTTGCTTCCCCCCCCCAAAAAGTACTTTTGTGACACCTAAGTGGTTAAATTAAGAGCAAGATCAAAGATTTCATTTTGAAGGTATTTTGGCATCTGCAAATGCGGACGGTTGCACGTTAGGTATTAAAAAAGAAAATGAGCACTTAATTACTGTTGATTTTGGAGTTTTGAAACCACAATAGGCCCCAGGAGGCTCCCTTCTCTCAAGCCCCAGTGCAGAGTGTTTCTGATTGTTTGGGTGTCTCTCAAACCAAAGCCAATCAGACAGGAGAAATTCAAGAAGGCCTGAGAGGAGCCCAGGCTACCTGAATCTAGCTAATTCAGGTCTGGATGTAAATCTGCTCCCAGGTGACTTCTCTAGGTTCAGTCACACTTTGATCTTTAACTCTTATCTTCTTTGTGCTGTAGCTATTTCAATTCCATTAATTAGACCAACAGTAATTCCTCCTCCTGAAGTAAAATAAATAAGCAAAAAAACCCATCACACCTTCTGCTGGATTCACACCTGGCTGTTTATAATGCTTACAAAATCACACAGGGTAGAAAGTAATTGCATTACATTAAACTGATATCCACAGTCTTTCCACAAATTCCTTTGTTTCCATGTAAAACAGTTTTTATAAATGTATTGAAACTCCTTTCCCTCTACTCAAAGCTTTCTCCTAACTCTGCTAATTCTATGTGAACACCTCCCTTCATCATACCTGTTAAATGTTATATCAACCACCTTTTATCAAAGTGTTTCTTTACCTGGTGCCTTGAGACAAACCAAGCTTCAGGTTTCTGGAATGAGCTCACAATGGAAGTTTTGCTGTGTTTTGTATTTCTGTATTTCATACATTTGAAGGCATAAAAAGTCTAAGCAAAGGAAGTGGTTTCACTCGAGTTTATAGTTGTGTTCTTATTGAAACTGTAGGCTGCCTTTTCACCTCCATCAATGTGGAAGCCTAAAACACCATCATCTTTAATTACAAGTTCATAAACTGCATTTACATTCTGTTTCTGTGTATCCAAAGCTTCGTGTGAATGTGGGAGGACAAATTGCCTGGCATGAGAAGAAACAGGGATTTAGAAAAATGATGGGCTGAGCAGAGAGGGAGCAACACAACCCGTGTGGGCAGCAGAAGTGAGAGTGGGGCATCTCAGGTGCGAGGCAGGGTCCCACAGCAGGACTGGCAGCACTCTGTGGGGTCAGTGGGGCTGCCCAGCAGAGACTTGGGGAAAGCAGAGCCAGTATTTCTCTAAAATCATAACCACCCATGAGCGCATGGGATGGATTTCATCGCGGCGTAAATAAGGACAGGAGAGTGCCGGGTTCTTGTCCAAGCTCACTTGTTCCTGACCAAACATTATCTTTTATGGACACGTGGGGTCTGCACAATGGATCTGCCCATGGCTGCAGCAGCTGCTGGGCCCAATCTCTCTTTCATATCCTACAGATTAATAAAGCTGGTGCTAAATGACCTTGGCTTGAGAGTGATGTGAGCCACGAGTGTCTGGTGGCACATCTGAGAAAACTGGGCTGGCCAGAGCTGTGAACATCCCTTCAGCCATGTCCTCTGGCATTGTGTTTATCACCAGACTGAACAATCTGAGCTCAGCAGCTTTCTCCCATCATCTGCAGGGCCTTCTGTGTGAGGATCAGATCCCTCACTCTGCCCTAAATATTCCCCAACAATGCCTTCAGTCAGCGCCTCCTGAGGACTCAGAAGTCAGCCTGTGTCACTCAGTCTCTGTCCATCAAAGAAATTCCTTTCTTCAGAATTTCCCTTCCCAAGCCTCTTCTCCACATGCAGGTGATTGAGTCCTCCTGTAGCTGGGCTTGGTTTGAGCTAACAACAGCAGGACAATGACGATGAGGTTGGGTTGTTCTGGGGCATTTTATGTTTTCTAGGCACAACATCTCCTCTGCATTTGCAGATTTATTAGAAACAAATCCAAATAATGTAACTGCAATTAATATTTCCTAACTATTCTTCTTTAAATAAAGCTGTTGGAAGTGTGGGTGAATCTAAGGACATTGTGCCTGTTCTTTTCATAACATCTAGTGCTGACATGGTTACTAAATAAGGACTTTTTTTTATATTTACATGTTATTATAAATAGAGGTGTTACAGACATAAGTAATAGACAATAGTGTTTCTCTCATAAATCCCCATAAATGTATCTTTTTATTGCTTTTATGTTTGGAGGTTTTTTCTATTGACACATTCCTAGTGGCATTTTTCCATCTCAGGATGAGTGACAAATGTCCAGTAGTTTTTTTTGAATAATCTTCAAGAACAAGACTGTGTGATTGGTGACAGGAAGGTATCTTACTTTGAATTTTTTAGTCATGATGATGCCAATAATAGCAGGCAGGTGCTTCAGTATCAGTGTCTTTGCACTGACCCTTGGAAACATCCTTAACATCTGTGACATTTTTAGCTGTGCTGACTTTCCTTGTCCCCTCTTAGTGGTTGGTTTGGTGCATCTTCACCCAGGACAAACATTCAATGTCACCTTTCTCTGCCTGTCAGCGCTGTCCCAGCCTGCCCTGATCACATTTACATTGATTAATATGTTGTGCTGAGTAATGAGCCCTCCCCAAACTTTGTATAACTGCATTTGCTCTGCAAATGACAACGGCTCACTTCGACTTCAGACCCAGTTCTTTCAGAGATGCATCAAGGTCTTCCTCCCCTGACACTCAGAAGAGTGAAGTCACTGATCTGAAACCAGCCCCAGGTGAAACACAGCCCAGATTTTGGCTTTACATCAGTGTTTGTATTGGATGAAAGTTTAAAATGGGGACACTTGCCTCAGGGAAGTTAGTGCAGCCAAGGCCCAGGTTGTTGTAGTTACTCTCTTTTGGGTGGTCAGAATCCCTGTCCTCTGCTGAACACGAGGAGGATCATGTCCCTCTCCCTTTTATGTCAGGAGTTATCTGCAGCAAAGGTCTGTCCATCCTTCCAAGAATTATGGTTCTTCATCCTGGTCTTTAAACTGTATTTTAGTGAGAAGGTACCTGTGGAAAACAAGGACATTTTTCATATTCTAACACTTACTCTGCATGCAACAAAAGGGAATTGCATCCTGTTTGCCAAGCTCTGTTCCTAGATGCATATTCTGATAAAAATCTGTTCTCATCATGGTTTCCCCACGTTTTCAAAGCACTTCGGAAGTGTTGTGGGATCTGCTGGAATGAGGTGTTGTTATTAAAGGTGTGCAGGTGAAACCATCCATCTTGATTTTTTCCCTTATCCACTGGGGTGGACAAATCAAATCTTTTGTCTCTTTGGGGGGTGGAGAGAAGTAATTTTTACTAAATTTCACAACAGTAGGAAATTATCTTCCTATTTCTGCTGTCTCTGGCATTCTGTTTTAGTTGGTCTCAGGTAAAGATTTCAGCTCTGCACTCCTGCACTGCCTTCCTTCCCCAGAAAAAGGAATTCCTTGCACTTGTGTGCTGTTTGAATTTTTGTATATTTATATGTTCTGTCTGAAGCTGTAGCAATGCCACATAAATTTGAAGAAAACATAAAAAAAAAACCCCAAATCCCCAAACCCAGCCTCAGTACTTGTGCAAGGGGTGGGGTGCTATGGAGCTGCTGCACCCCCTTTGTCTGAGTTAGCTGCGAGCAGGAATTGAGGGCATTACAAATCTTGGGGTGAAATCCATCCTTTCTTGCCAGCTGATGTGTTTTTTTCAGCATCAAATGATTTGAACCATTGCAGACTTTTCCACACAGATGCCATTACATTTTTGACCATTTCTCATGGTGCATAATAGAGAATTTGTGCTGGTAAAGCAACCCCCAAATTCCGGCTGACAATTCCAGGAGCTGTGACAAAGCAGCAGTGCCCTGATGGTTCTAATGCTGCTGTCCCTCTGCATTCCTGCATGGACATGAAACCTGGAGCAATTAGCATTTCCTCCTACTGTAGCTTTTAAAGTATTTTTACTTTGCTACTGTCTAGTTTATTAAAAAGGGTTTTCAAGCTCCCAGTAACAGAATTACTATTGACAGTTTCATTAGAACTGTAATTCCAGCACTTTCCATGAGATCCAATGTGGTCCATGGTCGCAGCCTGTCCATCTCCAGGGTATTTACAGCTCCTCAGATTCTGAAGGGCCAAACCCCCCAGTTTTTGTGGACTGGATTTTAGCGCTGAGTTCCACCAGCCCCCAAAGTTCTTGGGGAATTACAGAGCTGTCCGCTGCCGTCTGACTGTTCCCATGGCTGGAAAGATGCTTCATGTGCAGGTGTGCTAAATTTATAACTGCAATTTATAGACAGCAGTGCAGGGCCCAGCCTGGCAGGGAAACACCAACGAGCAGCACAGCTCGGGCAGGAGCTGTAAATGCACAAGGAGCACTTTGGGTGGGCTCAGCAGCTGTTTGGGGTCCAGCTCCTTGGAACAGAAACTGTCTGGGCTCCCCTGCCTCAGCTCCCTCTGCCCTGACAGGCACTGCAGTGCTGGGGTGAAGTGCTGCCCTCCGACACCCCAGGTGTTCCTATTCTGCTCTGCTTACCATGACTCAGGGTGTCCTCAATAATAAACTCAAATACTATTCAGATAAGGTATTTTGTTTCTAAATTATTGGTATTACTGTTGGATTTACAGGCTGTTTGCCAGGAGGCCTTTACTCCGGGACAAGAATAACAGTGGAAAACCAGAAAAGGGAAAAAATCCTCCTCTTCTGATCCCAAAATCATCCCTGTGTGGCAACTCCTTGTTGAGGGAGACTTTCAAACTTGCATTAGGACACGGCAACAGGAGAGTTATGCTTTTCCTTAAAGGCAGTTTGTATGAGAGCTTCTGAAAGTTTGGATCTTTGCAAAGAAGTTTCGTGAGTCATTTAGCAGAACTTTTTTGGGTTGGTTTAGATGGGAAACATTTCAAGAGTATTATGTAAAGCATATGAGAAACAGGGGTAAAATCCTGGCCCCAGTGATAGGGAAAGCACAGTCTGGAATCAAATCAGGTCCTTTCAGACCCAAGAGTGTATTTATTTGATGTTTGGAGATAACATCAATGTGCTGTTTGTACTTGCTGGCAGGATACAATTGGCATAGAAAGGAAGATCTTTCAGAAAGAAGTTGACAGCTCATGCAATATTTCTATTTAACACAGGGTAAAGGAGTTCAGAATTATTTTGGTGTTCTGTCAACTTGCACAAACACTCCCTAGCTGAAGTATGGTGTGTTTTCATTTAGGGTGGGTTTGCACTGGAGTTAAACAGGATGTTGGGATCCACCAGAGAGAGTCTGGGAGAGAAGCACTTACTTCCACTTGTGCTTTTCAGCGTTTTAAACTGAATGGTTTCTAGCTCCAGCTCTCACATTAAGACTGATTTTGTTCCAGGCTTATACTCTAGAAAGAGTTCCATGGAAACACTTTTGAAAAATTGTTATATTTGACCAAGAAGGGAAAAAAAAACCCCTCCAACAAAACCCAACAAACAGCCCACCTGAAAATCGGCCGTTAGAATTTGAGTGTAATTTGAGTCAGGTGTTTTCAACAGTTGCCCCTCATTAGAGATAAACCAATCCTGGCCTCCAGAAGCAAAGAAAAGCGGGTGGGGCAGGCCAGTGCAACCCTCATTTTCAGCCTTTCCAGGGTGGGGTTAGTTGTCTAATTGGGCAGCTAAACTTAGTTGATGAGTTTGTAGCTAATTAGATTTTATTTTAAAATCACTCTGTAGCATTTTACTCCTCAGTTTTCTACAAATGAAACAGTGGAAAGCTAGATTTGATTTTGAGGCTTTCTCCAGCTAGAGTGAGCTAGTTTTGACCCAGAAGTCCTTTGTCTGCCACGGGTGGATCCATGGAGAACAGAGCAGCTCTTCTCCAAAGGTAAGCTTATATCTTCTGTGGAAGTTTTTTGGGATTATTTGTTGTCTACACTCTGTGGTGCATATTATTGATTGGGAGACTTATGCTGGGTTTGTATCTGGCTTTGCTTTGGAAATTAAGTACACATCAGCAAAAGCCACTGAGTTAAATATGTCTGCTTTTAATAAAGGAAACAAAGGTATTGATATGACATTAGAAAACAACTTAATGCTGAGGAGAAAAAGAGTTCTCTATTTCCAAAGCCAACTAAGGATGTTATTTTGATTTACAACATTTTGAGAAGTTGTGTGTTTGTGTTTTAGTGTTGAGATTGGGAAGTGCTGGAAAACAATTCCTAACCTGAGCTCATCTCTTGTTTTTTATATAAATCTCTTGTTTTTTAATATAAATAGCTAAATGGTTCTTTGAGGTGAGGCAGTGGTGTGTGTTATAGAGGTGCTGTAGGGCTGAGCAGAGAAATTTGGTGTTTCTGCTTTAGGGCTGTGGCTGATGGAATCCAGGGGGGAGTGGAAATGGCCATAATGTGAGTGTGGAGAAGGGGTGGGGTCACACCAAGTCCTAACATGGTCCCAGTTTTGTAACTGTGAACTGAGGGCAAATTGATGCTTTCTTTTGACTCTGTAGACTGAGATGAAAATTTGTGGGTGTTGTTAGCTGGAATATGTTGGAAGTAGAAAATCTCCTGGTCAAAATAATTGTGGGTGTTTGGTTTCGAAGGAATTAGTTTGTGAGAGGCACTTGAATAGCCTCAAAGAATAAAAGGTTAGGAGGCAATCGTTCTTCTCCATATTCACCAAGTGTTGGACAAGAAATAATTGACTTGATTATTAGCGAGGTTGATTTTTTTTTTTTTAATAATTATTTTTAGTGCAGATGTAAACTCCCTAACCACAGGGATGAACTGCTGAGAGCAATTGTATAACCTTGCAATTAGAGGTGTTAAATAACAGGATGGAAAAACACCTGTTTAAAAATCATGCAGATACACCTGAACCTGATTCAGGGCCTGAGGATGGACTCTCCAATCTCTCAGGATCCTTTCCAGCTTTTGATGCCTCTGTGGTTTTACAAGCAGCCTTCAGTTTTGTGGCAAAGAAATTAAAGTGGTGACTGTTTTCAGCAGCATTTGTTTAATTTGTTCACAGTCATTAATCCCTGGATTTAGTGAAAGAAAATCCAAACCTAGCAGGAACTTTTAAGGAAGGATGATACTTTTGTTTGGTTTTAACTTTGCCAGGCTTTCTGGGCTGACTGAATTAAGGGAGAGAGAGAAACTGCTGTTCTCAGGATCACTGAATAAGTAACACCTGCGGGTGGCTGCAGGTGGAAGTAAAGACCCACTATCCCAGGAACTTTTTTTTTTTTTTTTAGCCCGTTCTTGGAAACAAAACTGGGAGTCTGGGGCATGTAATCCTAGGAGTTGCTTGCCCATCCCTGTTTTTCCATCCTGTTTGAGGTAGTGTTTGCTGTTCTTTACATCCTGAAAGTCTGGATCCCTCTGTTCCCTGTTGAATGTCCCACTCCCAGATCTCGGAAGCCTGATGGGAAGTTGACTTTCACTTGTCTCACTCTGGTCCCTTACTGAGCCACCACAAAGCAAAATTACAGTTGAAAAATGAGGAAAATCAGGGCTGCAAGTTGCAGTTTATTTGTGTTTTTTCAGGTGTTATCTGTTCCCACAAAGTCTTTGTGCCTGTATCTGGAAGCTTTGCTCACTGCTGAAAACAGTGGCACAGAGTATTTCTAAAACAATGAGGTGAATGCACTGAAGTTGTGTCCTGGTCTGATTCAAAAATCACTTTATGGAGACTATTTCTCCTTCTTGGTTTGTTTTGTTATTTTCCTGCCTGTAAAAATAGAGTTCAGGTTTTAAGCCAAATGAATTGAGAAGTTGTGTATCACTTTTTGATCACTGTTATTTATAAATCAACCCAATTTTAAGGTTCAGAAGGTAATTAATGGTAAATGTTGGGCACGAGAAGGTTGGCTCTGCAAGCTTGTGTATGTGTCTAACTATTAGAAATATTTATTATTAGAAAAGGAGGGTTAAGGAATTTATTCACTGCACAAACTTTTGCTTTACTACTTTATTTTTATCCCAGTGATATATCAGTAATGGTTGATTAATTGTGCTTGATATGGAAAAAACCAGCCTTAAAGACTTCATGTGTTTACTGGCTTTATTAGTTTTTTATTCCATGACTGGAATCCTGCTCTAAATGCAGTTTGTCACCTTTTTAATTATAGGGAGGGGGAACACCCAACAAATCTTTTAACTTATAAATATGAAACCAAACATTTTTATTGAAACTGATGAACTTTGGTTATATTTTCTCATTGGAAAATTTGTCCGAGGCTTTTCTGTTCCCGCAAAAATAAATGGTAAAGGTACAAATTCTGTAACAAAACTGGGAAAAGTTTCATCCCAAGTCCTCTGACCATTACTAATGAAAAAAAACCAGTCTGTTTGCTCTTGTTTGTAGAGAAATTCTGCTGTATTTTGACCTCATTCCCATCTTTCAGCCAAAGCTCTTGGCAAAAGGCACTTACTGCTTTTGGAACTGCATTGTGAAGTGGGATCAACATCTCCATAGGCAGTTCTCCATCAGTCCAACATGAATATCATTTTTAATAGTCCATTTTATCACTGGTTTTATTTGCAACCCCACTGTGCCATAATTGGGGATGATCTGTGCTGCAGTAATTTAGACTCCCAATTTTACCTCATCCTTGGCCCAGCATTCTTCTTCCTTGCCTGTCCTGACTGTGCTGGAAAGCTCTAGTGAGGAAAGTCAGGAAAGCAAGGAAGCTATCCAAGGAGTTGAGGCAGACATGGATTTAATGTGTGATGCTTACACAGTTGTTTCATCTGAGTGGGTTTTGCCTCCCCTACCCTCCCAAAGCTGACTCTTCCCAAGCTGTCCCTGTCCCACAGCGCCTCAGGGCCTGGCTGCAGGCATTGCCTGCTCCCTGCTGGGGTCAGGTGGGATCAGTGAGCCCTGCACTATCTCCCCCCATTTCCATGTTCTCCAGTCTCTTCCCATACCAGTATTGGCTGATGTTGGAGCCAGCAAACAATTCCCTGTTCCAGTTGTTGTTTGCTGCCTGTGTTGGGCTGTGTAGGAGCACTCTTACATCTGTACATGTTAATCTGCCCGTGCTGAGCCGTGCCCCTGGGTGGCCTTGTCATGCACAATCAGTGTCAGCCTTGCCTGTGCTTAGTGTTTGGGCTTAAATAATCATATTTTACTTCTTGGAGACATTGCTTTGCAGCAGACCATGGAATGTCAAGTGGACGTTATCATTTGTTTGGCCCTGCTCCTGGGGCGCCTGAAAAGTTTGGCTGTTTATTGAAAAATCCATTTCCTTTAGGTGCCCAGATAAATTAGATTTTTTTTGTTTTTTTTTTTACTATCAGAAAACATGGCAAGAGGCTTCTTGCATATTGCAGTGACTGAAAAAATAACTTTGTTAGCTCATTTTTACAATATATCAATTTAGTTTGGATACAGGTTATTCACAATTCTTTGCTTTGGCGGTGACTGGGAATCTCCCCATCCCACATTTCAGGAAGGAGGGATATAAAAGGGAACAGTTGCTCTCATAATGTTTGGTTATATCCACATTTTTTCTGTGTCAAAAGATAAAAGGGAAGGCACTATTTATGGAACATAGACTTTCTATAGACTGAGAGTTATGAATTTGGCTAAGCAACAGGTGAGTTTTTTTGTATTCTCATTTTCTTAGCATGGTTTACACACGTTAACCCATTTTCTAGAGCAGAAATGTTCTAGATGTGCAATTTCTGTTTTGGTTTATAGAACCTGGAATTGCTCACAGCAATTCATTGTCCCTAGATTTGAATAGGAGAGTCTTATTTGATTTGCAGAGCAGAAGAATTTGAAAAAAAAAAATTAGCTTTTATTTGATTATATGTTTTTTTCTCCTTAGTTAAGTTTATCATAGGCTCATGACTGACCTATGGGTAGTTGTTTGTCCTAGAAACCATCATGGTTACTAAATATATGGAATTAAAAAAAAAACAACAAGGTTGTGCTGAAATGAATGTAGTTAAAATTCAGAAAGAGAGATTCCTTAATTAACTTAATAAAATTACTAATGGAAGCATTTTAACTGCTAAATTTAATTTACTTGTCAAGATATCAGGCTACAAAGAGGAGGGAAGAGTGGAAACTCTGCTTTCCATTATGATGTGCTGTATTATAGAATAAATTTGCTTAAAATGAAATATATCACAAAAAGCCATCAATGACATCTTAATTTGGAACAGCCAGTTGAAAAGTAATTAGACTGTGAAGCAATCAGTTCTAGTAAATCAGTGTTTCCCTTTACATAAACATACGTTTTGGCTATTTATAAATAGGAGAGACTTCCCGAGTCTCAAGTAGCAAGGACTTTGATTGTGTTTCTACTGTATGTGTGTTCTATTTTACATCACAAAACTGTCAAAACAAAAGGAATTTGGGCTTGATTGGGAATTGATCCAGGGAAATGCTGGAGAAGAAGTTTCACTTTAACTGTTCCCTTTAAGAACATGGCTCTGTGGGGCCTCCTGTCTCCGCTGACTGAAGTTCATCTGTGATGGCAGATTTTCTTTCAAAATCAGCCTAAACCCACTTCTAGCAAAGTCAAAAATTAGAAACTTTGGGGAAAATTTCACCCTAAAGATTCAAGTTGTCTATTCTTGCATTTATCCTACTAAGATCCTTGGTTTGTGTTGCCATGAGTGAATCCCACATTCCAGGGACAGGGTGTTTTCCTATGGAAGGGCAGCTCAGCACCCCTGTTGTGCCTGGAGTTTAAAGTTGGTGTTATGGGATCTGATCAATGCCAGGAACTTCACTCCCAAGTGGAGCTGCATGAATGGAAATTATTAATTTTACTTTTCTGAAGGGGGATGCTTGTGGCGAGGGAGGGAGGAGGAATTCTGCTTCAGAATCATAGAAATTTTGGTGATAAAGTGGGAAACTTCTATACTTTAATTTTTACCGAGAAGTTATTGACTTTTTAAACCATACCAGAAGAACAGATCATTAAGTGAAATTAGAACAAAAGAAATTAATTCTTGCGTCACACAGGACTCGTGGTACTGCTCAGATCATCACTGGTTTGAACTATTTTGGTGTTTTCCTTATAGTAAAATTGAGGGGGGAAAACAGCTGCTTCCATTTGGATTAGTGCTTGGGGCAGGGGTCTGTAAATGTTAGAGGCACTTGTGGGTGCTCTGGGAAGTGAGTTAGACCAGCATTAAATGATGTCAGTGAATGCTGAGAGGGAATACCTGAGGAAGTGAAGCAGGAAAGTGACACCTGTAGGGAAAACTGAATCCAGCAAAGTCCTTTCAGCTGGGAGTTTCTCTCTCTCTGCCAGGCAGCCCATGACTTGAAAGTTTATTTTTCATAATTTAAGAGCAATTTGCCTGAGAAATCATAACGGCCACACTTTTCAGAGACAGATTTTGGCTTTCCCAATCAGGCTCTGTCTGTCTTTGAAGCTGAATTTGACTGGACGTGGTCCCCTCTGCTGTCCCTCACCAAGGCAGTACCTTGGAAAAAATGCCAGGGGCATAACTTTGAGCAGTGCTCAGAAGGCAGCCTGGGATTAGAGCAGCTTCATGTGCTGTGCCAGCACACAGCTAGGGTGCAACAAAGTGTGCAAGCTCTTTAAGCCCAAACTTATTATTCAGAGTGTACAACTGTAAAGGAAAGTGTTACAGTTTAACACAGGGCTCTTGGGAATGTGCTTTCAGTAAATATGCTGTTTACAAAGCAGCTTTTTCGCAAGCAGCAAGTTTATTATTAATTCTAATTTCATCTCTTTGGTTTTAAACGCATCTATTTTTACTGGTGATTTCAGGAGTTAAGCTGGAGGCATTAGTGAAAATGCAGCATGTTCTGTTAATTGTTGTGAGCCTTCTTCTGAAAACTTTTAGCATGGAATGCACTTTGTCTTTTATGTCACTGGGAAACAATTCTTTGATGTGCATCTCTGTTTATTTCATAGTGGTGGTCTGAACATGGTGGTAGTGCACAGATTTATTTTTTTTTTTTTTTTTGCCTTTAACCAGTTTTGATCACAAACCCATTAGTTTGGGATCACAAAAATAAAACTTGTTGCTTTAGTTCAGGAAAGCTGTGTTGGTTTCCTTAGTCAGCAGCTGAGCTACATCTGCAGCAAGTTTCCCATTTTGGGGACAGTAGTGCTGAGTTGCTCCAACTCCTGGAGCAGGAGAGGCTTTACTGAGCAGAGAGGATGTGCAGGCAGGGGCACCATCCCTAATTACTGCCTGCTGCAGGGCTGTGCTCTCCAGATTCTCTATCATGTGAGAAAACTCCTGCTTTAAAGATGAGTTGGTGACTGTTCAGCACAGAATCTGCTGATTCTGGATTGTGCCCTCTTTGGGAGTTCTCACCTCCTCTTTTCCTTAATAAACTTGCAGGTTATGGTCACTTTTGTTGTCTTTTTGGTGCTGTTATGGGCACAAAAGGCAGCTGAAAGTGCTGCAGTTTCCCCAACTGTCTGCCTTGCTTCTCTTCTCCTGCTGCCTTTCATTCTTCACAGAGTAATAGGAGAAGAATAAACACCAGAAAACCCAGTTATATTTTGATGTGAGCACAGTGTGCATCATGACCATGACTTGTGTATCAGAGAGCTTCAGTTTCCTGTTGACTTGGTGGCATGATATTTAACATTCTCTTTTATAGGTTTGTTGTTTACAGCAATTTTGTGTTTCTGCTTAGCCTAATGATTACAGCAGAGTCCACCCGGGAGAGTTCAGCCTCCAGCCTTTGAAGGCCTCATTTGAACATCTTTGCAACTGTAAGGAATGGCTTGAGGCTGTGCTATTTAACACAAAAGAGGAGAGGCAAAACCCGATGAAAAAGAAAACCCTCTTCTTTTTTTTTGTTTGTCTTTATTCTGGATTATTAATGGCTCTCAAAATATAGGTCAAAGATATGTGGATATGTAGTAAATAAAGGCTGGTGCAGCTGTTATTGGAGGGTATGAGGCCCTCTGTCTGAAGGCACTGAGTGTTTAACACAACCTCATCCCTTCCTACCTTCCCCATTCCTGCTTGTTCCTTGGTCTGTGGGCTCAGATCACACCAGCCACTCTTCCTCTCCAGTTTTCGATGATCCCCTTCTGAGGGGCACACAGCATGTGCAGTACAAACACGTTGGGCACTCACCTCAGGTAGTTTCCCTCAGCAGTTTGCATTCCATGATGTGCTTTGTCTTCCTGGATTCTTTATTCCCATTGAGTAGTTGATTACTGGGAAGGAAAATTCCATGTCTGGGCAGGGGACCTTGGATTCAGTTTGTGGGGTAGAGTGCAGCCCAGTTTCTGTGTGTCCCACTGATGTCACCCCCTGTGCTGGGTGCTGGATGACCTGTCCCCACCTGTGTGATGCAAGATCACTTCATATTTACAAGGGCTATTTTCACAAGCTGTGATTTGTGTCCTCATACCTATTTATTTATTAATTGATTTGCACGTCTGTCTTGGCTGGGTGTCACTGAGGGTTTAACAGAGATGATCCCAACTGGAGCCCTCTGTATTTGCACACTGTGGCTGCCACAGTGATCCCTTGGTGAGGCACTCATTTGAGAAGTCAAAAATATGAACAAGTCTTTTGGTTTTGGTACACAGTATCATAGGTGAATTAAGTGATTTTTTTTCAGACACTTTACAGCAGTTCAGAAATACTGTCATTTAGTGTTGACTTTGTTTTCATTCTTTCCTTCCAACCCACCCTCCATTCCTTCATTTTCCTTAGCACAGGTTATAGACTTTATTAATTTGGATATAATGGAAGAACAGGCCAAGGGGAAGCAGCTGCAAGGCAACTTTTAAATGTAAATTATAGCATGGTACATGAACTTGATGGTATAAATCTCATAGCACTTAATAGGTTTGGGACACTAAAATATTGTCCAGGACACAATCCGTGTTGGGAAGTCTCATTTCCCATTGGATGTAAATATCTTCCTGATTGGAGTTGATTCCCCAGAACCTCAGGTTAATGAGGAAAAAGTTTCCAGAGAACCACAGTCCTTGGAGCTGTAGTTTGTTTTTCAGTGTACTGAGTTGGTAGGGTACAAGGTCCAAACTGGAGATGTCTGTCCCAGGGATAAAACTAAAGGATTTTTCTAGGAATCTCTGCCTTTTGGAAGGAGATAAACTTTCAGTGTCTTCTTCTGCAGGTACTAAATCATGTCCTTACCTTTTGGACATAATTTAGTCTTATTTTTTCCTCCCAATGAGTATGAATACCTAAAATAGCTTTTAATATACCCACAGAAGGAATTGCATAAATAGACTTTTGCAATATAATTTTTGTTGGAATTTTCTAACTAAATATAATTATTATCTCATGTGGTTCCAGCATCTTCCTTACTGGCTTATTACATCATTGGCTGATGACCTTAACTCCGCTGTCTAGAAAGGGAAAATGAAATTAAAAAGGGAAATGAGCTTCCACAGGAAGCAAAGCTGGGGAAAAACAGACATCTTAAACTGCATGTGGGCAGCATCTCAGTTTCAGGCAGGTCCTGCAGTGATGGCTTCCACTGCCATTCCAGAATTGTCCCATTGACAACCAGGTGGGGCAGCTTCTTGGGGGACAGGGCAGAGTGAGACCATGACAAACCAACCTTTCAGGCAAGCAGATGATGTCAACCACTATATATTTTTTTTATACACTTGTTGTTCCTAAGAAAATCAGAGATTTGATGCTTGGTTTTTTTTCTGTTTTGCTTGTTGTTAATCCATGAAGTAGCTCTCGGAGCAGCTGCCTTTGTGTGTCTGTGGTCCCCAGGACAGCGCTGATGATAATGGCAATAATACTTATCACTTAAATGACATTTTACAAACTCCAGGTGTTGGGCAACAAACATTAATTAGTTCTCACAAGAGCCTGGCTCTGAAGTAGGTAAGTGCTGTTGTTCCCTGGTGGCACACAGGGAATCAAAAGCAGAGAGGCAAATCCTTCAGGGAGTCACCAGCACTCGGGCAGGAACTGAGGCTGGCAACTTTCTGCTGCCAAGCTTGTGACAAAGGATGCACTGCCTGCATCACAGCTTTAAAATGTGCTCCTGAATTCACAGAAAATAACCTGGCACATCAGTTCTACCGTGCTTGCACCTTCAGGTGGAGCTTACAGGGCTGTGGCAGAGATTCACAGGGAAACTGCTCCTGTGCCCCAGTCGCAAACCCAAGTTTTGCTGTTCAACCTTCCTTTAACACTTTTCTTTAGGCGTGCCCAGAGGTGTGGTAGGTAGAACAATGCAGAGAGAAAGTTGAGGTATCAGTGTGGTGAAATTATCCACACGCAGGTCAAAATGGACTTTTTTCAATGCAGAGATGCTATACCAGAAGTTCAGAATGATGTACCAGCAATGTCTGCTGATAGTGCTGGGAAGAGTGAAATTGTAACTCAAAATCACAAAATGAAAACCATAGCAGAAGGTTGGGACTGGAAAAGACTTTCCAACCCCTCTGGTGTGGACAGGGACACCTTCCACTATCCCAGGTTGCCCCAAGCCCAACCTGGCCTTGGACACTGCCAGGGATGGGGCAGCCACAGCTTCTCTAGGCAATCTGTGCCAGAGCCTCCCCACCCTCACAGGGAAGATTTTTTTCTTAATATCCAATCTAAACCTGTCCTCTGTCAGTCTGAATGCATTCCCCCTTGTCCTGTCACTCCATCCCTTGTGAGCAGTCCCCCTCCCTCTTTCTTGTAGAGTCCCTTCAGGTACTGGAAGGCCACAATTAGGTCACCCCTAAGCCTTCACTTCTCCAGGCTGAAGAAAATGCAGAGATCTTTCCTACCTGTCCTAGATTGTCATGGAGACACTTCTAAAGCTGTTTTGATCACCATGTGCCCCTGTTTGCTGGATTTGGGTCGAGTGAATTACTGGAATATACCATTCACAAATTCCTCCTCTTCCCAAATTCCTGCCCTGTAAGCTTCTCTCAGAAGTCACCAGCAGTTTTTTTGCAGGGAAGTTGTCACACCAGAACAGTGATGACCTGTGCCCCTGTGGCAGCCATTCCTATATCCTGGTAACAGCCAGACAGAGCCAGGGCTTGTGTTTGGGAGGATCTGGGTCCATTTATATAATGAGTTGCCCCCCATGGAAATTTTGCAGTCTGTAATAAAATCATGTTTAATAAACTGCTTCTAATTGTGTGTTAAAATAGTTTTTATTGATCAGCAGATGCAGGATCTCTGAATATTCTTGGGTGCAGTAAATGTCCCTTCTGTCTTTTGGTGACCCTGTAGATCAGATATTAACAGCTCACGTTCTGTATTTTCCAGTGGAAAATAGATTCCTGAGCAGGATATTTTGCATGTCTGAAATTCAGATCTTGAAGGTCCACCTGCAGGTGGGAGGTGTCCCTGCCTGTGGCAGAAGGCTGAGAGAACTGGATGAGTTTTAAGGCCTCTCCCAAACTAAACCATTGCATGATTAATCCCAAATCATCTTTACAGGATGTTGCCCATATCTGCATTTGAGATGTCATGGATCAGATCGGTGGAGCCAAACTGACACTGCTTTGAACGTGTCTCTGGCTTTCACAGGTTCTGTGAAATTGTTCCTTCACTTTTGTGCTGTGGGTATTGGCAGCTGCTTTGAAAGCTGAAAATAGCAGTTACAGGTATTTTAAAGTTTGGTACCTTGAAAATATATAGTAACTTAATTATCTTTGAATTCCATACTTTTTGCTTTAATTTTCCATCCATTCTCACTTAACTGTTTGTGCAAAGCCAAAAGAAGACACTCCGAACTGTAGGCAGCTTCCTGGCAGTTGGAAACAATTTTAGGGACAAGGCAGTGAATTAAAGCCCAATGTGAGGGCTGTTCACAGTAAAGGCAGTTGTGGACATATTTGTCTCTGTTTTTATGAGTAACCAAAGGATCATCAGTAAACATGATTAAATTCAAAAAGCTGTGAAGAAGAGGCACTTGTGTGTGTGTGAAGTCAATAATTGCAACAAACCCATATTGTCTTGCAATTACAAAGGTGCCTGTGCAGTCCATGTTGATATTTGATTAAGGAGAGAGGAAAAAGCTCTGTGCAAGCCAAACACCCTCAAAAACCTGAGCAGAACCTGTGTTCTGAATGTACTTGAGTGAATCTAAATACTGAAACACACATGACAAACAGAAATCATGTAGTGCTTGGAGACCTCTACAACCTCAAATCATTACTCACAATTTATTTGCTTTTCTCTCTGTAAATCAAAACTTTATTGTTTGAAGATATTTATGGCATTCAATTTCCTGGTTTTTTAGTGGAGCTAGAGGAAAAAAGTGAACCATTTCAGTGCTTTGCCTTTGCCTTTCTCCTCATTTTAGTGCATGCTGTAGCACATGGAAATATGTGCAGGTGTATAAAGAAAATAATGTCATGTAGTTCTTAATCTTTCATCCACCTAAATTTTGCCTTTTTTTGCTTATGTTCCCATCTTCATCCTCTTTGCCTATCTTCCTATCTGTGTTTCTGTTATTCTCTTTAGTTAAATTTTTGCTTCTTAGGTTTTTTTCCCCTTTCCTCTTTCACAGTCCTGTATTCCTGGAGGTGAAACTCTGATGCGCTAAACCAATGTGCCATTTCATTCCCTGATTTTTATGAATCTCCTAATTTTGTGCTCTGAGTGCAGGTGCTGTTTTCTGATGAGGTGAAGAATTGGTGGGGGAAAATACAGTTAGCAGTGATTAATACCCAGTGAAAAATAAAATGTGAGAGAGAGGTGAAAAATGCCAATAATGAGCAGGATCACAAAACCAGGGAATGAAGTGGTCCATTGATTTTAGTGTGTCACCCTTTTGTTTCCAGAAATGCAGGTTATAGCTCCCAGTGCAGGTTGCTGGTAAAAGGGGCTTTGCTCTCCTCCTAGTGCCACAGTTAGTCCCTGTTTTATGGCTCTGACACTGCCTGTTGGGGAAACAGAACCATGGGACAGCTCGAGGATGGGATGGGGAGGTGAATCTGTTGCCTCATACAGGGAAATACCCCATGGAATTCTGCAGGAGTTGGGCTTCTGACTTGCACAGACTCTGCATTTACAATGTAAATAAAATCAGCTGTGTTCTGGGCTTGTGTTAAACAGAATTCTGGAGACTCAACTCAAGGATTCACAGCAACAAGAATTCCTGAGAAGCCAATCAAATGTTAATCTGTATGAAAGGTGAGACAGCCACCATCTCACACCATATTAATCATTGCTTTGTACACAATCTCTAACATGAAAGTGAATCAGATCAGTCCAGCCCCTAAATTTCTCCAGTCGTTTCAAAATAGGACCAAATCAGTAAAAAGTAAAAGAAAACACAGTAATAACCATCACCTCATAACTCACTGATATCTGTGTCATCTCAATTAGAATTTAAACTGAGTTTTGGAGAGTGTAAGGCCAAAAAAAAGTCCCCGTGAAAGACTAGCAGTATTTCCAAACATTCAAAAGCTGCAGATGAGCTGTGTTCCTTATGTTTATTGCCTTGAAGTTTTGAAAAATCCCCTTTCCTTGGCTCTGCAGTGTCACACTTGAAAATATTCAGGTTGGGTTTGTTGTTCATTACATAAAAAATTAATGATCTTGAAAGTATTATCATGTTTGTTTTAAAGAAACTATTTCCTACACTTTAATTAAAAGTTATAATTCACCATCTTTTGACCAAGTTATCTTAAATCTTAGTCTTATTGGTAATGGGTACTGGGTCAGATTCAGAGAGAAATACAGTCCTTACTTAATGCAAACAGTAAAAATATCAGCATTTCTAGAGATATGGTTGAGTTCAATTCATGTGCTGTACTAACTCTGCCTGTTAATTAGAAATATTCTCCTACTTATGCAAGAATACTGGGGGAAAAGGGCATTCTCTTCCTCATTAGATATTCCATGGGAATCACAAATGGACAAAACCAGGCATAATATGATGACTGTTTTGTTATTAAAGCACTTTAATAAGGTTAATGCATCCATATGAATGGTTTTAAAAATAAGTTTCTGTAGTTTTGGAGGTATGCTCTGGTCTAGTACACTAATAAAGAATTTCCATGTGGGGAAATAGCCAACCTTTTAATTTTGGTGTGCAGTGTTCTCCTCTATTTTCCATTTATAGAAAGCCAATGAAATGTACAGTTTGAGCTGCCTATGGAAGTAATTCTCCTTATTCTCCTTGCATTCTGGTTAAAAGCTGTCTTATTGTGGTTTCTCAAGGAAAAAGTGGGAAAATACTGACTTTATATGCAAAACAAGGAGTGAGAAGTAAAAATAAAATATGGACCGTAAAGGACAATTTATGCCTTGCTAAAATGTAGAGTTGAGCACTTTTTTTCCTGCTCTGCTTTTCATAAAGGAGAGCTGAAGCTGCACTGCGAGTCGAAAGGTTTCTAAAAGAAAAGAGAGAGTCTTTGTGGATCGAAAACTGAAGCAAGTGGGACCTTATCTATATGCATTACTTTGATTTCAAATTATTTTTAGCATGGCTTTTATTGTACTCATTGTTACGTACATAAATCTTTAAAGTAATACGTTTTGTAAGAAATGGTCATAAAAATTTACAGCCAGTAACTTTTCCCCTGTCCCTTACAATGATATTCTACTAAAACCATTAAATGGTTCTCATTAATGCCCTTTAAATGATTGTGTAATGACCCACAATCGCTTGTAAGTGAACAACCATTAAAGAATTACCAGTTCTTAGCATGCTTTTAAGTACAGTTTAAATACATGGGAGGTAACGTGTAATATATTAGAAAAAGTATTGAATTTGAAATTGTAAAAACAGGATGGCTACAAAAGGAAGGAGTGGGTGGAAAACCTCTCCCGTGCTGACCATAGCCCTCGGAGAGCAGTCCAGCAGCGTTCCTTGTTGCACATTTCCAGCAATGCATCCGTATTTATTTGTTCTCTACAATCACTTGGGTTTATGAGCCTGATATTGAAGTGATTTATAAGGAGCAAAATGACACCACAAGGGCGATTTCCATACAAATATGCTGAAATCCAAATCCCATCCATACCTAATGGCTGTTATTGGGGACTGTGACCCACCTGGTGCTTGCAAAGGGCAGCTCTGCTCCGAGCCCAAAGACAAAAGGAGAAATCGTCACTTCAGGGGGCTGCAATATGAGAGAGGGACATCCCTGTGCACAGCTGACCTTGAGAAATCCCAGGAACGTTCAGATCTGGATGTGAAGAAACGCAAGTGATTGAAAAGACGTTTTTAATAAAGAGCGTTAATTTCCTGGGGAGTCAGAGGCACTTTGCAGCATCTTGCCACTGCAGTTCCAGCCTAAGCCATTGCTGTGATCCCACCTGGGATGAGGGAGCTGCAGTGGCAGCTCTGGGGGTTGAAGGGGGCACTTTGCAAATGGGCCC
This sequence comes from Polioptila caerulea, assembly GCA_013397295.1. Lineage (NCBI taxonomy): Eukaryota > Metazoa > Chordata > Aves > Passeriformes > Certhiidae > Polioptila > Polioptila caerulea. The sequence continues at coordinate 53,868 of VYXF01013011.1, read as the reverse complement.
TTCCCTGTAATCACAGCAGCTGCCAAAAGTGAAGTGCCTTTCACAGCTTGGGAATGGCCCTTGAGGTTTGGAGGCTGTGAGGACAGCCCACATCCAATGTATGCTCTCACTTCCAAGCTGCTGGCTGCAGGAAAACTATATTTGGCAGTATTTGGTGGCTGCCCCGTGCAGCAAAGTTGCTTTCTGAACTCCAGTCCTTGTGCTGCAGAGGTGGGATACATAGAAATCCATCTCATGATCTAAATACATTTTTCTCTTGCTAATTTGATTCTCTTACTCCTACAAAAACACGGCTCCCTGTTCAGCATCATAACCTTAAAAGGGTACTGGAGGAAAAGGGATTTCTGTTTCTCCAAAGCAAGATGATTAGGAAGTGGGACCCTCATTACCTGATATTTTGGTATTTTAGTTCTGTTGCTCTGTGCTAACTTCTGTAATCCAAGTGCTTTACCTTGGGCAAGTGGACAAATTTTACTTGAATTCTCAAAGCTTCAGGGTTGCAATGGAGAGAGTTGAACAACATGGAAAATAGAAATGTATGAGTTTATTTCTTTCTCTTTTATATCTGAGAGTTACATCTCTTGATTTTCTCTGTTAGCAGCCTGGCTGGCCTGTTGCTGGCTTCAAGTACAATTGATTTAATTCCAGATTGCTTGGTCCAACAGGGATTTGAGTCTAGAGCTCCAGCATCCCTGTGTCCAAACCACCAGGATGTGGGGTTGGGATTTTCAAGGAGTGCTCGTTCTCTTTCGGTCCTTCAAATTCACTGAAGCCAGTGTGTGAAATATTTCAGTTCCATGAAATTTCATCTAATCAAAATGTTCTAGCTGGTTATGCCCACTGCTGAGAGTATCTGACCACTAGTTTCCAAGGCAGCAGGCAGCCTAAGATCACATTAGACTTCACAGAATGCTTAGATACACAAATTTCAGCAGCAGCAACAAATGCTTTCTGTCATGTTGTGTTTCCTAAGAACTGGATTCCTTCTCCTTACCTTACTGCAACCCGTGTATTTGTCATCTCCTCAAGTGCAGAATGGGACCAGATAGGGGTTGCCAGAGCAGAAAGGGAGACAATGAAAATGAAGCCTTTTTAACATATGAGACAGTAGAGTTTCATAACATCGGGTTTATAGATAATTTTTGTGCATTTTTCTTTAAGCTTCCCAAACTGAACTGCACTTGCTGGTCCTTATCTGCATCCTCATGCTGACAGATTGTGATCCAGGTATAGTGCAGCCGTATATTTAACCCATCTGTCAGTACAGCTGAGTCGGATATTTTTAGAATATCAATCACCATGGTAGCTGGGTCTAATATCTTATCTGTGCATCCTGCATCAGAGCAGCTACTTTGGGTGCTGCCAGATAGGTCCTGGCTAAGAGACTTGAGATCAAGAGATCTCCAGAACTTTTCAGAGAAGGAATTGGGTGCTACAAACTTTGTCAGAGCCCAGGCTGGACTGTAGAAGGGTCTGAGTGAAGAACAGGCTGGCAAACCTGTGAATTCATGTTTGTATGGGCGAGGATGGTGTCTGGAAAAATATCTTGGCTCTCCAACCTTGGGCAGTGAGCAATTCATATTCCTCAGGGCTCCAAGCATGGGGAGAAAAGTTTTTTAATAGCAAGAGAGGGTAAAATGCACCTGGAACAAGCCATGGGAAAGAAGTTCTGTGGAGGGTAGTGCAAGAGACAACTGGATGCTGCTCTGAGACAGGAGCAGAGGGTTTTGGTGGGAAAGGGAGAGAATAATGTGCGTTCCCAGGAAGCTGACAAGACTGCACAATGTCATGGCATGTCAGGCTTTCTGTCACAACACTTCACCTGGCAAGTCACACACAGCACACAGGAGCTGAGCCTGATTAGTGCACAGTGAAATCTGCGCTTGTGGAGCGGCGTCTGCGGAGCGCTCGGCAGTGGGGGAGTGACAGGCACGGGGAGATGGAGATGTTTGTGTCTGAGCCAGGGCAGGGAGACAGAGCACTCAGACTTGTGTGTTTGCTCTCCTGTCCTTTCCTGGGCAATGAGTTAATCAGGAGTGCTGCGGGGATGGCTCAATCCCAAAATACAGATGTTTGTCTGTGTGGCACAAGTGGGCAGGGTCTGTGGTCCTGCTTGGCACAGGAGCTTGGATGCTGGGGACAGCCCTTCTGGAGAGGTTTGCTGGACTAATTAAAAAAGAGCTTTGCTTCTAATCTGGCTATCTGGATTGGGTGGAAATACTGATGGTTTGAAATATATATATTTTACTAGACCACAGCGAATTGGTACCCGAAGGAAGGTTTTATTTGTTTAAGTGTGTCTGTGATGAATGCAGTTCTGGTATTCCAAAAGTCTATGTACTGCAGACTGAAAATAGGCTTTTTGCCAAATGGGAATTGAAACGCACATATGTATTACACTATTTGCCTTAGAAGAAATTAATTTTCAGCCAGAAGCAGATAGGATTATTTAATATTTATCTTTAGCTGCAGGAAGATGAATCTATTATTTTATTTTGTTATTTTATGTGTGGTGTTCATCCAAATTTTCCTATAGGAGGTGCTGACGTATTCTTGTCTGTGCTGCATCAAGGTTAAAGAGTCTTCAGCTGTCAAATTTCTCCAGTGATCCCCAGCAGAGACCACCTTTTCCTTAAGACTGGGAAAAGGATGCTGGGGTTTATCAAGAGGTTGTGCATGGATCCAGGAAGTGCAGAGAGAACTGGGAAGGGAGGAGATTATTTCCTCACTTGCTTTCCAAGTTAATAATACTGGGAAGTTAAAACATCTCCAGCATTAAAATTGAGCAAAGGGACTGGAACAGTGTTGTGTGTCAAATTTGACTGATTTAGTGCCAGGGAAAGAATGGAATGGAGTGGATAAAGTTGCAGTCTCACAAAGGGCCACGGAGTTGGGACTGTTAAATATCAATGGAGCATCACCCTGCCCTGTCAGCAAACTTCCATATGACCAGAGTGAGAGATGCTAAGATGTCATTTCATGGACCATGTTATGTGCTGCTTACAAGGAATATTTCATCCATGGTGCATTACATTTTTGATAAATTATAACTTCCTGGACAAAAGTTTGGTTAGCTTATCTCTAGTGTCTTTTAAAGATCTTTAAGGAGCTGATTTTGCCTCAAACCCATTAGTTAGGAGTCTGTAGCCATGTGGTAACAATTTAAATTACTGTAACAATGGCAAGTCTCCTTCCTGCAACTAATAAACGCAATTTATAAGGAATGTTAAGTAACAACGAACAACTTACTACTTTGAATTTCAACCAAACTGATGAAATAATTAAATTTGTGAAGTTGGGCTGGAAGGGAGGAACGTTGGGAATTGTGTGCATTTATTCAGACATGTAGGTACATTTGACATGACCTTTTGGCTGTGCCAACAAGAGAATTTCAGAGTCCAGTCCCCTGCCTCGTCCCAATAACAGGAAAAGTATTTTGAGGTAGCTTAGGTTGTTTACAGTGTAGAGGCAGAATAAATGTGCTTCACAGAGGTGTTGGTAGAGTTAGAAGGGCAATAGTGTCAAAACAGAGGAGCTGGTGGGACAATGGTTGGGACAGAATGTCCTGGGACTGATGCTTGGCAAAGGGGTGCCCCTGGATTTAAAATCAGACAATATCCTGAGTGGGAAGGGACCCACAAGGATCATCATGGAGTGATCCTGACCTAGAGGAAGCTTTTAAAGCAAGCATCACCTGGCTCTGCACAGCACTGGGCAGTTGTGGAGTGAGGGAAGGGACTTGTGCACTTGTGGAGTTCACTTCCTGTCTCAGGACTGGGGGATTTGGAAAGCAGTTTTCCTTTTACAAAGCCTGAGGATTAACTTTCTCCAGCTTTTGTATATTGATCCACAAAAAAGCATTTAGATTTTCCCCCAGATCTTGTTGTGACTCCCAGTTCATCTGCCTCAATTTTCCACATGGCACAAACAACAGTGACTGAAATTTGAAAAAATAACATGGTATTATATTTTTGGTGGGAATTTGGCAGATTCTCTGTTCAGGAAGTTGCAGAAATACTCGATTATGAATATTACCTTCATTTCCTGCTGGATTCCACAGGGCTGAGTCCTGTGCATGGAGAATTCTGGTTTTTTGTTGCCTGAGCTGTCGCGTAAAAGTTCTCCAGGTTGTGCTTTCTGTGCTGTGTTGAAAAAGTTAAAAAAATACAGTGAGAAGGAAAAGCAGAGAAGTTGTGAGTCAGAGACTTGTTCCATCAGATTTTTTTACTACCAGCCCTGTTCTTCAATTCTACAAATGGAATAGAAGGAAAGCCAGAAACACTAATGAAAAAACATCAAATATTTAAGGTTGCAGAATTTAATAATAGAAATCTTCACCGTGATTTGCCAGGCCACATGGTGTGTGCTGTTATCCATTCAAAATAAAACTCATAATCGTGGCCCTGCAAAGGCTTTGAAATACACCCCTCTTTGACAATTTACCCATTTTGCTGTTACTGAGATCTTGAAAGGGTTTTTAAAACCAAATAGAGCTGTGTATTGAATTCAGGTATCTTTCCAAAAACCTTTCCTGAAATTAAACCATTTGTGACTTTCCCAGGTCAGTATTATGCTATTGATAGAGAGTGCATTTCATGTTGCACACTGAAAGAACAAAAACCCTAAAGCCTTTCACTTTAGGATAAAACAGTGACTAAAATATAAATAACCAAATGTTAACTGTGTCTTATTTGTTTTAAAGAAATTTTACTGTAAGTTCATGACATTCAATAAAAATATAGAACTATAGGTAAAATCTTTATAAAATGGCAGATCCATACACGATCATTTCTCCTAAGTTAAAAATCCTTGTGCTCAGTCCTTTCATAGAGACTCAAAGGGACTCCAAGTGACCCTGGTGTCTGTTTTGATGCCTTTTGGGGTTAGTTTCTCCTGTGGATAAAAGAGGATTGTTGAAATGTCTGGGGGACAACTGAGGCTCTTCCATGCTTTGGGATTTACCTGTGACCGCGTCACTTTTGCAGCACAGACTGCAGTTCTCCAGTACAGCTTGATTCATTGCCATTAACAAAGGATGTCTGCAATAAAATATAATTGGTGCCATCCCTTTGTCACACTGAAATGATATTTTTGTGTGGAAAATGGAAAAATTTCAGCGTTGGCACTTCACAAATTGTCACTCTCCATATACTGGTGTTTGAGTTATGGCCTCGCAAGCAGCAAAACACCTCTGTCTTGCCAAGTGTGTGTTAAATTAGTGTAGGAATATGGAGACTCTAGTTTGTTACTTAATTGATCTGCAGCCCTGTCAGATGGCAGGTGAATCTGAAAGTGCAGGTAGTGACAAGAAGGTTTGGGGTTTATTTTCAGGATCATGGAGTAAAAATGATCCCACAGATGAACACTGCTGCTGTGGGCTCCCTGGACTCAGGGGATCTTCTCCTTCCAACCCAAACACCTGGGACTGGCCCCTGAATGTCCTAAAGCAGCCATGTTTCTTTCACCTCATCTGAAATAAGGTTTAGTTTTCTGTAGTTTTTTAACCTTAAAACCTTTTTTGTGTCAGTGCTAGGAACTGGTTTTGTTTTCCTCCTCAATAGGGTGGCTTCCTGCATGGGCACAGTGCAATGGATGTGTGCTGAGGATTCTTGTGCTTGAAATTTTGATATCTATGTAAGAGGTTACCTGATTCTTAGAAAGATAAAACTCCACTGAAAATTTGAGGCCCTTGATTTTCAGCACTGCAGCCTGGCATAGAACATGCAACCTTGGCTGAGTAAAAGCAAAGACGGCCTTGCAAGAAGTGCATGTTATTGTATAAAATTTACTGCAAAGAGGAGTGATAGGAATAGAAAACATATACAGTAGCTTGCTGCATGCTAGCAGGTCTTTTCTGGGCTCCTAAATGTTAACTGGGTAGTCATGTAAGTTATTACACTCATTAAATTAGGCCACAAACAAGTCAACAATGATTCAGCAAAATGGTTTTGTTTGTATAGTGCAGGGAAGTCTGATAGATAACCAGTCAAACATTTATGGCTAAATGGATGAAGATTTTAACATTACAGCCTAATAAAAACCCCATACTGTGTGATTAAATAAGAGGGAAAGCAGTAAAAAAGAGAAAGCGTAATGATGGTAACATGTAGGTCAGTTACAATTTAATTGTCATTGCACTTCATTGCGAACATATCAATTCTCTGCTGCTTAGCTGAGCAGAAAACAACAACTTAACATGTACAGTGGGCCCGTGGCTGCCTGGCAAACCCCCACTTCCATCACCTGCCTTCCACTACTTCCTTAACAGCCGCGGGAAGTCTTCCTGCCTTAATAGCATCATCCTGCTGGAAGCTCCTGCTGCTCGTGTCCTCCCCGCGCTCGATGCATCGCTGAGCAGTAAATTTACCTCCCTCTCTCCATCGCAGCTAAAATTAGGCTGTTTGCGTTACAACTTCCAGCGCTCCTGCACCAAGGAACACCTGCTTGCACATTGATTTCAGTTTATTTCATAGTTTCAAATCAAGATGGCTTCGCAGAGGCAATGCCCTGATGGACTGTATGGGAAGAGCACAATGGCTGATCGTTTTTCTTACTTAGCCAATTTATACTGCGGCTCTTTTCTGTAGAAGGTATAGCTTCATTAACATTAATTGCATCTTTAGCAACTCCACGGAACTGCTTATTCCTGCCAATGTTTTCCACTATATTTTCAGTGGTACTGAAGATGATTGCAGGAGGAAAAAAAAAAAGTCTGTTTTTGGTTGGGTTAGTTTTTGGGTTTTTTTTAATCTGGGTAGTTCAGTGGGATCTCAAAGGGCCGTTGGCTTTGGCACCTTTTTAAAATGTTAGCTCTAAAGAATTGTCTGTCTGGCACAGTTATGCTGATCTATAGTAAGGACTTAACAGAGTACATAACCAAACTATTAATTCAGGTGCCTAAGGTGACATATTTTATCCAGCTCTGCAGAGCTGATTTTATACAGAGCAGAACATGGTTCCCATTTGGATGGGGAGAAAAAAAATCATAAGAAGTGAGGGGAGAGCTGCCTGGCACCCAGGGAACTTCAAGAATGAGGCTGGGAAAGTATCTCTTGGAGAGAGAATGCATTCAAATATTGGAATATTGCTGAGTCTTTTCCTTCACTTTAAGGGGGAGGTTTTTATGCTGGATCAGCAAATCCTGCCAGTGTTTTGGGGGCAATCTCACTGGCCTCCACTTGCAAATCTCTTACAAGCTGCAGCTGGGAACAAATGGATACCTACTGGTTGAACTTGTGAACTGCTGATTTCTTTGGGCCATCCTTTGGCAGGCTCAGGTTTGTGTGGATGGGCAGCTGCACATCAAACCCAGCTTGTACCTGACACAGGTGCCTGTTATCACTGTGGCCTTTGGCTGCCTGGGATTCCTGGGGCTGCTCCCTCTGGACACACCATCTCCCCCTAAGAGGGCTATGGTCCCTTTGCACTGGCCTTTAGAGCAGGATCAGCTTTCTCAGGTAATAGACCTCTCCCTGTGAAATAATTTAATGGCCAGTGTGTGCTCTGGGAAGAGTCTCCTGCAGCTCCCTGTGGAGCAGTTCATCTGCACAGCCCCTACCCTGGCCTGGCCAGCCCCTAATAGGCACCAAGGAGCCCCATTGCAACTGCCTGCATTAGTGGCTTTAGAGGAAAGGGCTTGTGAAAACCAGCCTAGATAAAATACCTACATGTTTATGGTCAAAAGGTGCATTGGGAGCCAGTGAGGCAACCAAGGCCTGTTTGGAGGCCTAACAAGATGAATGCCTGCATGTGTGAGCCTGCAAGGGCCCCACTGAATGGTGCTCTCTCCATACCTGAGAGGTTTTGCTGCTTAAAAGTGACGTCTGGGTTTCTTCTCAGGGCTGTGGAACAGCGGCAGTCTGGGCTCTGCCTGTCCAGCAAAAGGAGTTGCGGTTGGGAGGAAGGAGGGTGTGGCTCCCTTTCTGGAACAGGACACAACTGTAACACAGCTGTTCCACAATCACAGCACTGGGATATTTACCTAATTCTCTCTGGTTTCTCATCACTGTTACCCTGGTGATGTGACACACTCCCTGCTGAGTTAGGCAGTGGCTACAGTTAAAACCTGACAACAACCAAAAAACTTGCAGAGTTTTTCCCTTGAGCTTTTGATGCTAAGGTGATGTTTGGACTGTACAGGAATGAAAGGAATGAAGCTGTCATTTGTTAAAGAAGCCCCAGAGGTTGGGAAGGACAGCCCTGCTCTGCAGTGGAGCGGGGGGTTCTGCTTTCTCCAGACACCAAGGAGCATCTAAAATACTTTTATTCCCTTTGAGTGCCTGATGATTCCATCCTGCTTCCTCACCCAGCACAGAAATATGTAGAACAACCTTTAGACTTTGGGGACAGTAAAGGGCAAATTCTAGGGAAATAAAGGCCCTCTCCTAGGGTTAAAACCTAACAAGTCCACCCTACAGCCTCATACCCAGTGCTTTGGTTTTCTTGGGTGCCTGACTGCTATTGATGAATCAGTTTTTCCTGTGTTGCTGACAATATTTTTTTTATACTTTGACCTCCTGCTAATCCAAGGAGTGGCTGCAATCATCATCTGTCTATTCAGCAGCACGGACCACTGGGCCCATGCACACTGTGTCCAGGTGTGTTTTCCTGGTGCTTTGGGGAGTTTGGGAGGTGGGTCCTGCATTTCCCACCCAGGCTGCGAGTGGGGCAGGCGCTGCTTTAGCTGCTGCCATGGGTACTGTTGTGTACCTTGTGACATAATTTTAGGTAGCTTATTAGACTTGTGATTGATGACAGCCCAAAGAGGAGCTACAGCTACGCACTGACATTCATGCTTGCCTTTTAAATATCAGATTCCATTGCTCCAGATCTCCATTTTACACTCAAGTGCTCCAAGCCCCACATTAGCGCATCCCTTCCTCCTCCTCCTCCAAATTAACGTGTCCCTTTAAATGCACCAATATTTCACCAGTTGGGTTTTTAAAAAATCCTGCATTATTTGCCCTTTTCTTACACTGCTTAATTCTCAGTTGAATGTTAACAATCCTCTCCACTGAGATATAAATAAACTGTAAATATTCCCCTTCCTATTATGTTGGACCCTGGCTATTCCTGGTTTTTTTTTCATCCCCCTTATTAAATTATGTTTACCTGAATACATCAGGTTCATTTCACCTAGGCAGGATGTCCCATTAAGCATGACAAGTAGAAGGTTGTGAGATTAATGCCCTTCTTGAGCCTGAATTAGCATGTCAGCATCTTTTCAGCCCTGGGACCGGAGAACATAGAAAGCGTGCCATAATGGACCTTAGCCTTTAACTGAACTGCTCTAATATTATTCCTATAACAAGACTACTTTTAAAGAGGCTCATTATTGGCTTCATTAGATATGTTACTTGCATCAGTGGCTGTAGTTACTCGTATAATATGGGAGAGGTTAACACAGCGTATTTTTTATGTATTATATGGCATATAGCTTGAAGTAGCCAAAAGGTTTATGGCGATGTAATTGGTAGTTAGTGTGAAATTTGTAAGACAAATAGACAATACCTAGGGTAACCCCTATAATCCTCTTCTTTCAGTTTTTTACAGCCACCAAAGGGCCTCATTAAAACAGCAGTCAGCACCTTAGTGAAAAGATACAGTGCTTATAGTGCCCAAATTTGACAGAAAATCTGCATTTTGTAAATCTGACACCTTTGATAGATTATACAGTGTGAAGCCATTGCTTCTAAGCATTATGATAACGCTTAAGGTTCTCTTCTGAATCCAACCGTGCTACATTCACTGGATATAACAATGTGAAAAAGAGCTGGTTGAATAAAATAAAGCATCCGAGATGGAGAGGAGCCTTTTCTCTTTTGATACAAAGCTCTTCTCATGCAACAGCTATGGTTGATACCCCTGGCTCTGTTTGTACCCAGGGGTATGGGCGTAGAAATATTGGCAAAATAACTGTTTAATATACAGATGCAAAAAGGAGCTGAGCCTTCATTACCCAGTTTATGTGGCTGCTGCAAGGGAAGAGGGTGCACAGCGAGGATGGTATTAAGATTTCTTTGCTATGTTAGAGGCACAATTCTGCTCTGACTCCAACTTGTGAGAACCAGAGTGGATTCTGTTGGCCTGAGTGAATCCTGTTGTCGCTCAGAGTGCTGTAAATCTGGTGTAATGCACGGGCTTACATGGAATTAAACGGACAGGCGGAACGAGAACGAGAATCTGACCCAATGAGGTTATTCTTCTTTCAGCTTATTTGTAACAACAGCGAAACAGAAATGAGCTGCATACACAGAGCACGGGCCCTGAGTGCTGTGGTGGGTGGAGGAGAGCTCAGCTCTTAAGTGTTGAGGTGTAATCTTTGATATTTCAGTTACTCAAAACCGGATTTGGTAGAGTGAACTGTTTGAAACGGAGCAAGCCCAGCTTGTCGTGGTTGGTTAGTTGTGACTATTTGTTCTAATCACAAAAGGCAACCTCCAACAGCCAGGGGTCCAAAGGAGTAATGATTATTTCCCCTCTATTTAAGAGGTGGGCTCGAGCCCTTAAAGCTGCAAAAATTTTCACCAACTTGCCAAAAATAAAATGAAAGCTCTCACTTCGCTCCCATCCTTTGTGGTAGAGGAAGTTCCTCTGGATTTCTTTGCTCAGGGGTATGGAATGTAGGTTATAATGCTTACATGGGCTCCAAATGTGACAGCTGTTTACCTCTTCATCTGGTAATTGAAAGATTTCCTTTTAAATTAGAGCTGCTGTAGACAAAGAGTGGAGCAGACATCGCATTCAGTTCCTTGGCAAAAATATAGCACTGATCATTCTGAAAGAGGTATTTCCAGGGTAGCCCTTTGATCATGGCAGAAATCCTACCACAGAGCGTTGCTAAAATAGGAATGCAAACAAAAAAAGGAGGAGCTGCTACATATGTGAAACCCTTTTATTCCCTTTTGCATCCAGATTTGGTCCTGCCTTTGGTGAATCTCCTGTTCAAAAGGGCAGAATCAGTCCCTGCAGGTAGCAAAGGTGAAGTGACACTGCTGAAGTGCTCAGTGATTCAAGGAAGTTTATTTGTTAAGAGCTCTAAATTTAGAATATACAAGAAGTAAATATTTGAATTGGAAAGAAAAGAATGTTTGAGGAATAATTTTCGCAACTTGGAGTTTAAGGGGGTTTTGTTTGTTTTATAAATTTCCAAGTTCTAGATGCACTTAAATCCAGTAGCAAACAGGAAATCACTGGAGCTACACTGGGGATTAATTTGTGGCCATAGCTTTTCTATAACCTTTCTTTATAGAGACTTAAAATTCTAAAATTAGTGACAATATCAGAATTATGCCATCAATTGCTAATATCCTTTAAAAAGAAACAAAACCAAACACCTCTTTGGCTGCATTACCTTGATCCTTGAAGTTGTTTTCGCCAATAACCGAATTCAGGTGAAGCATCACCCTATTTCATTGTGGTTTTCCCAGGACTATTATCACAAATAGTCCCTGTTTTTGTCAGCACAGAGTTAAAAATGTGGCAGGGTGGAAATTATCTGTGTTTTTGATGACATGAAGAAAATTTATGTCTCCTGCTGCTGTGGGTTACCTGAAGGATCATCACCAAAGGAGTGACTCCTTTTAATTGCATTCCTTGTTTCTAAGTTGTCCAGAAATTATTATATGTGTTTTTTGGCAATACTAGGAAGTATCCCTAGAAGCAGAACCTTTTGGCTTTCTTGTTTGATACTTGGTGATAAATCCCCTCAATCCAGGCACACATTTTGGATGGGAAGGAGATAGGGCAGTGAAGGCAGAGATGCTGATCCTGAGTGGAAGGGCATGAGGATTCCTGGGCCTCCCTTCTCAGCCAGGGAGTTTATCAAATCACAGTTGAATTATAGAACTGACCATGGCATTTGTTCAAAAATTAATTGGTATTGTAAACATATATATAGAAAAACCTCCTCATGGATTGCAGCCCTTGCCTGGAGCAGGAAGTGGCTGTTTGTGCCTGTATTTCTTGTGGAGGGTGTTGCTGTGGAATGCCAAGGGCCTGATTTAACCCTGCACGAGGCACAGAACAGCAAATTGTCTTGGGCCGTGCGTACCAGAAGGGATTCAGTCGTGAGCAGAACAGGGGCTGGCTCAGGTGTAGGGAATATCGAAATCTGGGCCACCAGAAGGCCTTTGGAATGAACTTTTTTTTTTTGCCCAAGTCCAGGTTGTGATCAATGCGATGGCTCGAGCTGCAGAAGGAGCATTTATGAGTCTCATGTCTGGGGGTTTTAATTCAGCGGATTACTCACATCTGTTAGGTGAGAATTACAGAGTGCTGGAATAATGTGTTCTCCTGGTTTAAATCTATCACTGCCAAGGGCTACTGAATAGTAAGTATCAACATCTGTGTTACTTCTTTGAGTTTTCTGATTAAATGTGTCTAAACATTTCAGCTCCTACTGGAAATAAAAATAAAAGTAGTTTCAAGGCAGTTGAGGCAGGATTTCAGTGGAACACACTCACAGCAGACATTAGTTAGGACTGTGAGTGTGATTAGCCCTAAATAACGTGAAGCTGGCATTGTGATTTGTATTATTGAAGGGACATCAAGCTCTTGAAACTGTAAATAATGGAGTAAATATAAACAAAGGTACCTGTATTTTGACAGTGATGTTCCACCTCTCCTTTCCTGCATACACAAAAATCATTCAAATGCCTTTTCTTTCCCTGACAAAAATATTCATTAAAAACATTTCACTGTGCTGCCTTTTAATATAGCACGGGCATTCAACCTGCGCAGGAAGCTCCCTGGAACCACACAAATACTGTGTAATTATCTTGTGGCTCCCTGCTGGCTGCTGCATATTCCAAGCACAAAGTGAGCAGCACATTTCTAGAGCCTGACTTCTGTCTTCATTGTCCCTGCTTGGAATATGAAGCTCCACTTCATTATAGCAGACCTGATCAAACTTGATAGATTTAGCCATTATTCTTGACTGTGTCAACTTTCTACAGCTTTTTTTTTTTTTCCTTGGGCTCTTTTGTTTTGCCACCCAGGGACTGCATCTTATTTCTAGGCACTCTGCTTCTTTCTCTTTTTCTCTCTCCTTCCCCCCCCCCACCCCCCAAACAAACCAAGGTTTCAGCAAATAATGCTGCTTGGGCATCATGTGATTTGAGGAAAATAAGGCTTGCAATTTTTTCTCAATTGTGCTTTATGGTTTTTATTGACTTTTTTCCCCCCCTCCCCAGTTTGTTTCTATAAAAAAAAAAAATTATACTGCAATATTGACAGACAATACAGAAAAGCTTTGAAAATCCTTATTTTCTGTTAGTGGTACTATAAATTTAACATGGTGAGGTTTTTTTGTCTGTTTTATGACAACTTTCAAGTAGCACTTCAGAGTTCATATTTTCAAGGCTGATTCAGACAAATGCATCTTATCAAATTTTATAAATCATTACTTTGTTTGTTTAACCTCCAGACGTATCACCACATTTTCATTGCAAAAGGCATTAAATCATTCTTGGGGCAAATACAGATGTTAATGGGACTGGTTTACCATAACAGATTGCTTTGTACTTTTTGAGAGTTGCTATGCAACAGTAGGGGAGCACAATGCAGTTAAAACCCCTGACTTTTAAAGTCCTGGGTGAAATATGGAGTGTTCTCATAGATCCCTCGAATTGCCACCAAATGCCTGCTAAATTTAGTGAGGAATTTGTGCCTGAATTTGTGAGACCCCAAGGGTCAACCAACCCACCATTGCTGATATTAATGAACAGGACGAGCATAGCAATGCAGCTTTTCCAGGTTTACATTTGCTCCATAGTATTAGTTCTATCTACCTGTACATTTCCCAGGCAGAGTCAGTGTAGAAAAGGACTTTATAATTAATTTTTACATGTTAAATAGCAATCCTGCATTGTTAAAACTTTGGGGAGAGATTAGGTTGCTTTCCTTTTGTTTCTCTTTTGGCTGTGGATTAAGAGGTAAAGGATGTCTTAATTTCCAACAAGTTTACTGAGAGGGTCTTATTGAGGTATATCGTTTAGCAGCATTTAAAGACTGCTAGGAATTGGTGAGAGGCATTTTCCTTTTTTTAAATTAAAAAATCATTATTTTTTTTAGAGTGGCATTTTCAGTCTCACCAAAAGCTTCTCGGCATCTTAAAATGTAAATTGCAGAGAAGCAACACAAAGGATAAAGAGAAGATTTTGAAGGCAATCACAGTGATCACTTAATTCAGTCTCTGCATATCCACTTGGCATAAGGTAATTAGAGTGCCACATTGCTGTAAAGACAGAAAGCTTAGGGTACCATTCTGACTCACCCAGACGATAATACATGATTAGAAGTCAGTGACAGATCACAACTGCTGAATGACCCACCAAGGTCTTATCAAGGGCAAATCGCATAATTAGCATGCACTTGGCTGGCAGAGGAGTACAGTGCTATTGTTCTGGCACAATCAAATTAGCCCAGCCAATGGGGTCACTGTTCCATGACCTCAAAGACATTTCGGGGTTTATTTTTCTACCAATGGAAACATAACAGAAAAGAAAAACAAAACAAACAAAAAAAGAAGCCGAGAACCCCAGTCTGCTTCAGAGTGAGCCGAAGTTTCTGCGGACACTGCAAATGCCCGTCGCAAATGGATTTTTGGAACACGCTCTGCCAAATCCTTAGTTCATCATGTATGGAATAAAGGAGTCTGCTAATGCAGTCTGACCCTGGGGGACACACATGTAATGGAGCCACTTTGACAGAAATCCGAGCATGCAGCCAGGCCTGGAACTCATTTATCCTGGATGCGGCCGCAGCACCGTGCATGGGAGGGGGGGAGGGGGAGCCTTCATGCAAACACAAAATCTTCCCTTCATTATGATAATTAGCACAATTATCTTGATTTGCTCATTTTATCTGTATTTTCCCCAAGGTTTGGCCATTTTATTTGTGTCTCTCTGCTGCTTCTCCTGAGCAGGGCTCTCAGTGAGAGCAGGAGTGGTTGGGGCTGGCAGGCACCAAGGCCTCAGGCGTGTCCTCCCTGGAATGCCGTCGCTCTGTGACACCATGCTGAGTGTAAATTCCCTAAAACACACAAAGAGCATTCCCTGTCTCCTCCTGGAAGACCTCTCCTGGCTTTCCACACCGTGCAGTGCTCACTGGGCCAGTGAGGAAGTGGAACCTTCCCTCCTGGCAGCAGTTCTCCAAAGCAGTCTGAACCATTAGCTCTTATTTCTTACTTAGATTTGGAATTGCTGGTATAAATGTGCTTTTCCCCCTTTGTTCTCTAAAGAGAAATAAGGCTTTGGATTGATCTGCACACTTGTTAATATGCATGGGATAGAGGGAAGCCATTGGAACTTTTAGGAAAAGTGCAAACGTGGCCTTTATTTGTATTCTCTTCCATTGCACTGCACGTATTTGGGCTGCGTATCCCAACCTCTCCTGGATAATTGGATCAAAAAGGTCTATAATGAATTGTCTCTGTCATGTCTGGGCCTCCATCACCGCTTCTCTTTACTACTGGGTTTTTTAAGGCTGGGTTAAGTTAACTCAAGATAGCAACTCTAAAATGTTTATATTTCATGAATTTAAAGATGAGCCTCTGCGTTCAGTCGAAAGGGAAATGAAACACAGCATTCAAATTTCTTTTCAAGGATTTGGTCCCAGGTCTTTTGCAGATGGGAGAGTTGTTACACGGGGTATTTGAGCATGACAGGCTCTTTTCAGCCCTTCTCCTGGTTAATTCTGCATTGTTGCAAACAGTGTTTGTGACATCACAACAAGCAGGAATGATGTCACAAATGGAGAACTGACCGTGTAGTCCTGGACACAGGAAGAGGCTGCAGACATGGGATTTTGTGACTTTTTTCCTGTTACAATGAGTCTTTGTGGAGAGAGAAAAGTATTATGTACTGAATGATGCCTGCTTAAATAATATATTTCCAGTGTTTTACTGGGCATGAAATGTCACCTTTGAGCCAATTAAATAATTCCAGCTATGACTTGGCTTGGAATGGACCGGGGCTTTGTGCTGCTGAGCCTGCCTCGGTCGTAGCCTTGTAGAAGAGCTTTGTGATCCTTGCCTGTTCCCAAATACATTTTTATACACAAATTAAGGTTCTTTACCAAGTTACAGTTTGAGGATGAAATAGAGTTTACTAGAGAAGGGAATTCAAATTACAGTGAGTGATTCAGGGTCTTCCCTAAGAATTAATTCTGACAATACCTTTCATTTATTGTAAATATGTCGGCTGAGGCTGTGGAGTGTGTGCCATTGAAACTTTTCCTTGGCTGGCAGAAAGCTTATTTCTAAAGGTCTCGTTGATTGTGCAAACACAGGAACATTTTCTTTCCTTGAGAATTAATATTGACTGTGTATAGAGCGCCGGCAGTACTCCATCCAGCCACAAAATCATATAAACATACATAATTACTCTGAAAATCTAATCTATTCCTGCATACTTAGGCCATGTGAGAACTTTTGTTTCCCTGCAGAAAATGATAAATTATATACAAAGAAGCAATTATGGTTGTTCTTGAATCTGAGAGAGATGGAAATTTACACTTTGTAAATATAGACCTGCTTTTCCTAAAAGGCATTTATTTCTGCAGTTTTATGGAGGTGTGTGTTTGTATCTGGATGGATGTCGGTGTGGGGATGTTTACCTGTCTGTGTAGGAATAAAATGAAAAACTGTGCCTTTGTATACCCTGCCTGTGTAGTTGCATGTGTGAGCGTGTAATAATTCATAGTCCCATAAGCTCTTGGTGGACATCGCTGCCTCAGTCACTCAGCCCCCACCATGAAAGTCCCCTAACAAACAGGATTAAAATTCACTCCTTTCAACCATCCCAGGCATTTATTCCTTCCTTTTCATTGAGCTACATTTGTCTGATTTAACAAGATAAGATTTGAGTGCTGATGCAGCCCGTTGTTAATGCAGCAGCCGCATCCGCCATACCATCGACACTATGCATCAGAGGGATGCATAAATCAGGTATTCAAAAAAAATTAGATATGCAGCACACCAGTTTTATAGTCCCAGCCTCAGAAATTGAAATGGCCCAGATTAATGTATTATATCTTACACACTGTCCGAGTGAATCAACTTTAATATATTGAACAGATTCGCAGAACAAGACTTTGTTATCTAAGGAGCACTCGGAAGAAGGAATTGACCTGAGGATTTGATTTGGTTCAGGTAGTTCATGTTGTACAGCAGCATTTGAATAGTTTCACATAAAAATAAAATTTGTATCAGAAATATTTCACATCATTCTGGGCTTGTTCGTATTGCGGCTCTGCAGCGGGGCAATATTACAGAAACAATGTCCAGCAAAAAGATGATTTTAACCTTTGCTTCAGACGTGTCAAAACAATATAATGTAATTTTAATGCAAACTGCTGCTTCGTGGCAGAGGCGCCTCCACACACTGACTCGAACTAGTTTAGGTTTATGCTGAAAATGAAAAGCCCATTGAATTTCATACAGAATGGAAATGCCACAATTTACACTGGGTCTGCGTTCTGTTGGAAGCCGTGCAGGGACAGGGTCTGGCTGTCTCCCTATTGACAACCCATAAAACAACTTTACCTGCATAATGAAGGGCAGATGAATGTTAACGTGGGCGGGGGTGTCCCTTTGATTGTGAATTACCAGCGCTATTAGGGCAGAGTGGGGGTGGCTGTTTGCTTATTGGGAATAAAGCAAAACCTGATGGAGCAAGAGAGGCATAACAAGATATCTGAGGTGTGTGCCCAAGGGTTGTGGAGCACCTTTGCAGAGGTGTTTATGCTGTTTATTCCTTGCTCTGAATTATCCAGCATAGTTAACAACGCTTGTATTTTTGGATGAGTGGTTTGGTAGCTCCTCTCAGTTCTGCCCAAAAATCAGACTGGGTTTAGTGGGTAGGGAGTCACCTTGTGCTGGAGTATGAGGGGAGAGTTGTCTGGGTACACCCACCCTTTCCACGTGGGAATGTCTGTGAAGGGAAAGGATAACGTGACACTTCCCCTGTAATTGTCTTGTGCGAGTCAGCACTGAGGAGAAATGCCATATTGAGTGTCCATCTTAAAGGGCACTGGGCAGATTGTTTTGGTGTTAGTGCTCCTGGAGATGCAGAAGATGCTGAATGGGATTTGAAAATTCCCAGGCATCTCACTGTACTGGAAATCAGTCAGAGTCCCATCCTTCTCAGTCAGCCGGTGCCGCTAAAATACGGCCAGGGAGAACTGGAGTCTTTCAAGGCTGCCCTTTTAGAGCATTTTATGTCAACCTATTTGTGCTGTTTACAAGACAGATGTTTAAAGAGATGAGGGTGGACTGGGGCTGATGTGATGTCATTATGGAATAGCATAGACTATAGGAACTATCCTGTGGGATTGTACCAGGAGCTGAAGGCGGTGTTGACTTATCCCACAGGAAAGAAATTAACAGCACAGGGAGAAGGCAATCCTTGGCTGGGCTTTTAGGGAACAGGGATCACACAAATGCAGTGCTACAGTGACCTTAGAAGGAGCTGGTGGAGGTGGGTGGGTGTTTTTTCAGTCATTTGAGGCTCTCTGAGGCCACTCTGCACACTGGACAACTCGTATGTTTTTAGCTTTGTCCAGAAGATATAATCCAGCCTGAATAAATTTCCCAGTCCTTATTTTATTTTCCATAGCAAACGTTGTAATTCACAGCAATGTCATGGGAAGTAAATTGTAGTAAGTGCATTGCCTTTTTGCCTTTTGTAGCTTGGAAGCAGAATAATAGCAAATTAGAGTAGGTTCACATTATTTTTCAACATGCAACATCCCCCTGCCACCCTCATGCCTGCCCCAGCCACTTTATATGAATTATTGGCCTTTCTTCAAAGAAAGACTGATAAGGCCTGGTCCAACTTTGTCTATCTACACTGATATAAATGAGAGAGATTATTATCAAATTACCATTTATTGTGTGCTACTGAAAAGAGTAATTTTTTCAAGAAAACCTCAGGGTCAATCAGCCTTAAAGAAAAATCTTGGTTTATCAACAAATTCACCATCCTCTTGTATATAAATAATCACCTGTAATTAATGTTAAAGGTGGACAGAAATCCAAAGCAAAAATGTAGTTTTAAGGTAGGTTTATCCTTGATTGTCAGAGATCTGGCTCTTTTGCAGAGTGTCGTTCTTAAGTGTGCAACCCTGTGCAAATCAGTGATTTTCATCAAATGAGCTAAACGTGCACTCAGATTGTTTGGTGGGCAGGGAGGACTTCGGTATGTCCTTGCTGACCTCACAGCTGAATTGCTCTGGCCTTTGTTAGCCCTCTGTCCTACCAAGAGTAGCTGTCTTTAAAACTTTTCTTCATTTTGCTTAATTCATGAATCTTTCCTGACTACGAAAATCAGATCTCGTCAAGTTTACAAACTGGCGTTATAAACTTGTAAATCCGTACGAGCGGGAATTTCCAACAGAATTCACGCCACTGTTCAAGTGCCCAGACAATTACAGGAGCATTTTAAACCCAAGTTATTCCAAAGCATTAAGTAGAACTCTTTAATGCTGTGGAGTCTGTGCCTTCCATCTGTTCCATCAATTAAACCCTGCATTGGTGTATGAAGTTATTAAGCATCAGCCAAAGTTCCAAACAGATCTGCTTTGCCACCGGTGGAAATCCTGTGTTTAGTAGGAGCAATACTAGCATGTCTTTTACAAACCAGCCCCTCAACCCCATTTTTTCCGATTTCTATAAAATTTCTTTTGTTACCAAGTTAGATTTGAGCATTTTTCATTCCTGTCAGTTATTAGAAGATCTCACGCAGAGGATGATTTTTAGGAGGAGAGCTTAATTCTGTCTGAGAGGGTTCTTATTTTACCATTTCAGGCTCAGCCTTGAGGTGCTGCTTGTTATGTTCCAGACAGAGGCAGTCCCTGAGTTTGTTGACCACAATCCCACTAGAACCTTGTTTATCCAGTTATGGAAAGGTAGAAAATGTAGGCAAGAGGTGAATGGTGTTTTTGCAGGTGGACTTTGCTCACTGATGGACAACCTTCTTCCATCAGGATGGAGCTCCTGCCTGATTTCACATTCAATTACAAATTGGGAATGCTGCAGCTAATAAGACTTATAAGTAAGGAAAACATGCTTAAGAGAACCCAACAAAAGGGAGAGACTTGTGTCTTTTGACAAAGATAGAGGTGGCAGCAGTTTGCCACTGTCCATTTTGCTCTCTAGGACACTTGTCAGGGCAGATCCATCTCTGGGGTCTTGGAGGCAACCAAGAGTTATGACAATGGACAGATCCCTGGCTGTGGGTAACAGAGCAGTTATTGGTGCTGGCACAGTCCTAGAAATTCCCTTTTGGCATAGTCATGATCTTGTTACAAGTGGAAGTTGAACTGAGTGACTTTGATCCCAGCACCTGTTTTTCTCCTGGGCTAGGGAAGGGATTGCTCCAAGCACAGGGAAAGGCATGCTGGTGATAGTATGGACAGTGTCCCTTTCAGGGCTGTCAAACCCTGTGGGTGACAAGGTTATCTGTGCTGGATCAGAAAGCACTATCTTGACAAGAGAGAATCCCTGCCTTAAGAACTCCACAACAGGAGGAAGCAGAATCATCCCCAATACCCCTTTTCAAGGTGTAATGAGTAAGTTGTCCCTTATTAAACACCTCTGCAAGTTGAAGGTCCTTAAGTTCAGGATTAACTTATCCTGAGCCACACTTTGATCTTGACTGGGTGCTTGTACTTGAGAAACACAGAAAATTGCACAAAATGGTTCTTTAGGTCAGTCTTTTCAAGCCACACTGTGCCTATGCGTTTCCTCATAGACTCCAGTAGCAAAGTTGGGGGGCTTTGTGCAAAGTTAGCTCCTCTCCCTGTGGCTTTCTGGAATCCCATAGTCGCTGTGGAACATGCAGTATGTATGACTGCACAGAGAATGACCCCAAATCCCAGTCTCTCACACTCCCTCTCACATTTGGGATTGGACCTAACTCGCTCTGACTGGGGGACAGCAACAGGAACAAAAACTCTGAGTGCTGAGGTCGTGGCAGGTTGAAAAGTTCCCCATGGATACCCCATTCCTGGTGACTGCTCAGCAGGATGTTGGCCTCCAAAGCTTGTTTGTGGGATAAGAAATTTAAAGGAAGGCACCAACGCCTGCATTCCTGGAGGTGAAGAGAAAAGTGTGGCAATGCCAGGGTTGGAGGGGCTCATTTTGGAAAAAACCTAAGTAGCAGCAGGTTAGAATTAAGCAATCATTTTCAAAATGCTTTTGAGAGACACATATAACAATAAAAAGTATTTTTATATTGGATATTTATCAATCCTTTGGTATTTCAACTATGCTGCAGTTCAGAGGGTGCTAGGCTGGTGAATAAAGATGCTTGTGCAGGAAGGCAGCAAAGCTACTTCAGATCTTCCCCCCCAAAAGAGTCTGGGAACAAATGGCTGTGTCTGAAACACAACATGGTGTTGGCAAGGTAGGCTCTTTTCCCAGATTTTCCTCTTCCTTGAAGAAATAACCTTCCATGGCAGTGCTGCTCTATTTTTATACTCCCTTTTATTCCCAGTAGTTTACATGTCTGTGTCATCCAAAATATTGCACTTGCCTTACGGGGCTGTTTCTTTTTCTCCCCATATATATATTTATTCTCTGGGCTGGAACACAATTTCTGCATTTTTGCCTGCCTTTCTTGCCGACATTATTTTGTTACTGGTTCCTTGAAACACCAGGATCCACAGAACTGAAATGCTATTGCAGCTTTCTGTCAGACTTTATTTGGATGTAGTGCACAGTCTGAAGTGTTTTATATAACAGAAATGTAAAATTCCTGTAACACTGTCCTGTAACACTTTAACATGGGCTTCAAAACAGGAAGAAAAAAATCTAGGTGCACATTCCATTTCAGAGTTTAAACTTGTTCTCCTCCTTTGCAATTACATGTGAAATGAAATTGTGAAGTTCTGAACCTAAAAGCTGGTGTAATTCATTCCATGCCCACTCTGTTGGGTTTTTTTAAGTCTGTACTTTTAATTTCTTATGCAGAACTTTATCAGTCTATCTTTAAGAACATGTCTAGTGGAAAAATCCAAACCTCTTCCTTATCAAGTCTTATTTCTGAAGTTTTTTAAATGACATTTTAATAGAGGAGTTATTTCAATTAATCAATTTTTTAAAAGTAATAAGGGTGCCTGGAATGCACAGAATGTCAAAACATCTGGTTCTGAGATATTTTGCAGTGATTTCTGCAGTGCTTTTGAAGGATGGCAGCTAATGATATGAATCAGCAGCCCCAGAATATTCCCTGCTCAGATAGTAGAAACCTTCTTGAACATATATTTATTTAATTTTTTGTGGTACAGGATTAAAACTCAAATGGATACTCATGGGCAGTAAAAAAATAAATTAGTGAGATTGAGCTGGAGAAATACAACCATCTCTGTTGTGGCTGTGAAAGGTGGCCTGAAAAGTACTTTTGCCAAGGTATCTTTTTTTGGTGGCAGTTTACACTGGATCTGGTGGTGGTGTTCCAGAGGAGTCATTAAGATAAACTTTACACTGATTTCATACTGAACGAGTTGGGGAAGAAAACAATACAAACAGAAGAAGAGGGGGTTTTTGCTGGAGGAGAGAATTTTTTCAGATTTCCAGCAAATGTAGTTTGGTTGGTGACATTTTTACTGAGGTGCACAAGCGCATCAGGTGAGTGCTCCTGCAGAGAATCCTCCCCCAGCTGTCACTGACCCTTCAGGTGAGATGAGGACAGGACATTGGATAAAGTTGGAGAGAAGAGAGAGGGGAAATCCTGTTACAACTTCCAGCTATGCCTTTGGGGCGAGCACTATTCGTTATTTCCTGGTGCTTTTTAGGATTTTCCATCATGTCATTCACCTCTTTGTGGATAAATATTTCAGTGTGTATCCACCAGTGGCTGTGTCTTCCAGATACCAGCTTTTCTTCTGGCAACTTGGGGAGAGGATTTTATGTCTTATTTAAGCAAGGCTCTCCCCCCTCCCTGCTCCAGGTGTTTATGGGAGCACCTGGCTTTAGGGAACCTCAATAGTGCTTTCAGAGCGTGAGCTACTTTGTTGTGCCTATTTTTTTATTATTTATAATCTCATCAAAGCATAGTTTATAATAAGGGGGGTAAAGTTCAACCCTCCGTGATTTAGGTAATTTACAGATTTATTCAGCATCACAGTAAATTGGATTGCTTCTGGCTTTCTTAGAAATTAGTGATTTTGTAGATCAGAAAGTTTGCTGTTTGTTTCTCCGAGGGATGTTACACACCAAGTGTTAACCCTTGATGAAGTAAAGCATCTGTGATGGTAATTTCCTGGGAGCATTTTTCAGGAGGAGGCTTGTTGTGCCCCAGCACTTGATTTATTTACAATTTATCAGCTTGAGATGCATGGTTGAAATTGCTACCAGCGTGTTATTATATGTACTGTTGTTCCTTGTGCTTTATTCAGAGAGGACACAGTCTTCAGCTGCTCCAAGGGAAATTTAGGCTGGACGTTAGGAAAAAAACGTGGAAGAGTGATAAAATACTGGAATGGTCTGTCTGGGGAGGTGGTGGAGTCACCATCCCTGGATGTGTTTAGAAGAAGACTGGATGTGGCACTTGGTGCCATGGGTTTGTTGAAGTATTAGGGCATGGGTTGGACTTGAGGATTTTGAAGGTTTCTCCCAACCTGGTCATTCTGTGAATTCCCTTTGTGGCTGGAACGCAGAGTGGTGGAACAAGAGGTGGAAATTGTTTACCAACCATGACCATGTGGAGAAAAACATCTGGTGACTGTTACTCCTTCCTTACAATCCTTCCCCATCTTCTCTTCTCTCTTGTGATGGTCTGACACCCACCTGCTCCTTCTCCAGGGCTCAGGCCTGTCCTGGGCTCCTCTCTACCTGGCTAAAGGATGTTTTTATTCCCAAGTTGTGGCTCCAGGCAGGCAGGAGATGCTTATGGCAGCTTTGGTGGCCACAGCAAGGTGGTCACAGCCATCTAAATCTGAAAATGTTTCTCCAGCCCATTGAAACCTTTTCCTGCTCTGTTGAATTTTGTGCTGATGCTGCTGTGCTCTCTATAGGAGTGACAGGTGTCCTTTTGAGTATAAACATCCCTCAAAATGTTTTACAAAATCATTGTGGATGTATTGAGGAACAAATTAGAACAAGTTGTACATCTGGTTGTTACTAAACAAAGTCCATGGATTTCCTTTCCATAAGACTTGAACAAACAGCATCATATTCCAAAGCAGGGGAACATCTTCCCAATTTGAAGCTAAGAAATGAGTTTAAACAAAAAAGAATGGTACTAAGTCCAGGAAAATCAAGACTTTACTAACACAGAATACGATCAAAAGAACACAAACACCATCAAAGGCATTTGCCAGAGATGGGATGGGTGTGAATAAAGCAAATACTTCAGATCTTGTTATTGGCATGTCCTGTCACTTCATGTGCAGAGATTTTGCTAGTAAATAAAGTTGTAGGCAAATTTTCATATGAATGAAAATCTGGCCATGGTAGCCTTGCAGTGACTCTGAAAAGTGAAGTTTTTAATATAACACTTTCCTAATGAACATTTTAAAGCAAAGAGGTTTTGTGCATTAATTTTAAAGTTTCATTGAGGGGCAGCTGTATACTTAATACACATGGTCTGGCTGAGATGGCTAATAATCATTTTTAAATCCATAATTGGTTGGAATGTCAAGTTTATGGCTAATATGGGCTGTAAGAGTTTTCTGTCAAGTGTTAATGATAAACCCACTGCCTGTAAAAACTACAAAAGGACAGTGCCTCTTTAACAGGGACTACTGTTTGTGCTCCATGGAGCTTTGCAGTATTAGTAAAGCAGCATGAAAGAGTTGATTTTCATTTTATGTTGTGCTTGTGAGGCATTAACATGATGTTCTAACACTTGTAAATGAATACAGCTCTTGCCTAATCTGTCATTTTAATGCCTTATAGATTTTATTTCACTCTGTGTTGTACCAGATTCTCAATAATAATAATCAACTGCTTTGTTGTTCTCTTGCAGAAATTAAATTTCTGTAGTGAGTGTGCAACTAATAAAAGATGTTGCTTGAGGAAACAAAAAATAAATATGATGAATCATAAAAGTTGTATGTAGGGGGTTGCTCATATATGAAAGACAATTACTGAAGCAGTGGTAAATTCATCTGATTCTCATATTGTCAACAGCTTAATAACTCTCACAAAGGGTTTGCTGGAGCAGCTTTGTCTGTGTTGCTGTCTGTAATCAGCACCGTGACCCCCGTGGACACTGATGTGTGGGGGAGCCTGGTACAGGTGTATATTTAGTGCTTAAAAGGGTTCTGACATTGCCCTGCTGCGCTCCCGCTGAACCTGAGCGACTGCTGCTCCACCAGCTCTGCCCGCTGGGCAAGGCCAGCCTGTTGTCCCCTGGCTGTCTGGGGGATGGCCAGGGCCAGGAGAGCAGAGCTGTCCTCGGTGTGCTGGTCAAAGTGACCCTCGCAGAGTGAAGGGAGCCTTGTTTGCCACCAGTGTCCGGCTGACAGCCTTGCCTGTCAATCCAGGCTTCTGAATGGGGCTTCTGGGAATATTAAATACAGGTTAGGCTTTGGCTTCACTGCTGGGAAAGCACCGAGAAAGAAAAGTAGGAGAAAAAAGTTTTTGTAAAAACTCCTGTCTTTGAGATGCTCCTTTTGGATTCTGGTGGGATCTCCTTCCTCTTTAGGCAAGGGGGTTCAGTACAAAATAGTCTGACTGGGGCTGGGTGTAAGGGTCAGGTTTGGGAGTAAACCAGCTGCAATATCAGGTACAACTTACTGATATCCATGGTTTTCACCTTGAGGGATTACAAGCACAGGTCACTGGTGACCAATACTGTCTCTTCATCTTTTAAACCTCTTCTTTCTTAAGGGAGGGGGCTGTGACCAGAGAACCAGGCTTTGAACCTGTGTAATGGGTCTATAAAACAGAACTTGTTTGGTGTTGTCTGCTCTCAGTGCTCTCCTCTCTTGGCTTCTACTTGACAATGTGGCTCCTAATTTCCCCTTCCAGTAGTCAGTGTTGTAATTCCTTCTGTTTCATGAAGTACATGCAAAAGTATGCAATCTTTTATAGGAGAGCAGGGGAGTTGATAAGGATGTTTAAGGCTCAATTCCTACAACAATTTTGCATCCAACCATTCCCATTAGGCATCAGAATGAAATAACAAAAGTTCCCAAACAGCTCTGTTTCATTTGAGTAGGAACCACAGGGTATCCAGCATTTTTTGAAACTGCTGCTTTTTTTCCCCAAAAGGAACTTGAGCTCCCCTAAATAACCAGCTTCTGCTGTGGAGAATGGAGTATCAGCTTAGATCTCAGCTGTGATCCTGCAGCAAGGAGGGCTTTTAGGCAGACAATCATTTCAAGAGGGTTTATATTGCTATTGCCAATTTCATATTTGGCCCTGAATCCAGAGCTGGTGACAACGATGGGGCTGCACAGGGCCAGAACTTCTCCTGTCCTCTAACACAGTGNTGCTACTGCCAATTTCATATTTGGCCCTGAATCCAGAGCTGGTGTCAAAGATGGGGCTGCACAGGGACAGAACTTCTCCTGTCCTCTAACAAGTGTGTGGACCTGGAAGAAAACCTGGGTGCTGTCTTCTCTCATGGAAAAGTCTGTATTTAGTGATGACGTTAAATTTGGACACAAGCAGGGAAATAGTTTACAGAAAAGAATTTTTTTTTTTTGTTCACTGCTAACTGGCCTTTGATGGCCTTACATTTATTTATGTTGGCACAGACCTAGCACTGCCTGTGGGGTTGCCTGCCAAGGTGGCAGCTCACAGGTGGAGGTGAGAGCACCTGTAGGAAGAACCTAGATGGAAAAAAAGTGATGGAAAACTTGTAACCACCCCAGAACACACCTGTGTCTTAAAATCAGATCATTCAGGCTCCCTTAAATCCAACATCTGGCCTAAAGCAAGCTCTGTTAGACCAGACCAGCTTGCTCAGAGGTTTTGTCCAGTGGGGTCTTGAAACTGCAAGGCTGAGCCTGCACCACCTCTTTCGATGCCAGGATTGAATGGAAACTCTCGTGTTGGCTATTTGGATGGTTTGGCTGAAAGGGTGGCTCTAAAATCAGGTGCTGGCTCTTGAGACAGGGCTCTGGGGGGGACAGCAAGCCCTGTGTTTTCATCTGAGCTTTGCCTTGAACTTGCTGAGTGCCTTCCAGCAAGTCACTGGTACCCCTCTGTCTCAATTTCTCCAGTTATAAAGTGGGGATAATAATCCTTACCTACCCTACAGGGTGTTGTGAGGATTAATTAGTTGTTGGTACTGCATGTGAAAGATGTAAATAGCCACATAAATGCTGGATATTATCATTATAATGAGAACCACACAGCACTGGAAGACAAGAAATAGTCTCCAAATAGGCTGCATGTGCCATTATGACTCCCCCCAAGAGCAGCTTCTGGGGTTTGTTTGAAACACCAGCAGGCACCAGGCTTCCAAATCTACAATTTGATGTTCTGCTGTAGCATCGAACATTTATTTTCTCTTGCTAGTTATTTTTTTTTATAGTCAGTGCAAGTTAGAACAACAGTCCCAGGTAAACATATGCAGTGGTCCTGGTTGAATAAGCACCTGCTTTTATGATGTTTACATTAAATGTATAAGGATCATTAGGAGGACAAGGTGACACTGTCAGTTTTTGTGATGGCCTCCAGGCACTCCACCACTGACACCTGGGTTTGAATTCCAATTGGAGACAACCCAAACTATTATAAAAGAGTGAAGTTTGTCCTCCTGAAGCTCAAATTCACCATTCAGATGTCTACTGTAGTAATCCACACTTTGACAATGCTTTCTTGCATTATATTGTGTAATTTAGAAAATAATCTCAACTGCCCTCCCAAACCAAACCCATGAGGAGGACTTGTCAGGGTTGCTGTGACACACCAGTCATGGGTGCCACTAGCCAGGGCTGTACTGAGTGATCTCAGCAAGTCCAGGAGGGAAGCACTGTTGCTGGGAATGGTAAAATGCCCACCCAAGAGTAAAAATTCTGTCTTTATAACTCTTTGTACAAAGTAGGACTCTCACCATTGTCATCGAAGTCACTGGGTCAGATCTCATTTCTTTTTTTCCCCCTGTATGAAATGGAAAAAAAAAAATGCTGTTCATAGATTTCTGTTTAATAGTGTTTGCCAGACAAAGTAGAATTTTCACAGCACAAGTTCTATAGCTCGAGAGTCCTATTCACTCAGCATTTATTTTATAGGTCTTTTATACACCGTCTCTGGTTTAAAAAAAAAAAAAGGAAAAACAGGGAATTTACCCACTTAAAATAAGCTTTGCACCAAAACGGTCTTCTGGGGATTTTTTGTAGTGTTAATGAAATCTCAAGAAGACATTAATAATGATCTTGAGGCACAGTACTCATAACATCAGAAAATACAGACGCTTCCCTTCCCTTTCCATAACTCCGGGGTCTCTCAGGTGGTATTTTACAGTGACGTGGGATCCGGTTGTGTGAGCTGAGGCTGGTGTGTCCTGATGCTGCATTCAAGGCTGGATTTGGCTGCAGCTCTGGGCCACTCACCCCCATCCCCACAGAATTCCCTGTGCTTGGATGTTTCTGTGCTCAGAACGGCAGGCAGGTGCTGGGAGGTGTTGAGATGGTTATTCCTGCAAAGGTGCTGGAGGGGGAGCAGTGGGATTCCTGGGGAGCACTGGGTGAAGTTTTGTCTTAATAAGTTATTTGTCCAAGAGTGCAATGCCAGAATATCTGCACAGCTCTTTAAGGGTGTTGGTTGTCCATGGTTCTTACAATCTTCTTTGATTCAGTTTTAGATTAACAAGGAAGTGCAGAGTAAGTCCAACCCAGCTTTGAAATTTCTGGTGTGGAACAGTTTTATGCAAGCTCAGACAAAGTCAAGACTTAAAATACTTTGATTTCTTGTTCAATGAATGATCTAAGTAGATTTTAATGTGCATATTCCCTCTGACAAATATCGATAGCCTTCAGAGACACAACCCAACCCAGATGGAGTTGTGAGGTCCCACTGTCAGGAAATGTTCCTGCCATTGACAACCCATCCATCAACAGCTCCCAGGGCCGGGGAATACGGTGCCGGAAGGCGGCTGTTTAAAGGGGTTGTGAGAGAAAGAAACACAGAGAGGCTTTTTCCAGCTCACCCAAAGCTGGGCTGGAAGTTGTTGTCATAATCTAGATAATGCAAAAAACCTTCTAGGAAAAGGAAGGTTGCTGTGGGGATGCTAATAAATCTGTGTCTGATAAAATGTGTTTTATTTTAGCATTATTTGTTTATTTTGCTCTTAAATATGTGCTTTCTAGCCACATAAATGTCCAATGTTTTTAATTTAGCGAAGTTGTTTGCAGGGGTATCTTGTGGCAGGAAGTCCTAGAGTCTATTTTTTCACTGTAAAAAAAGAAAAAAGCCATGTTTTGAATTTGCTACTGTCTGATTGAATTAATTACATAGTTAACTTCTCAAACACAACAGGCTGAAAAGTTTATTTTTCTGCTGCTTTTAGTGGCTTTGCCATGACTTAGCAAAGTCCAAGCATTAATACCCAGCCAGGGCCCAGCTTTGTGTGGTTCAGGAGAAGCAGACAGCACAGAGCTCATGTTATCCTTCTGCTGCAATTCCTGCCTGCAAGCCCTTTGGCATTCCTGTGAAAAAGTGGAGTTGTGCAGTGTTTGGAGTTTGTATTTAAAAAGAACCATCTCACAAATGTGATTCTGGCTGGGGATTGTTATCTCGAGGTGTTGCTAATTCCTGAATAATGATGTGTATGGGGAGTTCTGATGAAGGGTGTGGAGGAAGATGATTGAAGGCACTTGCAGGTGGAAATCACAGATTCCTCTTGGATGGTGACAGTTTCCAAGCTCTGTATGGCAGATTTTTCTCTGGCCTAATATGTAGTTTATCACATTTCTCTCACTTTTTATGACTGATTTATCATTGCTTTGAGTTCTTTTTCTGAGAATGCTCCCAGCACCCAGCAATGAATAAATGCAAATGGTTATTTATGGTGTGTGGAAAATGACTCAGTATTTTCTTTAATTCATTACAGTGATGAGAGTATTTCTGGAGTGTACAAATGTTTTTACAGAATGTTTTTTCAGGATGTATAAACCATTCAATTGGTCACTGAGTGCCTTTCAAAGGAGTGTGGGCATCATTTTCAGTGGGACACACGGAACCTGCCGTGCAGGTTACAGCTGGGGGAATTTGGGGTCTTGCATGGTTTTCTGCAGGTTTTTGGTTGGTGGTGGTTTTGGGGTTTTTTCCATTGTGGGGGACATGACCCAAAATTTAAAACAAAGCTGATGGAAGGCATGCAAACCTACTGGCATATCTATTGAAACTAGAAAGAAAAATGCTTCTTCAGGCCCTTGTGAAGCAATATTGCTTAATTAACCCTACTTAAGCCCTACCTTGTGAAAAGGTTAATGGGATTTTTAATGACCTTGAGTGGTCAAGGCCTCAATTTTACATTTCTTCTGAAAGAAAATGGAAAATAGAACAAGAAAGCTGTTCAAACTTCTGTGAATCTGGGAAAAAAAAAAAAAAAAAAAGATTGGTTTACAGCAACAGTTCAGGTCATTTCCTATTTCATTTGAAATGGTTTCCCTGTTCCTTACCTCGGTGTCAGGTGGGTGTTTGATGCAGCTGGGTGTGGGTTGGGTGGAGATGCTCTGCAGGGACAGAGCTGAACATGGAACCTTGGCAGAGGCAGGACATTATCCCCTGACCCTCATATGGAGTATTTGGAGTCCTGCTGACGAGGGGTCATTGCCTTGCTGCAAGAACCAAGTTCTCCCTTGCAAGAATGCCCAGAATTAATTTGATTTCTGCTGCTTTTCAGCAAGACATGTCAGGTGATTTTCAGACATTTGCATGCAAAGGCACTCGAGCTCCAGTCTGGCTGTGGCTACACATTTCTGGGTGTTTTTACCAGGAAAGAGCAGGGATTGTGGAACACCCCATGAATCAGGAGAGCTGTGGTAGCGTGGTCCTGTTAGTCTTTGTGAGCCAGCCTCCAGAGGGTGATACAGATGTTCTGCCTGGTAGAAAACATACACACATACTAATGAGTGCATTGTAAGAGTTAATTAATGAGAGAGATATTGCTTGTGAACAGTCAATACAGCAATGCATTCATCCAGAGGGTCAGGAATGTGCTTTCTTTGAATTTATCTAACATGCTATGTAGCAAAACACTTGGGGCGCTGCAGATGAAGCTATTAATTGCATTAAAAACTGGCCATAATTAGGTTTGGAGTGTAACTGTAATCTCTGGGATCAATGGTTCCTGACACCTGTCAAGTGGCAGGAGGGTGAAACCTTTTATAACCCTGATGAACACGTGCGTGTGTCACATCCTTATCACACCGCAGTGAACTTGAAAGGTTGGAGGCTGGAATGAGCTGCTGTTGAATCCAAACTCTCTGGAATGACGTTGTGTTTTGCTCCTGTGGCTGGGTTCAGAGTGGTGTGATTGTTTGGCCTTCCTCTGAAACCAGGGAACTTGAGTTTGGCGTTATGCTTCACGTACCTGCACATCCCCAATTCCTGTAAAATATGTGCATGCTGCCTCTGTACAGAGAGACACTGTGACCCAAGACTTGATTAAATCACTAGGAGCATTTAAAAATTGCTGAACTTAAACCATGTGTCACTTCCATCTAATTTGTGGGAAGCTGTTAAATAAGTCTTCCTGTCTCCCCCAAAAACACCCCAAGGATCCATTCTCTAATGCACTGTTCTGTATAAACAAGTATAAATGTTTAAAAAGTAAAGAATACTAATCAAGAGATGGAAGACATGCGCTGCTTAATAAATCTTGCCTTCAATTTATTTGTCTAGTATTACAAAGGCAGAGGAGATATCAATTAATATAGGCAAAGAGGACCCATAATTTATAATTAACTGGCAAGTGGTTTGTAACAAACAGCAGCACTGAATCTAATAGCCAGTAGAAAAATAACTGGTGTTGATTTGTCCCTCGGCAAATTAATAGAGTGCTTATCAATGACAGGGTTACATAAAACTGCTAAATAAATAATCATCAGTGAGTTAGAGTGAAGCAGATCTTTAACAAGCTTAATCTGAACCTCTTGACATCTGCAGACTATGAAGAGATTAAATGCTAAGAAAGAGAAGATGCACTATGCACATCATAAGCACGCTCAGGAGCTGGGCGACACCATGTTCTTGGGTAATGGGAAACAAGGAAACATTTTTATTGCAAATCTACAGTGAAAAATGATTTTCATTATAATTAAACTGAAAATTATAAAAGGTATATCAAAGAAAGGCTGAATTGGAATTAAGCAGATGAGAATGGCACTACATCTCTTAGCAGTGAAAACACATCAGTGGAGCTGGCTTTGAT
Source organism: Polioptila caerulea (assembly GCA_013397295.1). Lineage (NCBI taxonomy): Eukaryota > Metazoa > Chordata > Aves > Passeriformes > Certhiidae > Polioptila > Polioptila caerulea. The sequence continues at coordinate 21,532 of VYXF01013011.1, read as the reverse complement.
ATATTTTTGGCTCAAGGTTTTTTCTTGGTTTTATTACTCACCTTTGTCCACTTCTGGTTTCTGTGTCACTTTGGCTGATATTCCCTGGTAGCTCACTTAAATCATCACAACAGCTGAGCAGTGCACCTGATTTTCAGAATGGGTCTTATTTATGAGCCTGGAGAGATACATGTATGTTTGTGTAATTTCTAGACGTGTTTTACTTTTGCAGAGGCTTTTTGTGCAGTAAGTCCATGGATTAAGGTCTCTCCAGCCCTTGCTTAATGGTAACAGGAGCTGGTTTTGTCCTGGGAAGCTCAGAAGACCCAGGTAGAGCCATGCTGGGAAGTCTCACAAGGCTTTGTCTCCGGGTGGAGGTGTCCAGGAATATTCTGCGGGAGTGAGGGATGAGCTGAGGCTGTTTCCAGTTGTGCTGGCTGCTCAGGGATTGGAGCTGCAATGCAGATCCCAGAGGGTCACCAGTAGCTGCTTGCAAGACTGCTGGTTATCAGTTCCCAGCTGTGTCCTTTGCAGATTTTTGGCATTAAGGAAGAAAGGGCTTTCCTCTGTAATCCACCCATGGATTAGCCTATGGTGTGAATTCCCTGGGAATTAATTCCTTGTAATTTTCCCTCCAGGCCTCTCTCCTTTTTCTGGTCCTGAGAATAAAGACATTTCCTGCAAGTGAGACTGCTTTTTTTTGGGACAGAGAGGGAATGAAGCAAAGCTCAGTAACTTCATCAGAAAGCCTTGTTGGCACTTGCAGGATCCACATCTGGAGCAGAGTCTGACCTGTGGTGAAGAGCTGCAGGTCCTCCTGCTCTTTTTATGTGTGAAAGCAGAGCTCCCCTGATAGGAGTGGGCAGCCTCTGGTGGAGAGCATCCTTTTGGGAGCTCATACTTCCCATCCATCCCTTCAGCCCCATCCTGAAGGAGCAGAGGCACTCCTGGTGAGTTCCTACACACTGGAGGAAGTGTTTGAAAAGAGGTAATGGGGCCGTGCAGGTACCAGAGATGAGCCTGTTTTACTTTGGGTGGTGTTATGAATGGGAGGCTAACTCCGTGTTTTTCTATCCTCATGCTCAGGTGGGGATTTTTTTTTTTTTTTTGAGGAAGTTGGTGGTGTTCGCTTGAACTCAGTTGTAGATTTTCCCTGGCGCCTCTATCATTGCTGGTAAAGAATTTTATTGGCAAAAGAAATGCTGTCCTTACATCTGGCTCCTCTTTTGCCTGTTTTCTAGACTCTTGTCCCTGTAGAGACTGGGAGAGAGAATTTTTAGGACCCGCATGGAACAAAGTGAAATTTTTCCTTGTGGGTGGCAGTGGGAGCTGCAATCATGAGAGAGAAACCTCATACAAATAATGCTGTACTAGTTTATTTTTGTGTTGCTCTCTGAATTTTTATTCAGAGACTGAGTCACCACTTGAAAAGAATAAAGCAGAGCCTCAGGGTTTTTTTTTTTCCTTAAATTAAGCCTTCCTCTGGTGGACCAATGCTGTCTAGTACCATGCTGTAATAATTGATCAATATATTGATGCATCTACGGGCTTTTGGTGTGCTTTGTGTTTGGTTTTGGGTGTTTTGGTTGAATTGTTTTGTTTTAATAAGGAGAATGTGGTAGCCTCACACAGTGCTGTCACCACATTGGCAGGATGGCCATGTCTGAGGTGCTATCAGGGAGGTTACAGGGCATTCATCAAAATCAAGCTGATGCAAGCATGAATACTCCCCAGAATGAGACCTTTATACTGAAAAAATGCTGAAGGCTGAAAAGGGGCTAATTTATTTAAATTATCTGTATACGTGTCAAGCCCCATAGTTTCCAGAGGAAGCTGACAATCGTAAAAGAGAGCTTTGCTTAAATTTAACAACAAAAACCTAACAGGGGAAGTTACACCAAGAAAGCCTGAGCAACTGAGCTGATAATCATCTGTAGTGATGCAGATGTACAAAAATACAGTTTTCTGCTATTAGGCTTTTAAATGTCAGTAAATGGCAGTTTAGTAGATCATTTACTAATAATGATTACATTTCTCATTAAAATGTTTCCTTCATTATTCTTCAGGTAGAAATGTGTAATTCAACGATTGTTACATCAATTATACTTAAAAAGCTCATTAAAATACTGAAATATTATCTCTCGTAGCCAGAGTATTTTAAGAGTACTGTACTAATTACAAACGGAATAAACTCTTGTAATATCACCATTTGAATTGATGCCTTATAAATTCTTAATGCAAAGCTAACATATAAAGTGTAAATCAAATATATAGATCCAATAAAACAAAACCTTTTTAATCTTGTTTTACCTTCCAAAGGATTCTGATTATTGTAATTAAATAATGCATGATATAATAAAGATCTAGAATGTGTGATTATTTCATTGGCAATTGAATATTGGTGCTTTTTATTTATGCAAGCAATTTATCACAGACAATATGCATCAAGCATTAAAATATTGATACAATTATACCTATCCTGCTGAACCAATAAAAAACGCCTGTGACATGGCTCTCTGCTGATGATACAAGGATCGTTTGAAATCCTTGTTAAATTTTAATATTCTGATGTGCTGGGTTATGCTAATTCTGCTATGGAATAATACCTCTTGTTTTGCCTTTTCTGTGGGGTTACAAATGCAGCTTTGCTTGGCGTGGCCAGCTTTGCTTGCAGCTCTGCTGGTCACTCCTAGGAAGGGACAGCAAAAGGCAGCTTTGAATTGCACTTTTCAGAGTTATTCTTTTGCTGTGAATACAACTCTACGATATTAATTTTGCTACTTCTGTCACATCCTGGTCTTCTTTCTCAAGTTTTGCAAAGGCTTCTGGCCCAAGTCAGGGGAAACTTGCTGGAAGTGGTAGGGTTTAAGAAGACTGGTTCCAAAGCAGATGCACTCAGAGTTTCATCCCAGTTTCTTAAGGCTGGCAGTGTGGTGTCAAGGTAAAACATAAAAGAAACAACCAGCTCCTTTTGGAGTAGCAACTCCACCAGGTCAGATGGAAATCGTGAATTTGGGCAGAGTTTCCATATCTTTAATCCTATAAACCCATTTACTTTCTCAAGCAGCTAAAACACTGTTCTTTAAAGGCTGGCAATTATTTTGCCACTGTTATGCAGGTGAGCTGAGGTGCAGGGGGCTACTTAAGCAAATGTGTGTTTGAGAGCCCACAAACAGCCCTGGGTGCCCACCTCCACCTGCTGTTTCAGCCAAGCCAATGGTCATGGGAGCATCTGTAGTTCCCTGAACAGAGCAACTCTGCAGAAATTTGTACAAGATTAACCTATCCTACCCCTCCTGGGCTCAAATTGAAAGGGGCATCTTGAATACATGACACATTTTACAGCACAAAGAAAATTAGGTGGCCCAAACCAAATATTTGTGTCTGTGCTGGCTTTCCAAAATGGCCTTTGAATATCACTGAGCTTCCACTTGTAAGGAAGAGGAAACAGAATTGGAAACCTCTGAATAAACAGTGATAAAGGGCAAAACTCACCACCAAAACATAAGGATTGAATAAGTCTGTGTGGAAGTCAGCCCTTTGCTGAGGGCCAGCTTTGAAAATGCTCAGGATTTTTAGGCACCTAATAGTGACTCTCACTTGATAAAATTATAAAAACATAATTTGTGTCTGATTCACCACATTGATGAGCACAACCCACAAAGAGTCGAACACTCATCTCTGTGTGCTCACTGAAGGAAGAGAGCATTTAGTGGCTTGCAGGATGAGAAGTTTTCTTTTTCCATAACTCACCGTGAACCTCAGTTAGGATTTTATACTAGTGGATGAGAGAATTCTTATTTTCTTTTTGCTAGATGTGCTTGTTTTTCCTCAGTTAGACACTGCCTGATCATCACAAATGTCTCTACTCTGTCATATTTGTGAGCTCCTGTTTAGCTCAAATTAAAATCAAGCTCTCAGAATAAATAGTCCAGTGACCAAAGGCTGGCATTTCAAGGCATCTACTGAGTTTAGACAAATATAACCAAAAAGTGGGTTAAGGGGAAAGTTTTAGCGCTGTTGAAGATCCAAAATGGAAAGCTTTCATTGAATAAATAATGGAGGGAGGGGGAAAGAGCGAGTTAATTAAGTAGTTGGCTTGCTAATTGATTTTGTTAAATGCAGTAATTTGCAGGCATATGCCGGTGTTGGCTGTGCTGTTCCTCCCTGCCTCGCCCCCAGCCCACAGGCAGGGGCTGTGCAGGGATCACATAATCACAGTGCTGTCACAGGTCTGACTGAGCACGAGCACCCACTGCTCCTACCCACTTGCAATTTGCCAGCACTTTAAAGCCATTACCACATGTGCATATTTGCTTTGTGTGTGGACACTCCTAAGAGCAAAAAAGTCCCGAGGAAAAAAAAGCATCCTAATTTTTCTGCGTTGGCTGATGAGAGTATTTCCATCCCTAGGTTCATAAACACGCCTTGTTTGAAATTCTTGGGCTTGGTGGTCTGAGTTGTCTCTACACTGGTGTTAATAGAGAGAAAGGACTTGCTAAGATGTAGCTTGGAATCATTTGTTTTAAAGAAATAAAAATTCTTGGGGCTTATTAGCCCTGAAAAATATATTAATGGTTTACCTGTGCCAGTAGCAGCCTGCACTGCAAATGTGCCCCTTAGAATATAGATACTTTTTCTCTACAAAAGTAGCTGATTTAGTCAGAAAGGTGACAGTTAAGGCTCGTTGCAGGGGAAATTTTTGCATCTTTGCAGAGTGACTTTTTTTTTTGCTGTACTTTACTACAGTGGCTGTCCATCACAGTTGTTATGTATGCAGGCTGAGTGAGCCCGCGGGGGATCCTAGTTATTTACACTCTTTTTCAAGCTTCGAAGCTGTTATAATCATTCGCTGTCAACTTTGTGCTGACACTGAATTTTACTTTGTGTTTTTTATGCTCGGTTTGGGTCTAAAATACTGGCATCCATACCCTACACTGTAATTCTATGGGTGACTGAGTTGACCAGCAATATACAGTATTACTAACAGAGCTTTAGAAACCTGCTGCATATGGAGATTTCAGGATTTGTTGATTGTGGACAGTAAACAAAGTCCCCAGGCTTTATGCTTTTATCCTAGTGGTGGCCCTCAGGAATAAACTGTGTATGGTGTTTCATCTCATTGCATTTTCATCTTTACAAAAATGTAAATATTATTTTCCTTTCCTCCAAAGCTGCAAAGTTAGAGCAGGAAAACTTTTTCATTGCATTTTTTATTTTCGTGCTGGCTTGTTTTCTCCAGGCCTGTGTTGTAAGAAATGCATATTTCCCTGTGATCACCATATGTTTAGCATGAGGCTGCAGAGAGGAGTGGAGCTGGTAATGGGCTAATACCTCAGCTGCAAATCGAAATAATGCCTTGTGTGAAACATTGGGAATAAATTATCAGCCAAGGGCACGCATTGACAAATACAGAGGGGGTTTTTACACCCTTTTAGGTTTAGAAAGGCAAATTTGCATGGCTCTGCTTTAGTGTCTGTGGTCTGCAGTGCAGTGAGTGAACAAACTTCCTTGGCACGTGGACCAAACCTTGCCTTGGTGAGAAGGCCCCTGAGCCTTAGATGGCATCACAGACTGATTGCTGCGTGTTGGAAGTGTGAGATTTCCGTGACTGAGTTCCCAGCTCCCGTGTGGAATTCCAGGGGCTCGGGGGCCCAAGGGGAGCGATCACACAAAACGATCCGACCCTGTTCTTAACTGGACTTGAAATAAAACTGGTCAAGGAGCTTGTGTGCTTGGTCAATGTAATAAAGTAGACAAATAATTACTGAGCAAATCAAACACACTTACACTTCAGATGATTTTGAAATATTATCTATAATCGGGCACTTCTGTGCTAGGAGGAAAGGTTAATAAAGTAATTTAAAAAAGATTGTGTAGAGCATTACAGAAACAGAAGAGGACTGGTGATCATAATTGTTAATCTCCTGAAACACCAGTCCTCTACTGCACAAGGCATATATTTTAGTACAACTCCTTATTGTTCATTCCACTTACTATGATATTATACTGCTTAATTACCTTTTGTAAGAAATCTTATTTTACCCTTCTTTTTTTTCTTTAATAACAGATAATGCTGATGGAAATAGTTTAGAAGAAAATCTTATTTAAAGTCCTACCTGCTAGGGGCTGAGATTATAACAGTTGTGGTAGGTGGGTAGGTAGATATTTGGAGACTGAATCGCTGCAGAAGCTGTTGTGAAATACCACAGTGAAGTTGGTAAATGCATCCTCCACCACCCTGGTTTATCCATGCTGTGTGTGGATGGAGCCTGGCATGAGGAATATGAGGAAGCCTGAGGTTTTGGGTTTTGATAGTTGTGATTATTTCCACTGAACCACATTTCTAGTTCATGGCATTCAGATAAAAGATAGAACAGCATCCCTGAGTTAGGGTAGCCTGGGGTCCTGGTCAGGGTAGCAGGAGAAGTAAGAAAAAAGTAATATCCATAACAATGGGTATGATGGGAAATACTTGTAACAGCGAATTTAGTGTGCATTTATTACGGCTCGGACTGAAGAAACTCTCCTTCAGGCACACAGGACTTTGTGAGGGAGCACACATCTGTGTTCCACCTCCAGGGAGTATAATCCTGAGGATGTCTCAACAAATGATTTCCTCTAATGTATAATTTTGACTGGTAGTGACTAACGGTGAATAAAAAATACGGTCGTTCCTTGTATCCTTTTAAAAGAAGCCTCACCTGAGTAGTTTGGCTCTAGTCAAGGCAGATTCTTTTTTGTCACTTGTAACACACACATTAGAGTTTGTTGTTGGGTTTTGTCCCCTACACAATTCTGTGTTAAGATTGGAATTTTCCTCTAACCTTCTGTAGCTATGAGACAGGCAGGGAAGAGGACTGGATAGCATCTATAGGGGCTTTACATAATTAGGCCAGAGCACACAACAACGCAACTTTCTTTTTTGTGAACAAGGCTCCAGAATCTCCCACTGTGAATATCTGAGGTACAATAGACCAAACAGGTTAGGAAAGTAATATAGTTGTAGGAATTACCTTCATCTAGAAAAATATTTCAGTTAGCAATGATGAGCAGTAAAGTAAAATGATCACCCGCCTTTAGAATATCTATTACAAAAACAATTCTCGAAAACAAGAACAGATTAAAATATCCACTCGAACATAAAGCATCAGTTCTGGAGTCAGACATGGCTTTCCTATTTCCATGGGCTGTGGGGCTCTCAAAACAACTGACTTGCAATGCAAGGCCTGGTTCTAGACCAAGGGGAAAAAATTACTGCCATTAAGGATATATAAATGAAGAGAACACTATCCATCACACTGCTCTAAAAATACAATCTTTTTTTTTTGGCTTTTGGATTTTATACAAATCACTTATATCCTCCTTAAAAGATTCTTTTTTTTTTTAATATAAATATAGTGAATGCGAAACACCATTAATCCAGTAGTAATATCATCTGATAGTAGTTAATCCCTTCTTAGGGATGGCTTTGCCCGGTCCTTTGGAATACAGAAATGTGCTTTCACTGTTAGGCATTTTGTTTAAGCATCAATCAGTTCTTAATGCTTAATTGTCTTTTTTTTTTTTTCCCTTTCCCTGTCTATAAAAGACCACCAAGTAAAATGAATCCTGTCTTCAAAAGTATTTCCTTGGGAGTCTCATTACATTGTTTAGCCGGTGATTTTGTATTCCGAGGTTATGGATCAAGGGCAGTGCCATGCCTGTGGTTTGGACTTGGCTCTGTGCTGTGACAGGATGATGCAGATGTACCAAAAGATCCTAATCTGTCAGAGGAAGTCTATTAAGTTCAAGCCCCTAAGCTGTCTCAGCCAAATCAGTGATACCAAACTTACATTTGTTTTTGTGGTGACCATTCATTTTGGTCAAATGAAGAAATTGCTAGTGTGGGTTTTGTGGCTTCAGGGGTGAAATCTATGAATGTCACAGATCTTTTAGCCTCTCTGCTCTCTCTGAAACGTTATTGAGGATGCTCTTGTATGGAAGAGAAAAAAAACCCAAGCATTTTTATTGCAGCTGTTTATAAGTCACCTTGATCAGAAAAAGTTGGGAAAAAGAAGCATTAGCTTCTATAGAAAGAATTCTTTTTGTGAATAATAGATAAGGGTGAGACAAAAGAGAGGCTGTCTGCAGGAAGAAAAAGCAGTTTTGAAATGGGAGTGAGTTTAATCCCTGCTGCAGGCTGTGGACCTTGGCCTTGGTCTGGAATCTAACAACCTGACTGGTTTTGAGGTCCCCTCAGCACGGGAGATCAAACAGAAAAAGTATTTTATGTGTTTTGTTGGTTTAACAGATTTAACTACAGATTGTCAGATTCTGTGTAAATATCCCCTGTTATACCTCAAGATGGTGAACTTAGAACTTTTTGTGCTGTTTTAGCCAGAGAATAAAAATACAGGACAGATTTGGGCCATTGTTGGTGAGACAAGAACCAAATGCTTATTTTGCAGTCTTTTTCAGCTCCAAGACATTTTCTGTCTCGATCATATTTGATATTATATTTTCCTCATCTCTCTTTTGTCAAGCACTAAGGTAAAAAAATCTGTCCCTGTTGAAGTCAGTTTTTGGCCACGGTCTTCAGTGGGATCAAGTTTCCGTCCCGTGTGTGACGCTTGGCTCATTTTTTAATTTGTGCTGTTTTCCTTCTGGATGGGGCTGTTGAGCAAACCTCAATCAAGACTCTTGTGAAGGGTGTGGAAGAGGGAATGGGAACGTGGTGTTTATAAAACCTGACTTTGATTAGGCACTGCTGTGCCGCAGCTTCGTTAGCTCCCTTCTCCTCCTGTGTTGTTCAAATTCTCCCCATGTGGGACTCTTATTTAGAAGTTTATGTGACTTTCCACTCCTCACTCCCCCTGCCCCTGCTCCTGTTTTCTCCCCCTCCCTGTTTGCCAGCTACTCTGCTTAGGACAGCTAATTCTTCAGGAGGGCCTGTTTCCTCAGGAATGTGGAACAGCATTCAAAGTCCTCAGCTAATTCACCAGTGCCACAACCAGCAGTAACATCTGGATGCAAAATGTGTGAATGGAAAGCTCCTGCAAGAGGGATTAGAGAACAGATAGAGGGTGGGAAAGCCCCACACAACTCAGTCGTTTCTAAAACATAGTCCACGTTTAAGCTAACAGGTTTTGTGCTTAAGAAAATCCAGTAATGCATGAATCTAATTAATGCATTTGCCTTATTATGGTAAGATAATACTGTTTTATATATTTCCTATAATAAATTATTTCAGGATGTGACACAGGTGTTCACAAAAATCACTTCTTTTTTGTTTGCCTTTATGTAAAAATGGCAGAAGGGAGTCACTTCTAGGTCTCCCAAAACGAATCACTGATGGTGACAAATAGTAATTAGAATGTTTTCTATGAAAGAAAACAAAGATTGCGAAGATGCAGTTAGGTCCACTTCCTTTCCAAAAAATAGCATTGTAAAAAGAAAAAAAAAAAAAAAAAGCTAATTTTTAGAAAGTGCTGAATATTTTTTAAGGGCATTCATTTAAAAGGTGACCTTGTAAAACTTCATTTATGTGACTCTTCCTTTGTTGAAAACACTTTTAACACTGATAACGGGCAGTACCAAACCCAACGGGGTAAGGTTCCCAAAGATATTGGTCCATCAGACTGTTTGTCCTGCTCTGGGCTGTACTTCTGGAACCAGCTCAGGAGTAGTTTAAAGCTTTTTAATGGGAAGCAAAAAAAAAAAAAATAGCCTTATAAATACCCTCTGGAGATGGCTGGGATGGCTCTGGATCCTAAGCAGCTGCAGAAAGGAAAAGGAGTTGATTTGGTGCTCCATGGGCTGATATGGATTAGGTGGAGTTGATGTCCCATCCCTCAGCCCATAGTATTTACAGTGAGGAAACATCAGGTGTGAGGAGGATTCTGCTGTCACAGGGGTGTTCTGGTGTGTGGCAGGAGGAATTAGGAAACAAAGAATTCAGCTAAGTGAAAGAATAGGTGATCAAACCTGCAGCACACCCATGTTGCTGTCTTTTGCTTCGGAAAAATTTTGAGCTGTGCTCAAAACATAGTAAAACCCAAAGCCAGTGAGAAATCTCTGATATTACACATAAAGGTATTCTAACTAACTTGGAACAAAAAATTTTTAAAAGAAAGCAAGAAACTGGCAAAAACATTTTACCATTTCAGATTGATCCCTCATCTCTAGTCTTTCAGTCCCTTGGAGTGGTGGTCAATCATTCATGCATGTTCTGAAACCAAAGGTGCTGATGTTCTGCTTTGGGCTCCATGTGGAGGAATCTGGGGGATGCTGTAACCCTGATCAGGCTGCCCTGGAGGAAAGAAGGATCTTGTTACCCCGGAGATGCTGTGGGTGCTTCGTGCACCCCTTAAACCCCTCCATGAATGAACACACAAAACAAGTGCCCCAGGCTGTCTCCTGCCAGCCAGAACCCCCTGCAATAATGCTCCTTCCACTTTGCTCCTGCACACTGCAAAAATTTGTTTGTTTTAAAAGGCCCTGATCTGAAGTGATCAGGATAGTTTTAAACGTGCAGCAGTATCGGGTATTGTGGCTGTGGCACTGGAACAACGAAATCTGCCCAATGCAGTGATACCAAATGTGCTTCAGAGGATGAGTGTCAGTCACAGGAGTGTGTGGTGGAGCTCTTCAATCAGCTGTGACTTATTTCAAGGCAGTATTTCCTGTCAGAATCCCCCCAGCTAAAAAAATAAAATGAAAAGCCAAGCATCAACCTCGTGTTTCAAGTATGAACTGGAAACAAACCCAATTTACAATTCAGGAGATGAAAATTGTTCTCTTCTGCCATAATTCAATTCATGTTTGGTTTATTTGAGAATTCATGTGTTATAACCCTTCTTGCTCACACTTCTGAGTGTCTTGGTTTGTTGCAGCTACTAAGGCTGAGTTTCATTCCTTTATTATTATTATTATTTCTTCTGGGTTTACGCAGCAAGAGGAGGCCTCCCCCTCCCGACAGGACCTTCCACCTGAGGGCAGCACAGTCATCAGCTCTGACTAACTTGGAGTCAATCTTTGTGTCCAAATCCAGCTTCCTCGCAGCTCCAGCTCAGGTTTTGTTTTAATCCCCCCCCTTACATTGTTTGCAATAATGAGAGATATGATCACTCCAACTTTTCAAACCTTTCAACTTGCCTTTACTGGGAACTGCATCCCTTGCTTGGCGTCGCAACACAGAGAAAATGCCTCTGTTATTCCCTTTGCCATTAAAGCGTGCGACATCTTTCTTTGTCTTACCTTGATGTGTTAATGTAGGAGTAGCAACTGCAGGATGAAGTGCCAGGAGGGCCTGGATTTAGACATTAAAACACATCCTTTTAGTTCCGTGCCATGCAAAACGATGCCGAACCTTTTCTCCGACCGTTCTGAGATTTGTTCTCTCAAACGGGATGCTGACAGTGCAAGAGGTAACACCTTTCAGCAGGTAAAATATGCTGTTAGGGAAGGGATGTATGGCAGGGATGCTGACAACAATTAGCACATGCTCCTCATTAACAACCGGAGTTTACAGCGGAGCGGGAATGGCAGGCTGCCATCAGCCTGGTAGTTACGGGGCAGTTTAATTTCTAACGAATGTGAGCACTGGATTAGGAACAATATTCAACAAAATGCTGCCTGCATTCTCTTATGGCTTTCATTACCAAATTGAAAATCTGTGTAGATTTCTGAAAATTACTTTTAAATGTAGCCAATCTCCTCGACTGCAAGGCTTGATTTGCTGGTGAGGGAGTCCTGCTGTGAGATTTTAATGAAAGATCATAGTGCCCCTCCAAGACCGTCAAAGAGCTATGGGCCCTAAAAGACCTGAAATAATCTGTTTTACTTTTAATGGCAGCCATTTTATATTCATTAAGATCAAAATGCAGTTTTGCAGGCAAATTGCAAAGCTGTTCCACTCACAGCTTGAGAACCTGGAGGCCCTACAGCTTTTTATCTTGTTCATAAGCAAATATGCAGTTAATATCTTTTAATATGCTTTGATGCTTGGTACCTTATGGGTACATTGTACTGGAGGTTAGAGAACTGCATGTTTCTTTGGCAGTGCTAGCAACGAACTAAAGCACCAGTCCTTTTATTTCCATAATGGCAGAAGAAATGAGTCCTTTTTTTTTCCCCCTTTTTCTGACTTTTTTTTTTTTTTTTTTTTTTTTTTTTTTTTTTTTAGTATGAGCTCCGCTCAGATAAATTGTAAAGCACCGTGTAGTATATGTTCAGGGGCTCATGGAAGGCACGTTTTTTCCCCTGCATTCCATCTGTTGGTGGTTCTTATTATTTAAATTTATACGGCCACATTATTTAAATGTAAACAGCCAAATAAGATAGGATCAAATCATTGGCATCTGGGAACTGTGCTCTTATCCTCTTTGATTGTGAGGTTGTGTGCATTAATAATGGAGTTCTAAAGACTGTGATTCCACCTGATATACTGTATGACCTTAACAGTTGTGATTTTATCAGGGTTTCACTGTATGAGAAAATGAAGGTATTTTGCAGCTCATTTCTGGCAAGGTTAGTTTGCATTATCTCGTGTCCGGAGTAGTTCTGATTTGTGTGCGTGTGTATTTTAAACCCAGTTTTTGTTCTTGGTTGCCGTGCTCCCGGTCGTGTGGCAGCCCACGTCCCCTCAGGTTGCTGTCCAGTGGGCGAACCCCGCCCGGACGCTCTTCCTGCCCGGCTCGACCGACGCGGTGCCACCGCCAGTCCCGCAGAGCTCGTCACCGGCGAGCACCGTTCTGCTCGCAACGCAGTGGCCACATTCCAAGGTTGCCAGGAACGGGGCACTGGGGAAGGTGCCCAGGTAAACATCCGTCCTTAGGGATGGAAACACGCTGAAGTTTGCAGTAGGCGTTTCCTGAATCTTCCAGCCGCGGTAGAGCTGAACTTTTCCTCTCTCTTTTCTGTTCTTATCCAGTAGAAGGTGCAAGAGTGTCATGCCCTGTTTTCCTCTCCCAGCCAAGAAGATCCACCAAAGATCACAGAAAACTGTCAAGGCTGGCTCAGTTAAGAAAGCGGCATCAGCCTCTGTATGGAGCTAATTCCAGTTGCGCTGTTTAAACAAAACACAAACCCAAAAGGTGCATTAAGGCAGCCCCGCAGAGGGCCGGATCTCCGCCGCTGCGCCCTCCCACTTGTGTGCCTGTCTGTGCCCCACGGGCCTGTTACAATATTGGATGACATGTTTACAAGTTCTAACATCTTACTTTGTGCAACTGCAGGGCTTCCTCGCCGGGCCGAGAACTTCCAGTTCTGTGTGTCTGGCAGAGATGGGGGAATTCGATAACCTTCCCTCTCTGGGTCTTAGGGCGAGCTGAATGCGTCTGGCCTGCCAAGGCACAATTTAATGGGCTTCTGAAAACACTCAAAAGGCAGACAGAAATGTGTGGATGGGCAGGCAGCCAGGCTGACCTGGGGGATGGGGCCGGGCTGATTTTAAGCAGGGTAAGGTCGTGAAGGAATGTTTGAGGACAAAGCTGGCTGGGGGAGTGCACTGAAAGCCTGATGTTTGACTGGAATGGATTTACGGAGCTTGAACCTGACTCTGTAACTTAAGAGCAAAAGCATTCCCACCTGTCTGACTTTAAAGGGGAAATGGAAAATGTAAAGAATATATAATTAATTTCAATTACAAGCTTCACATAGCTTTTGCTTGGATATATGCTATCTTTATTTCCTGCTGCAAGTTTAAGATCCAGTGTAGGAACTGTACCTAAAACAGAAAACAGCTCACTCCTATAAATCTACTTTTTTTTTC
>VYXF01013008.1:608432-633581 GCA_013397295.1 Polioptila caerulea | reverse complement strand
AGGGGGGGATGGCGGAGCCCCGGGCAGGGGGGGATGGCCGAGCCCCGGGCCGGGGGATGGCCGAGCTCCGGGCCCAGGGGGATGGCCGAGCCCCTGCAGCGCTGCCCGGCCGCCCCACGGCCGTGGCTGTCGGTCGCTGCCCGCTCCCGGCGCGCTCCGCCGCTGCAGGGATGTCACCACGAGCGGTGCTGTTTGTCTTCTTTTGGTCTCTTGTTTCCTTCCCCTTAACAAACTTCTGCTTTCCCCTGGCCGAAGAGGCCGTAAGTCACGAGGCTGGGTACGCTGTTTTCAGGCGGCAGCTCGTGTAGGCCTGTAGAATTTTTATTTTGTAAATAGGATGTCCGAGGCTAGGACGTCTGCCTACTGACATTGTTATTGCTGTAAAAAATGTTCTTTGAAGGACAGCTGTCTGCTGCCTATGTTTTGATGTTCAGAACCAGTTTCTCTCTGTTCTTCCAGTTTATCCTCGTTTGAGCCTTTATCATGGGTCACACGTGTTGTAGGGGTGGGCTTGGCAGTGCTCAGTTAATGGTTTTTCTTGATGATCTTAAGAGCCTTTTCCAACCTTGAATGATTGTGTGAGTGCCTCCCAGCTGGCTCTGGTGGGCAGCTTTCCACAGAGGCAGGGGGCTCCCATGGGGCTGCGTGAGTCCCAAACCCCAGCACCCCGAGCAGCTGGCAGAGGCTCAGCTCTTGGCTCATGAAGTCTCAAATAGTAATAGCAGTTGTTGAATTGTTTGGTGGGAAGGTCCCATGGCCCATAAAGGTGTAACATCACAATGAATACAGTGACAGGGCGGCTGCCTGCTGACTGTGGCCATGTGTGCTCCGAGCAATGAGAGGACATCTCATTTCTGGTTCCCTTTGACCTGTGTGGATTCCTCGGGAGATTTGCCTGAGTAGGAGGACTCAAAACCTAGAAATCTATTCTGTGTCATAAAGCAGTAAATCCATTTTCTTTTTAGATGGGTTTGCAGAGAAAACTACTGACCTTATTTCTGGCCAGAAGTATTTTCCATGTGACATTTCCTTGACTCAAATAATCTCTTGTTCACAGCTCCAGAATGATTTTCACAGTGGCGATTATTGTGGAGATGTAAATCCCGTAAACGGTCTAGATTGCTACTGTACGATTTTAAATTAGAATAAATTCTTTTGCACCAGTCCAGACTTGGAACACCTGTGACTGGTCTGCAGCCCCAGTTAGGCAAGCAGTCCCTGCGAGGGCAGGAGTTGATTTGGGCAGAAACAGAGTCCTCAGAAGGGTGAATGGGAGAATGCAATTGTGACTTAAGATCTTATGTCTGTAGCAACTCCTCTGTGAGTTTACCTGTCATTTTCCTGGGGTTTAAACCCACTCAAATTTCACCTAACATCTGAACTACATGTATTTTATTATCTGTCATGGTCTGTCACAGGTGCCACTGTGGAAGAGAACCAAGAAAGAATTGCTTTTTAGCCTCTTAATCCTTTTTAAGAGGTTTATAACAGTTGGTGAGACTCTTGAACTTGTCAATGTCCTGTGTGGCAAAACACAGCTTGGTTAAGTGCAGCTTGAGGCACTCCTCAGCAGTGAGGGCAGACCCGCTGCGTGCAGCTTGGTAGCAGGATTTTTTAGCCAGTGTGCAGCAGTGAGGGGAGGACAGAAGGATTTTTAAGGACTGATGCTGAATTTCTTGAAATCACTGTGTAGAATCCTGAAACTCCATGGATATTTAAGCACTTTGGGCTCTGGTTTTAAAGCTTAGGGCTCTGCACTTGTATTTAGTCTTGTTTCTGATTTTGTCTTTGAAGTCCTTCTGAATTCTTATGATGCCAAGAGATGTTTTTCATGTTAGAGTGAGAAAGTCCTGTTTTGAATGTGGTTCTCACGAATGGGGCTTGTGACAAATGCAGGGTTGATATTTGTCTTTCTGGAAATGAAACAGAAAAAATTCCCCACACCACTGTGGGAAAGGAGCCCTGACGGGTCTTGGAGTCACAGAGCATCAATTTAACATTTGTAACTACGTGAGAGACCCACATCTGAGTGTCTTGGGCGGCTTGATAGGAAAGAGAGACAAGAAGAGCAGAACAGTATCTGCAGAATCAGCCTGTTTCCCCAAGCACTGAGAAAATGGAACGTGTTCAGAGCAGTCTTGTAATGGTTTTAACAATGCAGCTAGCATTGCTGCAGTTGCTCAAATTGCTTAGTTACCTGTCTGGGTGTATTCATCCTCAACTATTTTATGAAATCCAACACCAGGTTCCTGCTCATCTAAAGGAGTTAAAGAACAAAATCTCTCTGGAATGAAAAAAATTTATTCTGTGATTTAAATACCTGGTAGTGACCCTAAGAGGAACACACTTTTAGCTTGCTTTTTCTTGTGACCTTAATGCTGCTCTTGGAGGCAGCAGTTTGAGCCCNCCAGGTTCCTGCTCATCTAAAGGAGTTAAAGAACAAAATCTCTCTGGAATGAAAAAAATTTATTCTGTGATTTAAATACCTGGTAGTGACCCTAAGAGGAACACACTTTTAGCTTGCTTTTTCTTGTGACCTTAATGCTGCTCTTGGAGGCAGCAGTTTGAGCCCCTCTGAAGCTGGACCAGCTGCAGATGCAAGACCCCAGATGAGACAAATCCAGAGCCTGGTTATTCTGAGAGGTTGATGCATTCTGAGTGTGTGTGAGTAAATGGGAGGGAGGAAGCCCTGAGGTACAGCCTTAGTGAGACAGGAAGCTGTGTGGCTCCACAGTTGTTATTTCCAGTCAGAAGCAAAATCTTAACAGTATTTGAGGGTCAGACCCTTCAGCTTCACTTGTCTCAGCTGCTGCCAGGGCCCTGCTCCAAGAACCCAGTGTGTGGGAATGGCTCTGGTGGTGCCAGCTTGCCCAGCAAAAGCCTGCATCAGTGGGGAGCAGGGTCTTGTGGGTGTTCTGCGTTGTCTTCAGAAATCTTTAGCATCTCTGGTTCTGTTGGTAGCTGACTGCACCTCACCACAGCAGTGATGATGTCACCATATTGCTTTATTTGGGTAAGAGAAAACATTTCCCCTCCTGCTTCCCCTCCTCCTGCCCCAGTTGTTGTTTTAAAATTTTTTATGAAAATAAATCAAACAAAGAGAACATGACATATACTTACACTTTTTATCTTCCTTTTACAATTCCCTTGAATTTTCTGCAATAATGTGCTGTTATCTTTTCTCATATTCATTGAGGCAGAAGCAAGGAGAGACAATGGAACTTGGCAAGAAGAAATTTATTTATGAAGCTAGCAGGTGTGATGTAAGCAGATACAATATTTTTAATCATTGCTGTTTAAAATGCCTTTCTGGAGTAAATAATGCCCTCTAAAATGCTTTTTGGTTAATCTTGTCAGATCAGCTTTGCAGTTGAAGAACTGCTGTTAAGTAATTTCTTCACTGGATAACACCAAGTCATTTAATATTGTAAATGCCCAATATTTAACTTAGCAAAGGTGAGTTCAGGTGCCTGCTGTCAGTAACTCTAAGGTACATTTGAGTCTGAGCATGTATCCCCAGGGCTGCTGACACCTGACGGGTCAGCACTGCTCTTTGAGCTGTTTGTGAGGCACCCTGGGGGCTGTGAGGGTGTCACACAGCCATGGGTGTGCTGTGCGTGCTCAGGTGTGCTGTGAGAGTGTCACACACTGATGGGTGTGCTCAGGTGTGCTGTGTGGGTGTCACACGTCATTGGGTGTGCTGTGAGGGTGTCACACAGCCATGGGTGTGATGTGATGGTGTCTCACAGCCATGGGTGTGCTGTGATGGTGTCTCACAGCCGTGAGTGTGCTGTGATGGTGTCTCACAGCCATGGGTGTGCTGTGATGGTGTCTCACAGCCATGAGTGTGCTGTGATGTTGTTTTCCTCCTCCTGCTGAGGCTCGCTGCAGCTGTTGGTGCCGCAGGTGGGCACTCTCTGCTCCTCTGTTTCGTGGGCAGGGCTGCAGCTCTGCTGTTCGCCCGCGAGAGCCTTTTCCTCCTTGGGGGCTGCGAACACCCCCATGACTTTGAGTCGGAAGGGCTTGGAGAGGTGGTAATAGAGAACGGGGTCCAGGCAGAGGTTTGAGACTGCGAACAGCAGCGTGGACTCCTTGGCTTTGAAGAGGGCCCGCCTGAGGGGGCAGCTGGCGCCGGTGCCCGCCTGGCTCAGCGTGTAGGGGATGCGCACGGCGTGGTAGGGCACGAAGCACAGCAGGTGTGCGGCCGTCACCAGCAGCACCTGCGCCAGCGCCGCCCGCGCCCGGCCCCCGCTGCCGGGGCACCGCCGCCTGCGCAGCTCCCGGGCCACCAGGACGTTGGAAATCAGCATCACAGCTGAGAAATTCAGGAATATCGCCGTGCAGATGAAGTTGGTGAACACGTGCCAGTCTCTGCCGAATTTCGTTTTGAAGTCAATGCATCCTATGCCGGGTCTTTCTTCGATGTGTTTGATGGGGATGGCCATGTTGGGCACAGTTATGAGGAGAACCATGACCCACACGACTGCAGACAGAGTCTTGGCAAACCCAGGCTCCTGGATGCGGTACATCTTCGAGCTGTGCATCAGCTGGAGGCAGCGATCCACGCTCACGAATCCCAGAAATATGATCGATAAATACATGTTCAGGTAGATGAAGCAGGCCGTGACTTGGCAGTGGAATATTCTCAGATTCCAGGATGCAATTCCTAGGTCAACAACGATCTTCACTGGCAATGCCAAAGTCAGCAAGAAATCTGCAGTGAGGAGGTTGATTAGGTAGATGCTCACACACTTCTGCTTCTGGTGCTTCTGTGTGAAAGCCCACAGTGCGAAACAGCTTCCAATGATTCCAATTAGAAAAATTAAGTAGTAAAAATAGGTAAAAGGTTCCATTTCGTCATAGACATGACACTCAGAAATGTTGCTTGACATTGTAAATTCCTTGTGTGAGTTGCCTTTGCTGACAGGAGGTATCAAGGACCTACAAAAAGAACCAAGAGGACATCAATGGCATCAGCCTTTCTTGAGTAACAGCAGTTATTCTCTTAGAAGTTTGTTCGATTAATTCTAAAAACAAAAATACATTTAGGAAGAAATAGTTTCCTCTTTCTTCATGCTGCTTCCCAAATACTCAGGAGGGTTTTGTTCTCATGTTGGAATAATTTGGAAAGTGTTCAGATTTGTTTCTGGAAGCATAGAGCCTTCTGAGCAGCATTCCCACTACAGCAGCTTTTCTGACAATGTTTGGTCCAACGCCCTCCTCTTGCCAAAATGCTAGAGAAAAAGGCTTGAATCTATTTAAGCATCTGGTTAATAATGATCATACTAAACACCATAACCTTTGAAGGATTGAAGCTATGCCAAAGTAGTATTTGTAGCATCCCCATTCTGTAAAAATATGTTGGGAGTTCTGGGGGAATGCACTGTCCAGCCAATATACAAATATGTCAGATGGGTGAGCAAATGGTCCTCATCAGTCCTAAGGTTTGCAAACTGCTCTCTGTTCCTCCTTGAACAGAGAACGAATTAACTGTATTTTTATGAAGCCTTTAGGAAAAGCACATTTAAAAAAAGCAGATAATAAATAATTTTACTCACTTTCTTTGTAGGCTTCAGTAGAAAAGGAAAGTAGAAAATTTTGGTCCTAATTTAACTAAACACCCCTTGAAAGACTGAGGGGTTTTTGTTTGTTTGCTGCAGTGTGTCAGTCTGCTACAGAGAATGGCAGTGGGAAAGGCTGTTCCTTTGAATTTCTTGGAGCCAAGACATTTCTAGACAGAGTAGCATCACACTGCAACACTCCCATTTCTCTACATTGCACAGAGTATTTTATACAATACAAGAGAACTACCACACGTATAATTCAATCTGTAAAATAGCATCCAGACCTGTGCAGTGTGTAAAGCAAGATGACAGCAGGTTCTGCAGCGGTTGAGAACGCTGGAGAAGGCAGTTTGCTCCTGTTGGCTCTGTGCAGGGGCTGGGATGCCGAGGGGTGGGTGAGGGCAGGCAGTGCTGCTGCGGCTGGCACGGGGCAGCCCAGCTGTGCCCATCAGCCCAGCTGTGCCCAGCACAGCCAGCCCCAGGGGCTGTGACCGGTGGCAGTGGCTACTGCCACAGCCAGGGTGCTTGCCAGAACCTGAGCCCGGCTCCTGCAGCCTTCGGCAGTCGGATTTTGGGCTCGTGGGGATCTAAACAGGCTGTAACAGACAGACAGACTGAAACCACCTACCTGTCCTGCTGGCCTGGGGTCTTCTGGGCATTGTCTGCCAAGGTCTGATGTCCCTCAGTGACTGCTCCCCCAGCCCCGGGCTGCGTGACCTGCCCAGGCTGCCTCTGCTGAAAACGTGGCTGTGGTTTGCAAATGAGCTGATTGACGCAGTCAAACCCGGCTTTCAAACAGCTGAATCACGTGAAAGTTACCAAAAGAGCAGTGACAGAAAGAAATAAGTGCTCACAGAACAGCCCAGAGCCCTTCTTTCCTGTTCCTGAGGAGAGGCTTGTGGGGCTGTGACTGTGCGACATCAGTGGCTGCTCCTTGGCTTTTGTTTTTGTGAGCCTGAAACTCTGTTTCCCCCTTTCCCTGTATGTATCTCACATTTAAAATCCATCTGAAGTCAGGATTTTTCAATGTAGTTGGTCCTCATTCATTTTAATACTCCTGCATGAAATTCTAGGTCCTGGGAATCTCGTGGTGTTTGTTTTAGAGTTACACCTTAGTTGGCAGATTTAAAGACACCTTGGGATTCTGCTGATAGCAATGAACATTCTAGATATTTGGATATTTTCCAAGCACTATTAAAATTAAAAATGACATATTAAGGAAATTGGGAAAATATTTTTGTTTGGTTGGCTTGGGAAACCATGAGAAAAGATCTGACATCATGCTGGGGGTGAGGTGCTGGCAGCAATACTGAAGCTCCAACTGGTGGCCCTTGGTTTTAGTTGAGAATCCACAGGAATCCACAAACCCTGCACCAGAGCTTTGTGGAGGAGCAGCTGAAGGATGTCTGGTTTTAGGTTTAGTCATAAACTGAAAGTTCAGACCATATTTGTCAAAATGTTTGCAAAGCTTCATAATCTGGAATATCCTGTGTCCAGTTGTGGGCACACACAGACTCATTTTTGTAGTGTTCTGCTCATGCAAAACTGATCTTCCTTTACTTGCAGGGTGAGTTTTAAACTCAAACTGCAGCACTGGCAGTTGTTTCTGTCTGTGTGTCTCTGTCAGTCAGTTTACAGCTCAGGGAACTTTTCCAGGTCTAAAAAGACAAAGTGATGGTTCAGCAAACCTTTACTGCATAATGGTCTGCTCTTCCTGCAGAAGTGTCATGGGAAGAGAGCAGATATTGGAATGTGAGTTCCCCGGGTGTGTGAGGAGCTGGCTTGGGGTACCTGAGGCCTGATGTGCTTGGAAAGAGGGGAAAGGATTAATTTACCCCGTGCTGAAAAAAACATTGGCCTCAGTTCCTCCAGCAAAGTAAGGAGCAAGGCTGAGGAGATGGATCAGAGGCTTGGTTTGACACTGCTGTTACCTGGGACTTGTCACGCACAGGTGGGATTGCAGCAGGATCAGGGGCATGGAACCATTTCCTGTTTAGGGAAGCTCTTGGAGGAGGATTTTTTCAGCATGAAGGGAAAGTTGGAAATGTAGAATCCCCTTTGAACACAGGTTTTGAGCACCCTCCATTCCCCTGGTTCATGCATGTATATTCTTGTCATTCTAATATCACTGCTCTGGTGAGGTGTGAAACAATTGCACAATATAAATAATAATATAAATAATCTTTCTCATACCTTGCAAAGCAATTAAAAAGTTATTCAAATTTATATTGTGGAAGTGTTTTCATCTATCTATGCCAGTGATCTTTCACAGCTGCAATTACGTGTATTTACCAAGCAAATACCAAGCCCTGCCATGTAGGGAACAGAATGTTTTTGCCATAAATGACAAAAGATCTCTCTCAAAGCACCAGATTCCCTTCCCCAGGAGCCTGGTTCTGTTGCTTGGAGGGCAGAGCCTCAGTTTGGCAGAGTCAGGGAGCTCTGAAAGAACCATATAAATATGTTTTCTGTATTTTCTTTAACAAACACAACCAGAGCACAGCCTTCTCTGTGTGAACCCAGTGCAGGTGTCCAGACCTTTAGCTGCAGTACAATCCTGTGGAATGGTAGAATCCTGCTGCTGCTGACCAATGGATCAAGAGAAGTTACCCACAGCCTTAGAGAAGGTGCAAGGACCAAATGTTTAAAAATTTTTTACCCTTAGATCTGTTTGGACTAAAACGAAAATGCAGTGGCAGATAGGTGAAGGACTTGTTATTTCTGTTCCTGTAGCTTCTTAACTGTTAAGTAAAATGAAGACACTCTGTTCCAGAGCCACTGTCTGAAAGCTTTAGCAGATACTTTAGGCCCTGGTATGTTTACCTTGCACAACAACAAAAACAATTTTAAAAAAAGCTGCCCTGAAAAATAAAGTTATAAGAGAGATTGTATTTGTATAGAGCAGGTTGGTGGCTTTCAGCTGTTACCTTGATATAGACAGAAATGCTCTACTGCTTTGTAAAAATCATGGGAAAACCAGCAAACCATTCTTACTGGATTTAAGTGTACCAGAGCTTTCAGACAGCTGTACTTGTGTGTTCCCAGACAGCTCTGTGATGTTCTTGCTTTCTTCTGCTACAGTTTGGTGTGGACACAGTTCTGTCTGTGTAAGTCCAGAGAAGCAGGCTGGTGTGGTTTTGGGGATGGTCCTTTCAGAGACCCACAGCCTGGAGCTCCAGAATGTGACATTCCAGGAGCTGCCCTCTGTGTTTCTGAGTTCCAGGAGCTCTCTCTGTATTTCTGAGTTTCAGGAGCTGCCCTCTGTGTTTCTGAGTTCCAGGAGCTGCCCTCTGTGTTTCTGAGTTCCAGGAGCTCTCTCTGTGTTTCTGAGTTCCAGGGGCTCTCTCTGTGTTTCTGAGTTCCAGGAGCTGCCCTCTGTGTTTCTGAGATCCCGATGGGCCGTGTCACACCCTAATGCAGTCAGGGCTCCAGCTGAAACAGCACGTAGGGAACACACTGGCACGGGCAGTACTGGCTTTAGCATCACCTGGTGTTATGCTGAACCCCTCTCCTGTCTGCTGCTGGTTGTCCTGTGCTCTGTTTCTTTGGGACATTTGTGTTCATGGATGACTTCCTGACGTGCATTATGGTAGAGACACAAACCTACACTATGTTTATACTTTCCCGAAGAGTATTTGATCTTCTGGATTTAGAATTTTCAACTTCACTTGTAGCTTTCAGCTTGAGATGCAGTTTTTGATATAGCTTTTCTCTAAAGGGGAGGCAGAGGAAAAAATAAATAATGGGGTCAAGGCAGACATTTGCAGCTGACAGCGCCAGAGTGAACTCCTTGGCGTAGTACAGCGATTTTTGGGACTGGCAGGTGAACCGGGAGCTGGTCTGGCTCAGGGTGTATGGGGTCCTGCAGAGGTGGTAGGGCACAAAGCAAAGCACAAACACAAACATGATGGTGAAGATGTTCCGGCTGGTTTTTCTCTTGGCCATGTCTGAGCTCCTCCGGAATTTTTTGTAAGAGCTGTATATTTTTTTGGATATTGAAGTGTAAAATACGATTAGCAGAAAAAAAACAACCCAGAAAATCCCTGTGCAAATATAAGTTGTTGCTTTGTGCCACTGTCTGCCAAGCTCGCTTTTAAGACCGATACATTTTCTGGAGTGACTGTCTTTAGTGATTTCGTTAGTTAAAATCATATTTGGAAATGACATAGCCATTAATAACAGCCAGATGATTATAGAGACCACCTTGCTGTAGTTAACTGTGTGAACAAAGGAGGTGAACAAAGGCTTTACGATTTTGTAGTATCTGTCAAAGCCTATGAGGCCGAAGAAGGTGATCCCGATGTACATGTTCGTGTAGAACACAACTGCAGAGTACCTGCACACGAACAGGCTGAGCTCTGGGGAGGCAATCTCTGAATCAGCCAGGATCTTGAAAGGAAACGTCAGGCTCATGAGGAGATCAGCCACAGCGATGTTCTTGAGATAGACAATGAAGCTCTTAGTGCTGGGCACGTAGAGGAAGACCCAGGCTGCCAGGGCATTGAGCGAGAGCCCTGCGAGGAAGATGAAGCAGTAGAGCAGCGGGATGGCCGTGGTGGTGACCACCGTGCTGTGGCTGCAGTTGTTCCCCAAGGAGCTGGTGCTGGAGTTGGACATCTTGCAGTATCTTCATTCCTAGAAGCAGAGAAAGGAGTCTCTCAGCAGGACAGGCTTTCTGCTAATTACTCTGAGGTTCCTACCCTGGCACCCGAACAAACCCGGTGTGCCTCGGAAACGACCACATTCCCACACCTCGGCATTCCCTGCGGGGAATGCAGAGAATTTTCTGAGTGGTGCCATCCCACTTTCTGGTGGTGTTCCAGGGCATGTTGTTGCTTTGAACAGAGGATCCATTTGCTTCTCTGTTTGACTTTAACCCGTTGCTTTCCAGCCTAGGGCTGCCCCTTTCCTGCAGGCAGGAGCCCATGTGCTGTGGGCTGGGACTGACCCACAGCGATCTGGCCACTCAGGGTTAATGAGATGTGTGTAAGGACTGGTATTTTTAACATTGATTTACCATGAAACATGAGAGATATTAATATTCCTGGTCAAAATGTTCTGTAAAAACTCCTCTTCTGTGAGTGAAGTGTGAAGATACCCAGTGTATGGCAATAAATTCCAGTGTTCCCTTGCAAGGAACTCACACGTGCAGCTGGCAGAGTTTGCTTTAAACTTCCAGCAGCCCAGCACACAGAAGTGTGTCTGTGTGTTGGTTTGTAATGTGGGACCTTGAGCTGGCCTCTCAGGTCAGTCAGATTTACATTTTAAAGGATCTCCAAGAAGAAATCACATCTGCTGTCTGCTTTTCTTTGCCAGAATGTTTGTGGGGGTGGATTATCCTCTGTGGAGAGGGCAGAACAAATATAGATATAAATATAATGCTGCTGTATTTGGCAAGTGAAGCCCCGGGCAAGTGGAAAATATGTGCCTTGGAGCTGGGAAAAAACCCACCTTGTCTTTCAGAAAAGAAAGAATTTCCCTTTATCCCCATTCCGAGTCAGTAGCTGATGTCTCTGGAGAGGGTTGGAGCCTGAATGCAACCTTGCAATAGCTAGAAATGGACATTTTTTCTGAAAGAGGTAAAATCACCTCCTTTGGTGTTCTGTTTTCTGTACCTCTTGCAGAGGGTGTAAAGGCTGATCAGCTGAGGTGTGTTCTGGAACCTGCACGGCTGAGAGGAGCAGGGGCTGGTGTGTCACCCTGTGCTCCCCCAAAGCCAGCACTTAACCCCTTCTGCTCATTATCCTGCCGGAGCAGCAGCCATCCTGTCTTTGTGTTTCAGCTCTAGTCAGCAAGGCATTTGGTTTTGTTTGGCTGGGGTTTTAAAAGAAAAAGATGGTTTGGAGGGTAGGTATTAAACTACCACATGAACAGGTGTGTTAGAGCTGGGAGGTTATGTGGGTAGAGCTTGGGGTGATACTGCTGAAATTAGAAGCATCTTCTGGAAAAGCACTAAGAGCAAATGGCGTTTTTATTTATTTAAAAACTGTTCTCTTCTGCTGCGCCCCTGTTCACTTTCTCCCTCCAGGCTGTCTCAGCAGGACTCTCTCTCTGCACATGCTATATTAAGAGCTTGTTCCTTCTCTGTAGGGTTTTCTACAGCCAAGGACCCACAGGTGGGTCTTTCTGTGCTTGGACTTGGGGGTGGGTATGAAATTGTTGAGAAGTTCATGAAGTATGTTTTGTGGTGAGGCATCATACAACAAAGGATTATTTCAGAACTGTGAGACTAGAGATGTGGACATCATGTAAAGTCCATTGTGTCTGTGCAGCATGGAGGACACCCCAGGCAAATTTTACATTTGATACCAGCAGATTTCTCCACTGTCTGTCACTGAGAGGGAGCCACAGGGCAGGCCAGGCTCTGTACATCTTTCCATGTCATTGGCACGTCCTTACCTTCCCTCAGCAGCCTGCTGTGCCTTTGCTGAGGGTCTGGAGTGCTGTCCACTCCCAGGCACGGGGCCTCTGCTCTTGCTGGGACACCTGTGGGAGACACAAAGGTACAGTCCTGTACCCTGGCAGGGTACCCTGGGGTGCTGAGGGGCTCCCACAGCCCAGCACTGAGCAGTGCTCAGCCACGGCCTCAGAAGGGGCTGGGGACAGACATGGAGCAGCCATGTCCAAGCTGAGCCCTGTCCCTGCAGGGGGAAGGCTGGAGGCTCCTGTGTGCCCCTGCTGAGCATGGCAGCTCTGTGTTCATGGTCAGTTTTACCTGCTCTTTGTGTCACCTTGGCACTCTCGGCCCCTCTTGGAGGGTCCTGTCCTGCTGCTGTGAACGTTCAGCACGGACAGCAAGCACTGTCACCCTCCTGGCCTGTCCCCTCGGTCAGCTGGGGCCCAGGGGGCTCCTGCAGTGGCAGGAGGCAGAGGGGAGTGTTGGTGCCAGCACAGGGAGGGGGGGCACACAGCCTTTCGTGCTCCAGCAGCTGCTCTTTGAATGCTTGGGCCAGCACAAAGTACATTGATTCTGTGTCAATAATGTCAGCTAGTTGTGCAAAACCAGCAAACTTGATTCACTAGATGGCCAGGATTGATTGGGTAAAATATAAAAAAAGTTCTGAATGTCCTCAGCGAGCAAATCAGGTCGTCTTGGCACAACACACAAAAGGGAAGCTGCATAAACCATCAGAAATGCTCAGCCCCTCCTGAGGTCAGGCTCTTGTGCTGTCCCCTGTGACTCTTCCACAGTAACATTAAGGCAATTCTTGACTTCTGTGACATGGCTGTCAAGTTTCAAAGTTCACCCTGCTTTGCTGAACATAAGAATAATATTTATAAGTTGTTTTATTTATTTATTTATTTACCCTGAATTTACCAGAGGTTGTGTAGTTCCGAGTACACATTTCAGCTATTTATGGAAACCAATGCAGCTGTCTCATAAATCTGTGATACAGTTATTGAGTCAGGAACTGGTGACAGTGGTCACTATTGCCAGAAATCTTTTTTGAACTGCAGAATGGAGTTGGTCACACTGGATGGCACCTCTGGGGTTAGGAGGAAGCTGGAGGAGGAGGAAGCACAACACCACCACAGCCATTGCAAGCTGTGCTGAGTGTGCTAAAAGAAGAACCTTATTTTAAGATTTTCTCTCTAATGTGGTGGGAAGGTTGGTGCTGGTGGAACTTGCCATGCTGTCCATGCTGGTGTAATCCAGTGGGAAAGCTGCTGTGGGTGTCCCTGTGGGGCTGAAGGTGCTGAGGCTCAGGAGCACAGGCTCTGGGAGCTGTGCTGGGCACGGTCCCCAGGCTGCCAGGGGCTGGCTGAGGGAAGCCTCCTCCCCCAAACACCAGAGCACTTCTTGGCCTGAGTGTGGTCAGGGCTGCTCTGGCCCTTCTCTGTGTCCCCAGAGAGGAGCCCAGCCTGGCAGTCTCTGGGGAGACACTCGGGGTCCCTGGCTGGAACTGCTGGTCTCCTCTGGAAGGACTGCTTGCAGTGACTATGGAGATACGTTGGTGCATTTGACTTGCTGCAAGCTTGCCAAGAGACTAAAATTTTGTTATTTACTGTTCTTATTATGACATTTGTCATAGGGCAATGTCTGGGGGTTTAATACTTAAGAGAATAAAAGTATGCAAAATATACTAATGGGCTATTTTAGCCTCTGGAAGTGGCATGTTGGGTGGTAGCTGTTCTTGTTTGCCACAGAATGCAGTGAAGGAAAATGGGATGGATGCTGGAATTAGGATGATGGAAGCCATAGGTGACACTCCTTGCAGGAGGCAGTAGGGAGGATACATTGTGGTGAAAATGGGATGAATTAGGGTGAATGGGTCACATTCCCATTGCAGGAGGCAGTGGGGAGCATCTGCCAGTGCCTCCGGCGGGGCTCCAGGGAGGGCTGGCTCGGAGCCACCGGGGTGTCTCGCCCTCGCCTCCCAGCTCCTGCTTCCCAGGCACCTCGGGCGTGGTGAGCAAGGACAGAGGGCACAGAGAGCCGTGTCTGCCCAGCTGCTCCTCGGCTTGCCTGCGGCAGTGGCTGAGGACGGACGGGTGTCCTGTGTCCTGTGGCTGTGGGCAGACGTGTGTCCTGTGTCCTGTGTCCCTTGGCTGAGGACAGATGTGTGTCCTGTGTCCTGTGGCTGAGGACAGATGTGTGTCCTGTGTCCTGTGTCCCTTGGCTGAGGACAGATGTGTGTCCTGTGTCCTGTGTCCTGTGGCTGTGGCCCTGCGAGCAGCAGTGCCCTGTGAGCCTGGTGACACTGGGGGTTCTGTGTGCAGCTGCAGTCAGTGCGGGGACAGGCGGGTGCCTGACTGTCCACATCAGCAGGACATCCCTCGTCTGGTCCCAAAAAGCCAAATCCAGGCTGTTGTGGTGAGGGGGTGGCAGAGGGTGACCATCAGGTCAGCGAGATCACCCCTCATGTTCTCCTGGCACCTGCAGTGACCTCCTGTGCTCTGAAGGACACGGAGAGGAGAGCCAACAGGTCCAGAGAGCAGAGGAGATAAGGTTGTGTGTTTCCCATTAATGTCGTGGGCTCCTTCGGGCACAGTGTCAGGACACCTCAAGGACAGAATTGTATTTCTGTCTTGCAAAAACCACCAGAAAAGTTTTGTTTCTTCTTCCTGCCCAGCAGTCTCTGAGCCCTTCCGAATCTGAAATTTAACAGCTTTGTCTTCCTGATAAGCTAAACTTTTCATTCTCTTTTTATTTCTGATTTTTAGACAAGAGTATGCATTATTTTGAGCACGCCACGCTTTTAGCCTTAAAAGATATGTAGTCTGTGAAGCATCTATGCAAACCCTCATACTCAGATGGAAACTTGGGCAATGATTTGAGCTCTTTTCACATAGCATAATTTTCAGATCTAGCTCAAACACTCAGTTTTAAAAATTAAGTCTCAAAATTCCCCTACTGAGATTCTTCCTATCTCACATCAGGGATCATATTGGAATTAGGGAGTGGTGGATGTGAGAGGAAAAGTTAGGTCAGGTAAAATTAGTTTTAAAAGTCAATAATAATAATAGATTGTAATGAAGGAAAATAAAAAGGAGAGAGATAAACCCCAAGAAAGCAATCGGGTCAGCTTTCCTGGCATGCCCCTCTGCACTGGGACCTGAGACCTGAGAAGTCCGACTTGGTGCAAGCCCTGCTCATCAACAGCTAAACCATCAGGGTGTAATCAACATTGCTCTCATCCCAAACCCAAACAAATTCTGTACCAGCTACTGGGAGAAAATTAACTCTATCCCAGCTAAAATCAGAGCCTTGGGTCAATAAAACGTTTTAATGATTATTAGTTTCATTGTCCTAAAACTGGGTTTTTAAAAGTAGCAAAATGTGGCTCAAGGAAGTTTTCCCCTTTAATATGATATTTTAATAGCAGCATTTGTCATTCAAATATTTTACTTTAAATTCTGTTTTCTGATGTTTTAAACTGTGAGTTCCGTATAGTTACATTTTCTAAGCCATAAGTTAAAACAAAAGTAGTTGCTTAAGAAAAATATCTTTTTTAAGGCAGACGAGAGAATCCTTGCCTGTGGGTTCTCCACCTGCTGGCGCAGCTGGAGCCAGCTCCACGGCTGAAACAGCAGTTTCTGAGCCGGAGTCCGTAGTTAGTTAGTTAGTTAGTTAGTTAGTTAGTTAGTTANCTGAAACAGCAGTTTCTGAGCCGGAGTCCGTAGTTAGTTAGTTAGTTAGTTAGTTAGGTAGTTAGTTAGTTAGGTAGTTAGTTAGAACTGCTCGTTTGTGCTATCAGTGGTCTGCAGATAGCGTGGATGCTCACCTTACTCGTCAGTGTAAAAAGTAAAGCGGCACAAAAATACCCGAGGGTGTTTGAGAGCGTTTGCAGGGGACAGCAGGAGATGGGAGGCGGCGTCTCACCTGGACAGAAAGGTGGGATGGTCCTGGGATGGTCCCGGGATGGTCCCGGCAGGGGAGCCGGTCTCGGGATGGTCCTGCTGGGATGGTCCTGCCCGTGGGGAGCCGGTCCCGGTCCCGGTCCTGCCCGTGGGGAGCCGGTCCCGGTCCCGGTCCTGCCCGTGGGGAGCCGGTCCCGGTCCCGGTCCTGCCCGTGGGGAGCCGGTCCCGGTCCCGGTCCTGCCCGTGGGGAGCCGGTCCCGGTCCCGGTCCTGCCCGTGGGGAGCCGGTCCCGGTCCCGGTCCTGCCCGTGGGGAGCCGGTCCCGGTCCCGGTCCTGCCCGTGGGGAGCCGGTCCCGGTCCCGGTCCTGCCCGTGGGGAGCCGGTCCCGGTCCCGGTCCTGCCCGCCCGGGCTGCCCCTGCCCCGCCGTGCCCGCCCCCGCCGCTGCTCCCAGCGGAGCCCGCGGGGATTCTGGTGCAGAAAGGGGAAGGGCTGGCGAGCCGGGCCGTGCCCCTGCCCCTGCCCCTGGCCCTGCCCGGCTGTGGCCCGGCTCTCAGCCCGCAGCTGGCCCGGCAATGCCTCGGGGAGCAGCGCCCAGCGGCTTTCGGGAGAGACCCGGGTGCAGCTGGCACAGCAGCGAGCGGCCCGAGCTGCTGGGCTGGAATTTGCTTTTCCTGAACTGTTCCCAGGGCTGGCTGCGACCTTGCCGTGACGCGCCCTGCCCCGAGAGCTGCGGCTGTGCATGGGAGCCCCGAGCTGGGGCCATGGGCTCGCGTGGTGCCTGCTCAGGCTGCGGCTTGGATTCTGGGGATGGCTCTTTGGTGTTTGGCTGTTTCCTTTCTCTTCTTTTCTGGGCTATTCTTTTCTTTTAACCTTAAACACCTGCTTGGCTTTCTCCTGTAAGTTTTCTGAGAGGCTTTGAAATCAAGCACAGAATTAGCGGAAATGTACGGTAATAGAAGAGCTAATATCTTCTCTGTGGATGTAGGAAAAGAGAATATTCTGAGAGAGAGCTGAGGTTTGGGGAGATAAATCGAGGTTTAAATGTTTATTTAAAAATTGTGAAGTATGTACGTTGTGTACCTTAGAACAAGTAAACATTCAGTGCAGGACTCGAGCTCTGCTTGACAGTGTGTCACCTAAACCCTACAGAAAATACACAATTCCTCGTGGACTTTGCTTCTGTGAGGGTTTCTCTGTGCAGAAGAAGGGCCCAGAGGCACGGGGACCCCCGTGTACCTTCCCCCTGTGTGTTGGTGCCATATTCACACCCTTTATGTGGGGCCATTGTGAGTTACCCTGAACCCCTGGTCCCTTCCTTCCCCCAAATTTCATTGAGTACCTCTCAGTGCAACAAGGGGGTACCTTGAGGGGCAGCATTGTCTGCACATTCCTGTCAGAACTTTTGCCCCCTCTCGATCCTGAGACTCACAGCCCAAAGCTGTGGTGATTGTGATGGGTTTGGGTGTTGGTTTCATCGACAATTTTGCACTTCCCCTACGGATCAGGCAGAACAAACAGTGCACGAGGCTTCCCAGGTGCTCCCCAGAGGAGCCCAGTCAGTCAAGCTTTGCCTCTCTTTCCGTGTCCCCCGTGTCCCCCGTGGTCATTTCTTGAAGCAGGGATGAGAGGAGTGAATCAGATAAGGCTTTGGTTTAGAATTTGTGGGCTCTCTGAGATAGACAGGAGCATGGGGAGCCCCAAAGGAGAGGCAGTGCAGTGTTTTCCAGTGTAAGATGCCAGTCTGTGATGGATTAAATGTTGCAGCACAGATAATTTTTTGCAGTGAGAAGTAAACAATTGTCCAGGGCAGAGGATTAAGAGCTGAAGGAGTGGGTGGGGTGGCTGAGCTGTGTGCACAGCTTCACCCCATTGGAATGACTCTGGCCAGCCGGGCAAACCGAGGGGCTGCTCTGCTAAACAAACACGGGTGTTTTTCCAAAATGCCAGCCAAACCCAGGGTTTAAGGATCTCAAGATATGGCTGCTGCTTCCAGAGGGTTAGGAAGTAGGCAGTGAGCATGGTCACTAGAAGGCCCTGCACTTTACCCTTTAGGTGGCTTAAGAACAAAGTGATAATGTATTTTACCTTTAGCCATACAAGTCTGTCAGTGCTTCCAGCCCTACCAAACACAAAATCATGCAGATCTGAGGGGATCTGTGCCCAGCTCTGGGAATTGCTAAAAGCAGGATGAACAAGACAAATATTTTACTAGGATAATCCCCCTTGGAGGCCAGCTAATTACAAAAGTATTGCAGGACTCCTAGCTGGGTTTTTACCCTGTCAAATCTGCCAGCAAATGTTTTCTGCTCAGTTTTGTTTGGGTGATGAGTGGCTGTCTGTGCATCCTCGTGGAACAGCCTTCTGAGGCCTTACAAGGATTTGTCTGGAGCTCACCCACCAAGCCCGTGTCCATGCTCAGGTGGCACCACCACTGCTCCCACACAGGAGAGGGGACTGTGCTGGCCAGAATCAGAAAATGCTTCATGTGGGATTTGATTCAGTAATTTGCCTTACTTAGTCAAGGTAGGCTTCCCTGCAGATGCTTCTCTTGTCTTTCAGCCACAGACAGCAGTTTTTCTAGTTGCACATTTGTACTTCAAAGACCATCGACATAACTTTTGCAATTTCTCCTGAGTCTCTTTCCCAAAAGACAATTGTGTTTAAAGTACCTAATTTTCTGACTTCAGAATCATATATTCTACATCTGTAACCTTTTCAGGAAATGGGGAGTTTTCGATTTCCTTTCGCGTGCAAGATAAACTCTCCACAAATTACTCTGTTGTATTTTCCACTTTTTCTTTTTTTTTTTTTTTTTTTTTTTTTTTTTTTTTTAACCTTTTTCTCTACTGCCTTTTTCTCATCCTTCCCCCATTTCTGGTCACAAGGTTAATATCTGGTCACAAGTGTCTTGAACACAAGCCTAATATCTGGGTCAACATTCAGCACAGACGAGGACAAAAAACTCACCAGATGTTGTCTCTTCTGGGGAGGGTGAGGAGGACAAACCCTTTATCTGCCCCTGCAATTTTGTGTTGGATCCTTATCCCCCAGCTAGATGCAAAATTGGGGTTCCTTTTATATCTTAATAACCACGGGTACCTTTTATACCTTAATAACCACTGATGTGCAAAGTTCTGTGCGTGGGACTGCAGCCAAACCTTCTGTTGTTTGTGGGTGCATTTTACAGAACACGTGGACAGGTAGGGGCTGGATTTGGTTTCAGAGCATTTCTGGCTAACACAGACCACAAGACCTCCATCTGGTTTGGTGCCTGCACCGTGGGCTCCACTGCATGATGAGTTTTGCATTTTCTTCACTGTTTGGTGCTTCCAACCCTGACGCACAGCTGGGTGAGCCTGTCTTGGCCACTGTGCTCATCTGTGCTTCCCCACTGCTTAATCCATCTCCAGAGGCTGGTGGGTGCCAATGCAAAGGCAGAGTTTTAGAATTTTAGGTGGATTTAGTTTCCTTTTTTTGGATTCCTGTGAAGCTGCACTGGTGGAAAGTCACGGGAAAGGTCATTACTGAAAAACCACAGAAACATAGCACAGAATAAATGTAATAACAGAAGTCCTGCACCAGGAGTGATCTGGAGCTGGCTGTGAGCACAGGCTCAAATCACATTTCTCCCACAATTAGGCCCTGGCATGGAGAGCTCTGCCCTGGCTATTCAATCAAAGTATGTAAGGTATAATTACATGTGAGTTACAAATACTATAATCAAACCTTCCTGAATGTAAAAACCCCCAAATGTTAATGAATAGATCAATTGTTCAGGAATTGCTCCTTGCATTCTTGGGTCAGATTTGTTGTTGTACTTCCACCCAGAAAATTGTATTTCCTCTTAAAAATGGGACTCTGGGACTGCACAGCCACAGTTTATATCCATGTCTGCCCTGACGTAGCTCTCTGAAAGGGCAGCCCCAGGTCAGGGCCTGAGACCTTCTGTACAACTTCCTTGTAGCTTTTCCTTATAAGATGGACTTTTAGAGACCAAAATTCCATGTCAAATCTGGATAAATTAAATGTAGTTATCTGGTATTGGGGGGTTGGGATATTGTTGCATAATTCATTTCATCGGAAAAATGAGCCCTGGGAAAATACTTCACAAACTGCATCTTCAAAGAGCTGTCATGTATGTGAGTGTGTGCACAAACAGGGTAACCACAGGCACTCAGTCAAGTAAAGTAAACTGCTCTGGGGGTGTCTGCACCCCAGGGGCCAGGCTGCAGTGCAGGGGCTGCTCCTGGCTGGCCCCTGTGCTGGGAGTGCACGGCCGTGTCTTCCCTTCCCGGATTCCCTGTGGATATCCCACTGCTGGGAAATTCCCAGAAACTACTGATTGCTTTACCCCTTTGGTCCCTGGAATGGGGGCATGCTCTTCAGGCTGTGCTTCAGGGGCTCTGTGCCATCACCTGAGTGTGGCTGCTCTGGGTAACATCTTTTGGTGGAAAGCTCTCATGAGGGACCAGCAGTAGTGTCTCTCCCGGGAGGAAACACCACGAAAATCCATCCTTTAGTTAAAAATTTGTGGGTAGTGAGAAAGGTGCTGTGTGTGCATCCTGTCAAGGGGGCACACAGCACGCTGAGGGACGCAGGTGCCCACCTGGTTGTGTTTGCAGCCACCCCTGCCCTGTGCCAGCAGCTCCACCCTGGGCCAGGGCCAGCCCAGACCCTGCTCTGCTGTCTCCTCGCCTGCCTTTAGTGTCCTCTGGCCAGGGACCAGCAGGGATATTGCCCCTGAAGTGGCTCCTTGGGCTTTGCTGGGCTTGTGAGGGAAGTCCTCTGTCCACCTGGGAAAAGGTCACTGTGAATTTAACACAGCAATTATCAGCCACAATTTAACAAGCCACAAACCCTTGGTGATTTACAGTTGTAAAGCACTCAGTCTTGATTTGCTTTGACCTTATAAGACCTAAGAGGACAGGCTTTGGTTAGGAATGTCTGCTTGCAGAACTAATCTTCCAGTCCTAAACATTATCATTCAGTTTCATTTGTTGTAGTGAGAATTTAGGCTATGCCACCCAGTCCCCAACATGGCTCTCTTAATATGGTTTTGTATGTGCATGGACTGCTCAGGGTGCAAGATGGCACATTTGGCCCCAGAACTTGCCTGGTGTGTGTGAACAGTTTTCTACAGAGCTGATTGGGAAACAGGGTTTATCTGTGGTATTTTAGCCATTTAAAATATTTTTATTTAAAGTAGGATAAATACCCAAAGTAGTCTGTCTTCCTTTCCAGAAATGTCCTCCCCTGATCATGTAAGTGGTTTCATAATACTTGCATTAATACAAATATTAGCATACTTTTCAACTTCTTATTTATTCATAAACCAAAATCTAAACCTAAACCAATAGTGTTAAAAAAAAAATAGAAAGAAACCCATCTTTCAGTGGAAAACTTTATGAAAGATGTTCTCATGCAGAACTTAATCTTGTTATTTAAGTGCTGCATTTTCAGGGTCTCTTGTCAACCTCTTTTTTTTGTGTGTATAAAAAGCAAAGTCCTTGTGTGTGTAAGGCCCTGGCCAATGGACTGTTGCCATCTCCTGCCTGTGCACTGCATCTCTGGCTGGCTGTGAGCACAAACTGCTCAGGCACCTGCCAGCTCCTGCCAACCTGCCTTTATTAGCTCGGTCAGTTTTTGTCCGAGCAGGTTTTGCTCTAAACAAATCTGATTTAATCCCAGTGAGTCCAGGAACAGCTGAAGGCCGTGACCATCACTGGGTGGGGAGGATGGAGGGCTGACCGTGGGTGAGATGGCTCTGCCAGCACCGAAAGCTTTGTGGCACCAGAGCCCCGTGCTGCCCCGGGCACACTGAGGGTCCCCAGGGGCCTGAGCCACCTCCTCCCTCCTGTCACCTGCTGCCACCCTGGACCCTGGGGGCTGATTCCTCACCATGGATCCTGCTCCGAGGCCAGAGCCCATCCTGCCACAGCCTCCTGAGCTCAGGCTGCTCCTGAGCTGAGGCAGCCTTGCCTTGGTTTCTAAACCAACCACCCAACCTGCCTGCCCACCAAAACAGCCCCCAAGCCCCACGGAGCGAGCCTGATCCCTGCAGGGAGGGAGTTTGAGGTGCGTGCTGGTGAGCTGACACAGAAAAGCTGAACGTGTCTGCACGTCCCTTAATGGGCTGCCGTGGTCAGGTACTTAAAGAGACGTTTTATTTACAGGATATACAAGCACTCCCACCAGTCAGCAAAGTCTCTGTGGGTGCCTTCAGACGTCAGTGTACTCGTGGTAGATGCGCACCTCTGATCTCCTGACGCTCTGGAGGGACCTGATGCTCTCGCTCCTGGTTCTCATGTTGGACTTCCTGAACAGCCTTCGTGAGAATGACCGACACATGAAAAAATAAATGATTGGATCCAGACAGACATTGCATGCGGACAGGAACAGTGTCATTTCCTTACAATAATACAAGATTTTATGTGCAGAGTCATCCAAAATTTTGTCTAGATGACTAAAAGTAAAGGGTATTCGGCACAAATGGTAGGGCAAAAAGCAGGTGAAAAACACAGCCACGACAACCCTTATGCTCTGGTTGTGCTTGCGCTTCCGGCTGGACGAGCTAATGAACTGCTTGCTCGATTTGTAGATGTACCTGGAGATGGCAATGTAACACCCTATCAGCACTATCAGCACCACCACGAACATGCAGGTGTTGATGTAGATGACGGCCGAGTGCCACTTGACTCCCAGCGGAGACTTCAGCTTGAGGCAGTCGTCCACGTTCCTCTTGGTGGGGTAGCCGTTGGTGAGGATCAGGTTGGGCAGCGCCAGGAACGCCATCACCACCCACACGCAGGCTGACAGGACCTTGGTGAAGGTGATGCTGTACATTCGGGAGTCCCCGAAGGGCTTCACCACCTTCAGGTAGCGGTCGATGCTGATGAGCCCCAGGAAGACGATGGTGGTGTACATGTTGGCGTAGAACAGCACCGTGCTGTAGCGGCACAGGAAGGAGTTGAAGTGCCACGGCCCCAGCTGCGAGTCCTGGATGATCTTGAACGGGAACGTCAGCGTCATCAGCAGGTCTGCCACCACAATGTTCTTGAGGTAAAATATAAAGCTGGTCTTGTTCCTGATGTGGAAGAAGATCCACACTGCCAGGCCGTTGAGCAGGAGGCTGGCCAGGAAGATGACGAGGTAGAGCACGGGCAGGACGATGGTGGTGAACTCGTCGTGCGCCGAGTGCCCGAGGGAGCTGGCGTTGGGCGAGCTGCTGTTGTCTGGGCTGAGGTGATTGTCTGTGGGAACGAGGGAAAACAACGGGTTAAAGCTTTCTGGCGTTCTACAGATGGGGCCAGTTTGGAACTGCCCTCCCTCTGGGCAGTCTGGGGCTGTTCGGGTGAACCATAAATCAGAACTGCAGGTTGTCAGCTCTTGGCTTTCTTGACAGAATGTGACTTGTGAGCTGAGCTGTTTGTCATGGGACAAGGCTCTGGAGAGACTCCTCAGGCCTATCAAAACACTCATTTAAACTTAGTTTACTTAAATGTATTTAAAAATCACGGTCTCTGGGGGATTTTAAGATTTCATATGTAAATGTTTGTGAAAAACTTATAAACTCTGCCACAGAGTGACAGCACATTTTGTTTTATGTTGTTTATGCTCTGACCTTGGCTGGTGAGGCAAATCAGGCTGGCTGTGCTGGGCAGTGCTGGGCAGTGCTCACACAGCCCGTGCTGGAATGACTAATTTCTTTCAAATGTTGGTAGGAACTGACAGTAATAAAATAAACACTTATCAATCACTTGTATTTCTATTGTTATTTTACCTGGCAGTTTTCCATAGGACAAATTGTACCCCATCCTTTGTGTTGCTGTAGGTTTTCAGCTGGAATGCTCTTCAGGAGTCCCACTGGCAGCCGTGGATCTGGGATGCAGCAGGGCCTGTGCCAGGATGATGTTCTGGGGAAAAAAAGTCCAAATTAAAACCAAAGCAAAATAGAAGAGCCCACCTTCTTGTTCCCTGCATGGAGAGGAGCTTTGTGAAAGGAGCTTCCTCTGGAATTCCCAGTGAGGGCTGGCTGAGGTGGCTGAGGGCCGGGTATTGTTGCCAGGTCTTCATTGCCCCCTTCTTGCTCATTTCAGTGATGGATGACCATGAGTGGATTTTTTTTTTTTAAATCATCTTTAAAAAGTTAAGTAAATCAACTTAAATTTAAATCAACTTTTAAATCAACTTAAAAAAGTTTCATCAGTAATTATGAGATACGTGTGTATAACTTCATAGTGTATCCCCCAAATTGGGTTGGAAATGGTGGAAATGACAAGTTCCTGTTCCCTTTTCACAGAAACTGGAACACAAGGAACTCTGAAACCTGCAGAAACTCATTTATGCCATGATGGCATCACAATGTTTGACACTGTTCACAGGTATTTTGCCAATACCAGTTTGTAAGGCTGTGCTCCACGTCATTCTTTCCTCTATCAGTATGCAAATGCAGTAACTTTTCTGGTATTCATTTTTTTGCTTATAAGTTTTGACAGGAAAACTGGTAAAATGGTTCAGATCTCACCGATTCCACTAGACCCGACTGCTCTCTTGGGAATGAGGAGGGGGTGGAATTCCTGCAGCTCAGAACCTGCTCTGGGCGCCATCCCCAAGTAGGAACCGTGCTGTGTGGCACTAGATGGCACCAAAGCAAGTGATGGTGTGGGAAAGCAGCAGTGAAAACTTTAATTTGGGTATTTTAACCTTTTTCTCAGTCTGGCTTCTTGGCTGGCACTGTTTGCTCTGACAGTAACAAGACTCTCAAGGCTGCTGTAGGTATTTTGTTTTCTATGGGTCTGAGCAGCAGTAATCCATCATGTTTTGCTGTTGTTGAGGGTTTGCAGCTCTCATTTCTGCCCAGGAGGCACAGAGATCAAAAGAGTACGTGATTTTATGAAAAGATGTATATCTAACTCCTTATGTAAATAAGGTGCTTATTTCCCTGCTTTTCTGAGTTTCTTTTAAGTCTGCATAATACCTGGCCCCTGGAAAATTCCCTGTTCTCAGGCTCTGCAGGCAAGTGCTCTACTGAACCCTCAGTCCAGAGGAGTCAGAGAGGTGTTGGATGTGCTGCCTGGGATGCGAGGCAGAGCAGGAGGTGCCTCCTGTGTCCCCCCGGGAATGCTGCAGGGTTCCCTGGGGCTGGGGATGGAACCCCGGGAATGCTGCAGGGTTCCGTGGGGCTGGGGATGGGGCTGTGTCCCCCCGGGAATGCTGCAGGGTTCCCTGGGGCTGGGGATGGGGCTGTGTGCCCCCGGGAATGCTGCAGGGGTCCGCGGGGC
>VYXF01013008.1:589491-607756 GCA_013397295.1 Polioptila caerulea | reverse complement strand
TGGGGCTGGGGATGGAGCCCCGGGAATGCTGCAGGGTCCCCTGGGGCTGGGGATGGAGCTGTGTCCCCCCGGGAATGCTGCAGGGTTCCGTGGGGCTGGGGATGGAGCTGTGTGGAGTGGCACACGTGCTGGGGACACACTGCAGGGTCCCAGCTCCGGAGCCTGCAGGGCCATTCTTGCAGAGACTCCCGCACAGCCCTGCTGAATTCTGCCGGGGCAGCAGCAGGGTGCAGCCCTGCCGTGTGTCCCCCTGTCAGTGACCGCCCCCGGACCGCCCAGGGACATCCAGGCCACCGGGAAGCCAGCCTGGGAGCGGAGCGCTGTTGTGCCAGCTGGGACCGAGCATGGATAGCTCTGTGTCTTCATGTTCCTGATGGTTTTAATGTTCAAATATGCTCCAAAATGATCTCAACAAACTGTGGATTGGAAAGCAGCAAATTCTTCACCGGTGTGTAACCTGTGCCAGCTGAGCTTCGGGCTCACCTGAGCTCAGTAGAGGTGTCTGCAGGGTGGAGGGGAGAGGCCACACCTGCGGCTGCTTGCCCTCCGTGCACTCCAAAGGCTCTCCCTGGTGCTGCTGGAGCTCAAAGCTCTGAAGGCTTCCCCAGACAGGTCTGTGCAGAGCTGTGGGGCAGTGCTGGTGTGATGGTCCTGCTGCACAGAGCTGGGCGTGGGATGCACAGCCCTGGTCCTGCTCAGACTCAGCTGCCCAAAGGTGTTTCCAGGGTCTCCCACCAAAGTCTGTCAGGCTGAGGGGTGCTGTGGTGGGCAGAGCACTGAGAGCAGTGTGGCTTCACTATTTACATGCTGGGGTAGGTGACTGAGTGTAGAACTGGGGTATCTGTACTCAGTACCTTCATTCTTTCTGACAGAGCCCGCTACATTGCAGACTCAGGAGTAGGAACAAATTTACTATATGGAGAATTCACTCATTTTCATGCGTTTAATTGCAGCAGGAGATGAAGACTGTGTTCTCTTTGAAGAGTATTTTAGAGTATTTTGTAAATGCTCACTGACTGTGTAGTCTAGTTGTGGATTTTTCACTTGTCTGGATACAGTATTTTTGTGCTCAGCAGAACTGGCTTTCCTCTCCTTGTCCAGTTTTCTGGACACTTTCCTCACCAATTTCATCCTAAGCAGCTCTCTCAGTCTGCTTCACAAATACATTCTGCTTGGAAGGCTTTGAAGATGCACTAGAAGCTGCTCCTTTATCCCGGCAGTTTTGTAAACCAGAATACATTTTACTTCTTGTAGCTTCTGTACTTTGTCCGTGGTTGATGAGATAATCTCCTGCTCCAGATGTGGACAGACTGGTTTATGTGCTTGACTGACGCAACCTCAGAGAAGAAATGAAATAACAGGCGGCATGGCAGCCTTCAGGGTCAGGTGGACAGGGAATGACTGCAGAGTTTTTCTAGTGACTAAGGCTTTAGGTTGCCTTTCTGTTTAAAGAAAATCTTTATCCTCAAATCTAATCATTCTTCATCTTATTTAAAACGTTTTAGAATTAGAAAATTCTTTGTGACCTAGACCAGCCATTCTAGGTCATGGAGCTGCAGAATCTTAAGTAATGGTTTTTGTTTGAGCCCTTAACTTGATGTCTGCCTTCTGCCAGTCCCTCTGCTCTCAGGGTAAATGACATCAATTGGGTAAATGACAGGGTTAAGGCAGCAATAGGCATGTGAGGCAGGTACTAAACCTGCTGTAGGCTGGCTGCAATGCTGTTCTGTTGCCCATCAGAACCAAACCACAGAGTTGTTTGTAAGGATTTAGGGGGAAAAGCATTGGTGCAGGGTGGGAGCATGTGCACGGAGCTGCTGCAGGCAGACGTGGAGCCTGTGTCACTCCACACCTACCCCGTGTCCCCTGAGCCTGCTCCTGTCCCACGCTCCCTGAGCAAGCCTCGATGTTCTCCTTTCCCTGCCTGCATCTCTGTGCTCGTTTTAGTGTTTGCTCTTGTTCTCTACGAGCCCGGTCCCACTGCCACCTTTCCCTTCCTTGGAGGCTTCTGTCAAAAATGGTCCATCTCCCTTTTGGTGAAGGAATATGTTAATGTGGAATAACCTGAAATTCCTGTTAGAATTGCTGCCTACATCAGTGAGCTGCCCTCCTTGCTGTCTGCTTTGCACACTCTAATGGTTCTGGTGTTTCTGTAGCCAGTCCAGCCTGGTACTGGCCCTGCCCGGGCTGGGGTGGGCGCTCCTGGGGTCCCCCGTGCTCTGAGCAGCGCTGGAGCGCCCGGGTGCCCCGAGCTGCTGGCTGAGCACGGGGTGCCAGAGCCACCCACAGGGCTCGGGTCCCTTCCTCCAGCCGGGAGAGGGAGAGAGCAGCCCCGCGCCCCCCCAGCCTGGGATTGGGGCCAGCAGGGGCTGCTTCCAGGCGCCAGGAACGCTGCCCTGCTCAACCAGCCACGCTGCAGGGAGGCTGGAAGGAAGGACTGGGGTACAACTGTCCCCAGCTGCGGCTTATGGTGCCTGTTTTCTTAATCCTAGCCAGAAATAGGAACCTGTGTCTGCTCAGA
Source organism: Polioptila caerulea (assembly GCA_013397295.1). Classification (NCBI taxonomy): domain Eukaryota; kingdom Metazoa; phylum Chordata; class Aves; order Passeriformes; family Certhiidae; genus Polioptila; species Polioptila caerulea. The sequence goes on along the minus strand of VYXF01013008.1, from coordinate 605,235 downwards.
AAGCTGCTCGTCTGCTCCAGCATCTGGCACAAAACCCCCTTCTGCGTTTTCAGGTTCCTCCTTGAACTTCCCCTCATTCCAGCCCAGCTCTCCCCTCGCATGTCTGGGAGCAGCATCCTGCTGTGCAGCTGGCTCCCCTCTGCCTCCAGGATCCCGTCCCTGCCCCGGCGCTTGGCATCAGGAGAGGCAGGGAGGTTGCACCGGGTGCAGCAAAACCCTGCAGTAAGCATTTGATAAAACCATCTCGTATGCACAATTCTCATTTTGGGGGAATATGCCCTTGGGATTACAGGATTTCCTCACTTTAAAAAGAAATAGTAAAAGTACTTGTAAAAATCTAACTTTGTCAAAGCCACTTTTGGAATATTTTGTCCAAATGTAGCGATTAATTTTTTCTCAAGTGCATTATTATGAACTCTAATGGTTCCCTGTGTGAGACAGCTGACATGAGATGTTGCCCGAGCTGTCTCAAGTTCTTTCTTTTTTCTATCTTTTGGACTGCTCCTGACTGAAAGTTCATGGATTATATTACCTACTTTGAACTGGATTTTCTGTGCACAGTTTGCAAGATCTAGTAACTGTTGCTAATTGTTACAGAAGGACTGTTTTTAAGGTTATTAGCAGAACCTAAAGCCAGGTGAATTCCCTTTCCCCTTGCATAGGCACCGTGGTTCCCAGGTGGTGCTGCTGGAGCTTCCCAGTTCTTTGTGCATCAGTGAGCAGCACAGGCACTGCCCATGGCCAGAGGCACCTGCAGCCTGCTCAGGTGTGCTGGAGGGGCTCGGAGGGGCCCAGCCCTCGCTGCCACCTCTGAGGAGCTGGGGTCGAGTGCCGTGGCAAGGCACAGCTCACAGCTCCTGTGCACTGCAGCGGTTTTGTGTGAGAGGCTGAGGTCTGCCACCACAACCGGCATCACCTGGGCGGCAGGTGAGCAGCTGCACTCGCTGCAAGAGACGCTGGGTTGCAATTACCGGCTGCTTTTCTGGGGGGGATAAAGCAAGAGAGCTCAACGCAGTGGCTGGCAGAGCTGGGATAATGGATGTTTTCTCAGCAAGGCAGCCTCTAATTAGCACGGAGGGAAGGAGCTGTGGAACCTTTCCTTTGCTTCTCTCTCGGCTGGCTGCAATGTTGGTTGCACGAGCCTGCTGGCAGCAGGGGCTGCTCGGCCCTGCAGGGGCTTTCCTTGGGCCCAGGACACAGCACGGGACAGGCACTCCCGGGCAGGTGAGGGCCCCAGAGCCCCTGAGCAGGCGAGCAGGCGGGTCCTTGGTGCAGTGCCACGCTGGCAGTGCCATGTGCTGTGCCATGTCCCTGGTGACACANGCTGCTCGGCCCTGCAGGGGCTTTCCTTGGGCCCAGGACACAGCACGGGACAGGCACTCCCGGGCAGGTGAGGGCCCCAGAGCCCCTGAGCAGGCGAGCAGGTGGGTCCTTGGTGCTGTGCCATGTCCCTGGTGCCACGGTGCCCGTGCCATGTCCCTGGTGCCATGGTGCCTGTGCCATGTCCCTGGTGACAACAGTGCCTGTGCCATGTCCCTGGTGCCACGGTGCCCGTGCCATGTCCCTGGTGACACGGTGCCCGTGCCATGTCCCTGGTGCCAAGGTGCCCGTGCCATGTCCCTGGTGCCACGGCTGCCATGGGAGAAGCCGTGGCTGCCACGCTCTGCAGCCCACCAGCAGAGGCCATGGCAGGCTCGAGTCAGAGGTTTTTACAGAAAAGATCAGCTTTTAGGTTTGATTATTTGTACTGTGCAGTGAAAAACTTTAAGTAAAAATTCCAAAATGATGCTTTAAAAAGCATCAGAATGTCTGGGGCACAAGCACAAAAATGCAGCTGTTGCTGCATTGGTAGCATTGCACCTTCATCTGTTGGACCTGTGTCTGTTGTGCCTCTGTCACATCCCTCAGGGGCCACTGAGAGAAAATATATTGGGAAATCAAAATAATTATTAGTACATGCATGTAGCCAGTGCCATTGGAGTCTTTCAGTAATTCCAGTCTGACTTCAGGCATTTTTCCTTGAACTGAAGCAATTTCTGTGGACTTTTTGTATGCAATCCAAATCCAGATCACAGAAGCCCCAAGAAATCCTCGTGTGCCTGTGTCAGCTGTCTTCTCTGTGCTCCAGGGCACCGTGCTGCCACACCGTGCTCTGTTAGCTCCCTGCAGCAGCACCGCTGCTTGCGAGGGGAAGGAAAAGGGGACTCCAGGGGGAAGTCCAGTTTGGACAGCGCTGTTTTTTCGTGCCCCCTCTCAGGATGGACAGGCTGTGGCCCTGGGCAGGGCATCGGGCACTGGCTGTGACTGCTGCTGCCCCTCCTGCTGCCCCTCCTGCTGCCCCTCCTGCTGCCCGGCTCTGCTGCTCTGGGCTCCCTGCACGGGGCAGCGCCCGCTGACGGCGACAGGGGCTGATCGAAGGGCGGTTCAGCTGCTCAGCATCAGTTGTCCCTTTGGGTTGTTACTGACATTTCCTCGAGGAAGAACCAGAAGCAGTGGCTGCTGCAGTGCCTTGTGTGAGGTTCATTGCTGGGCAGAAGCGGAAACCCAACTTCTGATAACCGACAATGCAATGTTTGGATACATTTCAGATGTTATGGTAGTTTTTTCTTTTGGGAAGGATTAAGATTGGTGAAATGTAGGCATGAATCTTGGCTCCTTCCTCCAGAGTTTTCCTGGCAGCCCTGGGGCTGGTGTCGGCTGCAGCCTGGGCTCCTGTGGAGCCGGCAGCAGTGCAGAGGGTCTGGAGCTCAGGGACTGTGCTCGGTGTGTTCACTCAGCTCCAAACTGCTGACGAGTCCTGCACAGCTCGAGTTCAGCGCTGCAGACGGACCACAGGGGGTTTGCCTGGCTTCTCCTGGTCTCACTGGATCAAAGAGGAGGTTCTTTTTGGACTCTGTTTTGTGAAGGCGAGCGAGGGACTGGCCACAAAGTGGGGAGAAGGAGCATTCCCTGTCACTGGCCCCTGTCTCATCCAGGGCTCTGTGCCGAGGGCAGTGGGAAGGAGCCTGTGGCTCCGAAGTGTGTGGGGCAGTGGGGATGGTGCCTTGCTGCCCTGTCCCGGTGCTCATGTCCCATTTAGCCGCGCTGGCCCGGCTCTGCCCAGCTCTGCCACCCTGCCAGGACCTGTGGGGCCGGGTGAGCCCCGGGCCCTGAGCCCTGGCACAGGACGGGCTGTGGGGTGCAGGTGCTGGCTGAGCTGGGTCCCCCTGCTCCCTCCCTGCCCCGCAGGGGCCCCGCCAGCCCGGGAGGGAGCGGGGAGAGGCCCCGGGCTGGGCAGGGCAGAGGGCTCCCGGCTGATGCTGCTGGGAACGCGCTGGTTTCCTCTCCCAGCCCCGGGTGCACACTCTGGGGTCCTGTGTGTGAGATCCCCTCACACCCTGCCCCCTGCCCCTCAGCTGTCCCGGGTGCTGCCATCCCTGCTCCCCACGGGCTGCGGAGGCAGGAGAGGCTCTCTGGTGCCTCCGGGCTGCTGGCCCACCCGCAGGAGAGGAGGGAAAGCTTCTCCCAACCAGAAAAGTGCTGGTGGCTTCCAGGGCCAGTGCCTGCGAGGGAATCAGCGACATCAGCCAAAGGTTGCCTGAATTTCCTGGTTTCCCTTTCTAAAGAGGGTTGCAGAATTCTTTAAAAAGATGTAAAGAAGTGTGAAATGCTGCCAGTTTCCAGATGGAGCACACAGGAGAGTGGCTGCAGGCCTACAGCGCACAAACAAGTAATTTTTTAACAAACCATTGAATCACACTGCGGCTCCCAGCACTCCAGAACCAAGAACAACCTCTTCAATATGAAATCTCCCTAAAAGACAGAGGTGTTTGCAAGCACCTCAGATATTTCCCAAGCCGTGAGACTCATCAGATCTAGTCTGCTCATTCAGAGCTATGTGGTTTTTCCAGTGAACCTGACAAGTTTTAACATGACTTGAACAAAGTACAAGGGAAGAAGAGAACGTTTATTCTGTTCATATAGTGAAGAGAGCTCAGGTTTTCTTTCCTGTACTGAAAGAGGTGAAAGGGAATATAGTACAAACCCTTTTAAAGCAAATTCAGATCTTGTAGTTACTGAATCTTACTTTATATGAGTTAAGCTCTGTCAAGAAGTTACTGAAACTGCTGACCCACCTGCACTTTGAGAAGGAAGTGCATCTTAGAAGGAACGATTAGTAGAAACGGATATTTTTTGCCACCATGAATACTATGTCTGAGTGAATCAAAGGTTGGTAAAGGCATGCAATTTTGAGAACTTCTCACGCTTTGAATTGATCCGACATTCAGTTCATGGTTCCAAGTCTGGTTTTCAGCAACTCTATCTCAATTCCCGTTTTTTCACCCAAGGCTGAGAAAGTGCACACTCTGAATAACTTATCAAGCGCTTTTCTGATGGTCAGAGCTCACTTACCTGTCACCATCGTCGCCTTCCGCTTGTCCCGGAGCTGCATCCCGAAAGCGCCTCAGACTCCTCTGGAATGCATCGTGGAACTACAGCAGGCAGCTGGGTGTTTCCTGGGAGAGGGCAGCTGCGCCAACCATGTCTGCCAGGAAGGTTTTTGGGCTTCCGATGGCTTTTTTTTGGTGATACCTGATCAGAGAGTCAAAATTCCCCTGGCCAGGAGCGACTGGAGCAACTGGCTCTCTCATTCCTGGGAATGACTCACCTGCCGGGTAGGTGAGTGCTCCGCTCACTTCCTGGCTCCGGAGCTGCTGGGGCGCCCGGGACGCAGACAGTGATTCACCTGGAGGAGGGCTGGTGCTGGGGCAGGAGCAGCCTCTGCTCGGGGAGCCCTGCAGCCCTGCCTCTGCCTCCCGGGGCACCCAGAGCCTGCAGGGTGCCTGTGGACTCAGTGTGAGCCTGAAAAATCTGGGGCTGCTTGGATGAAAATGGCTGCTAATCAAGATTATCTTGTCAATTATTAATTTGATTATATTTAGATTAGTGTTGTGCTTTGAACGGGTCCTTCCTTCTAAATAACGTGTGGGACGAAAGCAGAACGCCAGGTCTGTCACTAGAGTGACCTGGGTGTCTGTTTCCTGCCGTGGTGCCCCTGACTGAGCCCACTGCCCCTCACAGCCCTGCCCTCAGCGCTCCTGGCTGGGTATGTGTTTACAGTCAGACCATTCAGTGCCTTTAGAGCACTGGAATGATCATGGGATAAAACTGGGATATATTACATTGGGACTGTTCAATTGGGACAAAGTTCTGCTTCGTGTCAGCGGAGAATGAAGTGGGTAATTTTCCATATCTGCTGCCTTCTTTAAAAGAAAGCAAATTCCCATCTCTCGTCAAAAATTCAGGAGAAAAGAAAAAATAATCCCAGTGCTCTGAGAGCAGCGGCTGCCAAGGCCATTTTCTATCTGTTCTGCCTGGACTTTTCCATAGACATTTTAAAATTTTTTTCTCAGCTGTCTGAGGGACTGAGCCCCTCGTGCCCCTCTGCTGAGACAGGGCACCCTCTGCTCAGGAGCCCTGTCAGCTGCACAGAGCCAGCAAGGGGCCAAGCCCGAGCAGGACCCACCTGCTGGCCTCTGTCCAGGGAACCCTGTGCTAAATCCCACATTTCTGCTTGTGCGCAGGCTGCAGAATTTCCTCTTCCCTTGGGACCTCTCCCTGCATCAGGCACAGCCCCTGATCACAGGAGACTGCTGGCACAGCCTTTGAAGCCCAGCTTTTGCAAGGCAAAGCAGCCCCATGGAGATGAAGCTGCAGGAACAGGGGTTCACTCTGTTGTGTTCTCAGCTGGTTTATCACAGGCTGCCAAACTCATCCCAGGAGCTGCATCTCCTGACAGCAGGGGATGGTCCCTGTTGCAGGCACCCCCTGAGGATGGAGGGGGCTTTCCCTGCAGGCAGGGAGAGGAGGCCTGGGGAAGCCTTTGCCTTGCAGCTGTCTGTGTAGGACGGTGTGTGCCAGCCTCCACCGGCCCTTTTCCGGCTGTCCCTCGTGCTCCAGGGTTTGGCAGCTGCCCCTTGGAGACAGGGGAACAAAGCTCAGAGGGTGTGGAGGGGTTTGTGTGTGCCTGGAGCAATCCCCTGCACGAGGCAGTGAGCTCCAGAGGCAGTGCTGTGCATCCCTGCCCAGGCACAGCTGGACTCAGGGGGCACAGCTGGACTCAGGGGGCACAGCTGGACTCAGGGAATGCAGTCTCAGGCCTGCAGCCCAGGCACAGCACAGCAGCACGTGTTGCCTGCGTTGGTGCTGCTGCTTTTCAACGCTGCCAGTGCTGGTGGTGTCCCAGGCTGGGGTCTAAGAACTGGTGCAGCAGGATGTGCCGTGGGGAAAGACAGAAGGCATTGAAAGTGCAAACTGACATCTTTAAAAGACATCATTTGATTGCTTACAGAGAGCCAAGTGTTTGGGGGTTGGCACTCTGGGAGCAGAGTTTACACACCAAAACTGGTGTGTTGGTAATGGTCGAACAATAGATAAAATCTGCACCAGAATGGGGTTTTAGTTTGTTTAGTTTTTGAATATGGTGCAAAGGCACATTAACTTCTCTTTAAAATCCCTATATTTTGGTGTGCCAGTGCGACACGAGGGGTAGATGCCCTGGCACCCCCGAGCAGGCTCCGAGGCAGACGTGCTGCTCCCAGGCTGGAGCAGGTCAGGACGGGCTGACACACGAAACACTGAAATGAGGGGAGCTGGTCGTAAAAACAGCGCGAGAAATGTGAACGTCTGATGCTAAGAAAAGCTGAAGGTAACCTGTAACTTAACTATTGTTCACACTATTTACAGGCTGGATGTCCCTTTTTGTGTTTTGATGATTAGAGAGCAGCTCTCAGATTTCATAAGAGCCTGAACAACGTTATTACAACAATTATTGTGTTGCTTCATTCTAAAACGTCTTCACTGCCATATTTAGCAATGTGAACTGCAAGGTTATGTTAAAGCAGACTCATCACCTGGGTAATGCACAGGACTGGCTGTTTCTGTTTTTTAAGCAGAAAAGTGTCAGCAAGATCAGAGCTTGCAACATGGGGAGGGTTCTGCAGTGTTACAGCTGCAGATGTGAAGGTGGAGGTGCTTCTGTCCAGGGAAGAGTCTTGGAAGAGCTGACATTTCCCCTTTCCTGATGTGGATCACTCCAGTCACTGTGTGATGCCTGTCACTAGCAGGGAAGGAAGGAGGAAAGTATCTAATTAAGAACTGTCTGTGAAAACTCAGTTATTTTTCCCTCTGTCCTCAAGTTCCTCACCGTGTGCTGATAGGGAACCTGCAGTTCCAGGCCTTGGCAGGCTGATCCTGTCTGTAGGCTCAGGGCTGTCCTGGAGCCTTGAGTGCTCCCCTGGGCCCTGCTGGCTCTGTGCATGTGCCATCATGTGGGTCAGCCCTCGGCTGCCTGACTTGTCTGCCCAGCTCTTGTTCGGGATGCAAATCATTGGTTTGCATTTCTAATGAATTGAAGCACTGCTGTGTGTTGGGGGAGTTTTCTGAGCACCCAGAACTGTGGGAGCCTGGATGGAGGGATGTGTGTAGCTGTGCCAGGGGCTGGGATGTCTCTGAAGAGCAGTTTGTCTCTGAGCACTCAGGAATTACCCCACTGTCCCTCTGAGGAGGGGCAGTCCAACGACTGGAGGGTGCATGTGTTAGGTGAGGGTATAAAATACTTCCTTTTTCTGGAAGTAAAATAAAAAATTTGTATAAGCCTCTATGAACACCAATGAGTGATTCCCTATTAAACTCACCTGCTGAGTGCCCTGTATTCCCTTTCCAGGAACCCAATGACCTGTAGAGATGTTTAGGACAAGTGTCAGTACTTGCTGTGTGGAGCTGGCCCGTGGGAGCCTGGGACGAGGGTCATTCCTGCAGACGGGATCCAGCCTTGAGCCAGTTTTCGGATTCTGGCTTGTCTGGAGCAAGGACAGGCCACGCAAGGGAGCATTTGTCTGTGGGGAGGGAGAGCCCTGCTGCTGCCTGCGGGGGTGATGGGCTCAGTGAGCACAGGTCAGGTGGGAATGGGGCTGGGGTTTGCTGTCCTGTCCGGCTGCTGTGTCGGGAAACAGAGAGGGCTTTGCTCAGGGCAGTACCAGCACACTCCAGGTGGGCTGGGAGACAAATCAGCTTTGGAAAAATGGTGACAGCTGTGTGGAATATGCTGGTGAACTTTGCTGAATTCCACAAATCCCTTGGCTGCACTGGAGGAATCTGGGGAGCCCAGGGAAGGAGCTCCATGGCACGCTGCTGCGCTCCCTCCCTCGCCCTGGGCTTCCTGCCAGGGGAGCTCTGTTCTCCAAACATGGCTCTGTTTGATCATGTGCAAAACAAAATACTGCTTGGGGTGTTTCTCTGAGCCTTAAAAAACAGAGCCCTAAACTTTGAAGCATTTCAACTGCTGTGATTTTTCCTCCATCTGGAGGCAGTGAGCTAAAATTTTGTAGAAAGACTGTGCAAAATCCCAAGTGCTGGGACTTTTTTCTCTAAGTGGATCAAGCAGGTGTTTTGTCCTTGCAGTCACCTTCACTTTGCTACAGAGTTTGGTAGCTTTGCCTCCTTTTTACTTACCTAAGAAGCAACAGCTGAAAAACAGATGATTAAGACTCCTCAGAAACCTTTGGCACACCCTTTATTTAAGGACCAACTCATCCCATTTTGTGGTTACACCCATCCTAACACCACGGCTCTCAGCACGGAGCTGCGTGAGCTGCCAGTGTGTGTGCACAGCGTTGGAGGAGCCTGGACCACAAGCAGAAATCAGGAAATAAAAGAAATTTCGGTTCTTCAGCATCTTCTTAGCTTCTCACTGCCCCTCTGCTCCGTAAATCCAGAGCTGGATGCAGTCAGTGCTGGGAGCTCTGTGTTAGCTGTGCTGGTGTGATTCAGGAGGAGGGGGGAGGACTGAGATGGAGAGCTTTGTCCGGAATTCCTGGCTGACATGCGAGATTTGGGAGCACAGATTTCAGTGGGCACCTGCTCTGTGGAAGGTCACAGCTGGTTACAGACCCTCCTCTCCCAGTGTTTAGCCCAGGCCCCTCTGTTGATTGTCCCGGTGTCAGCAGGTTGAGAGGAGCATTTCCAGCCTCCTGTGTGTTCCTCCAAGCACTTACTACAGTGCTGAGTATTTCAGCAGCTGAGAATTTATTATACTTACTTTTCCTAAAGGAGCAAAATGAATCCTGTTAACAGCGTATGTGTGTGGGGAGAACCTTAAGTGCAACAGCATTTAATCCAGGAGGTAGACAATGGCTGAGATAACACTGATGTCTAGGGAAATGAAGCACCAATTGAAAGCTGATTGGAGATAAGTTCAGTTTCCGGTTAGGAAGGGTGTTACAGCTGTGGAAGGTGTGTTACGCCTGGTGAAGAAGATGTAGTGGGCAGAAGTTGCTAAAGAAGACATCTCCCTATGTGGCAGAGGCTGGGGAACCCCAGAGGCAGATGTAATTAATGCACAGCAATCTGAAACAGCTTTGAAAAAATCAAGCTGAAGGGAGCAACCCGCTGGATTGGATTAGGCTGCCGTAAACAATGAATTTCTAAAAATAGCAGTCAAGTGGTGATCAAGGTGTCTGGCACCAGTGAGAGAGTGTAAAGCTGGCAGGAGAGCTGGAGGAGAAGGGATGGTCGGGGTAAGGGACACTGCTGTCTTGAAAAAGTGACATAAATTCCAGATTCTTGGATTAGAAAGTAGCTTCTGTCCAGGTCCAGCCCCTGTGGGATAGCCAGGGCTCCAGCAGAGCTGGGTGGATCCTCCGAGGGGGAGGCTTGGGCAGTGCCCACTGCCCCCTTGGCCTGTTTGGGGCTGGGAAGGGTGAGTGTGCCACAACAGGGACATCTCTGGGTGTTCCTCCCTGCTGAGCTCCACGTGGCTCGGGGGGGATGTGGGGGATGCAGTCCTGGGTGCTCTGCTCGCCCCGACCACGAGCGTGTCCTGGGGGAAACTGGGGCATCGCCAACACTGCCCTCCACCAGAGCCCTGCGGGAGCAGAGAGGAACGTGGTGAAACAGTGTGGGTGGCAGGAAAGCAATTACCTGTGTGAGAGAGGCGAGGAGGGATGGAAGGGACCGTGTCCTTCCCTCTGTTCCTCCTCTTCCCTACTCTGGCTGTGCAGCCAAGCTGACACTCAGGGTAGGAATTACTGACACACTCAGTCAGCAGCTCTGGGTTTACTCCCAAATAAAGCTGAATAGCCCTTCGGAGCAGCCAGAGTCAGTAAGCTGCTCAGGTGTTAGCGAGGGAGTTGTTTTAGTCTAAAGCAGATCGAATTAACCTGTGCATTGTCCCAGACAGTTTGAGCAAGAGCCTTTTGCCCATTAAGGCTCTGCAGCGGGTGTACATACAAAATCCATTTTGCTGCATTTATTGATGTTAATATTACTTGGCAAACACCCCTTTGTGTCCTTCAGCCGAAGGACAACAACCAAACCATTTTTCAAGTTCCCTGTGAACATGCAGAGTAGAGCTGCAGCTGCAGGATCAGGACTCAGTGGGGGACACTCGTGTGTCCAGTTCGGTGTTTGGGGTTGTCTGGGCTGTTCTCTGGAGAGCCTTTACCCTCCTGTACAGCACCTTCTCCACAAAGGGCTTGCACAGGAGGATGTAGATCAGGGGGTCCATGCAGACGTTGGTGGCCGCCAGCCACAGCGTGCTCTCCTTGGCCACGAAGAGCTGGTTCTGCAGGCGGCAGTCCATGTGGGCACGCGTTTGGCTCAGAGTGTAGGGGACCCTGCTGAAGTGGAAGGGGGCAAAGCACAAGAAGAACACGGTGAAAATGATGAATACTTTCCCCTTGATCCGTTTTTCGCTTCCGTTGCCTTTCTTCTGTGTTTTTATATAAGACTCGTATACCCTTTTGGCAATAATGATATAAAACAGCAACATGAGGATGAGCACAGTCCAGAAGATGAGCTGGCAGATGTAGTTGACGGCTTCGTGCCATTTGAGCCCCAGGTAACTCTTCAAGGAGGCACACTTCCTCACGGACTGGGGCGTCGCTGTCCTGTTGGACAAGATCATGTTGGGCAGAGACAGAACAAGGAAGAAGAGCCAGACCAGACTTGCCAGGATCTTTGCTGAGGTCAGATTTTGCACCCAGAACTTCCCAAAAGGCCTCACAATCTTGAGAAATCTGTCAAAAGCAATGAGCCCGAGTAGCACGATGCTGATGTACATGGTGTCGTAGAATACTACGGCTGAGAAGCGACAGACAAAGGCTTTGAGCTGCCACGGTCCCAGGCCAGAGTCTGTCAGGATCTTCAGAGGAAGCATCAGGGTCATTATAAAATCAGAAACTAGGATATTTTTCAAGTAGACAATGAAAGTCGATGTGCTTGGGATGTGGAAGAAAGCCCAGCAAGCCAGGCTGTTCATCACGAGCCCCAGGAGGAAGACGAGCGTGTACAGCACTGGGAAGAGCAGGTGGGTGACGGTGGTGTCACGGTGGCACTGTGCAGGGGAGGGGGCTCCACTGGTGTTGCCAGCAGTGCTCGTGTTTGCAGAGTCTCCCATTGTTGGAAACTGGGGTGAAAAGGGGGAGAAAACACAAAACACAACCTTCTGTATGTAGTACTGCACATTCCTTACAGCGACAGCAGGTTTGCATGAATAAACACAAAGCCTGAGAGTGTGTTGAACAGACCAACCAATTTCTCTTCTGGTTCATGGAAAATCTAAATATTTGGTGAAATTTGAATTGTTTATAAGCTAACATCCCCTGAAGAGTTAAAAAGGTTTGCACTCAGTTTGGAGTCCCAGGGTAATGTCATAGCAGGGTATGGGAGCAGACTGCCTGGAGCAGTCTTTCCATGGAAATGTAATTTTAGCATTGCACAGAAATGTTAGAACCGTGGCCCAAAAGACAGCCACTTCTGGGTAAGTGACTTCTGGTAATGCTTTCCAAGCACCCACTGTTTTCCTTTCTCAGCACAGCTTTAAATGGCATTTCCAAGATCAGATGCACACAGGTGGCTCCCAGCCCTGAGCACCAACTGCCTGAGCACCCCCATCACACCCCCAAAGACCATGCAAGTACCTGGACAAACCTGCAGCAGCTCTTGCAGAGGCCTCTGTGGCTGTCCCTGTCTGATCCTCTGTTCCTCTGCCAGGAGGAGCCTCAAGCAAAGTGTTAAGAGTGGGAAAATGTGTAGAAAGATGAGACTTTTTTCTGTTGGTGTGTGGTTTCCTTCCTCATTTTCACGTGTTGCCAGTTAGTCACATTTGCTCTCGGTTTTGTCTCTTCCCTCTGCTCTGTGTGAGAAAGCACACCATCTTCTCCTAAACTAGAAAAGGAAACCTGACCCTGCCTCTCAAGACAGAGACATTTCTGAGTTTGTGTTTGCATGGGACAGACCTGCAACACCTGGACTGGTAGGATGAGCAAACATGGAGTGTTTCCTGACAGCATTCCAGGGTAACCCTCCAGAGTAGCTCCTAATCATTGTTTGTGTGAATTCCCTGTTCTGGATGGCACCAGTCACTGCCAGGAGTCTGCTCAGAGCCACCTTGCAGTGGGTACTGAGGGGCTGCCCCCTCTCCTGCACTGTTGCTGACACATGGCCTGGGCTTGGCCTTGGATCTCCAGGATGGATTCCCGGGGGTTTTGGCCCCTGTGCTGCACTGTGCTGCTCACAGCCACCTTCTGGTGCTGGCAGGAGCTACTGCTGCCTGCAGAGCCGTGCGCTGGGGATGTGTTTGTTGGGTGCCACGCTGGGATCCGGTGCATTTCTCTGTGGACAGAGCAGTTTGTGGAAGTTCATTGCTGCCTGCTGATGTGACAGCCCTGGCCCAGGGCTCGCTGCCCTGTGGGCAGTGCCTCCTGCCCAAGCTGACTCCTGGGGCAGGTGTGGATGGCCCAGGAGGTGCTCAGGCTGCAGCTGTGGCAGGGAGTTTGTGCATCAATACCTGGGACATTTTGGTTCATGTAGGTGCTGGTGTCAGTGTGAAATGGCTGCTGAGAGCACCCAGCCTTGAGGATGGCTGGCACTAAGCCACCCTCAGCTCTGTCACCAGTGTGATGTGTCCCTGGCTGCCCCACCTGCCTTCTGATCACCCACTGGTGACCATGTAAGGGTGTCCCAGTCCATTGCAATGCCCCAGGACCGATGTCCAAGGCAGTGCCTTCCATGTTTTCTTCCCAGCTGAGCTGTTGATGCTGTTCCCAGCTGTCAGAGGCAGCAGGTGCCTGTGCACACCCGTCCGTGGTGGCCCTGGGGGACAGGTGTGTCTGTCGTGCCTGATATCTGGGCAGCTCACCTGATCAGGGAAAGCAGCTCCTGGGTCATTGTCACTCTCTCTTCATGTGTAAGGGCAAAAAATGTGTGAAATGAGTCCTGGCTGAGAGTGGGGCTTTTGGCACTTCCCTCCCTGGGCATTAATGGGAACTGTCCTGGCCTGGGGCCGGTGGGGGAGCACGCCTGGGGGGGCTGGGTGCTGTTTGCAGGGAAATCCTGGTACAGGAGTACAGAGTACAGAGACTGTACTCTGTGGTGGAGCCCAGTCACCGACTGCATCAGCTGGAGCAGGGCCCAGCACGAGCAGGGCACCGAAGGGTTTGTGGTAGGGTGAATCCATCCCAGGGTCAGCAGAGGGGCACAGACCCCATGGCCCAGTGCAGGGCCAACAAGTGAGCTGCCTCTAAGGGAGCTGGGTTTTGGTTGCAGAAGTGCCCTGGCAGGCAGGGACACGTCCTGGGAAGGATGGACAGGCGATGGCTCGGGCAGGATGAGCCCTTGTGGGATGGGGACACAGACACTGCTCAACTGGAGCTGATTGCAGTGCTGATAAATCAACCACAACTTATTCCAATAGCCCACAATCTATTTCATGTGCAATTGCTGTGATACCTCAAAATGTCATGTACTTGAAAATACTTCCCTGTCTTTTTTCAAGTTTTCCAAGTGCAAAAAGGGAAGTGGTTGAGTATTTTGTATAGTGCAAAAAGCTGCCCTTAATCATCAGTAAAGAAGTTACTGTAAGCCTGTCTTTCCCCAGTATCTCAGCATGATGTATACCAAGTGTTTGTATGATTTCTAATATAAGGTTCTCTGTGAAAACATAGAGTTTTGTTTATTTATGTAGTAAGGGGAAGGATTTGGGGATTTAATTCATATCAAGATAAGCCTGATGATGAAATAATTTCCTCTGACATACAACTATTAATTGTTGGTCAATGGATTAGGAACTGCAAGCACAGAATAAGATAAGCAAAGTGTTATTCTGTTACCAAAAACCTGCACAAATGGCTCCTCTGTATCTGGCCTAGGCTTCTGTTTGGCTGCCAGTTGCATACAAGGTGACAACTCCCTGTATTGAAAAATCACATCTACTGTGGATCTTATCTGAATTTCTCAGATCCTGTGTGGTCACAGACTTTAGTCTTGGCCTCTTAGCAAGTTTAGCTATTTCTGCAAAATCTCTACTGTTCATTATATCATCTGTAGCATTTCAGGATTCTCTTTTAGGTTTTTTCTCACAGCTCCCCCTTTAAGTTCAGACTTCTTCCCAGCAGTTCTGACAGGTGTGGAGGTCAGGGGAGCTCCTGTTTTGGCAGAGGTGCAGGTTGGGGGCGGGGGGGTCTCCTCTGCTGTTTGGGCTTTGTTTTTGCAGGCAGTGGTGGTGGTTCTGGGGTGCTCGTGCTTCATCTGCAGGACTGTTCCTAAAGAAGCTGGGGAAGTTCTGGGTGCTCTTGCTGGGTTTGTGCTCCTGCCACCCTCCATGAACGTGTGAGGGGCGAGTGGAGTCCTGAGACCTAGAGCGGCGTCTGGTCGGTGTCATCCCCCTCGTTCTGCTCCTGTGTCTGTGCCCCGAGCCCCAGCACTGCCCTGTGCTTGCACAGCATGTCTAGCAAGGATTTCCTAAACGATTTGCACAGGAAAAAGTATATGAATGGGTCCAGGCAGGCATTGAGGGACGTCAGCCACAGCGTGGTCTCCTTCAGGTAGAACAGGGTGTTCTGAGCAGAGCAGTCAAACACATCTCTTGTTTGGCTCAAGGTGTAGGGGATTCTGGTAAAGTGGAATGGCACAAAACAAATAAAGAACACAGCAATTATTATGAAAACCTTGAGATTGACAGTCTTCTTGGATGCCTTCCCTGTGCATCGTGTCCTTTTGTAGGATTTGTACAGTTCCTTGCTGATGAGGATGTAACAGACCACTATGACTGCTAAGTTAACCCAGAAGATGAGCTGACAAATGTAGTTGACAATTTCATGCCAGACTAAGCCAAACTCTGATTTCAGGAGAGCACACTTCCTTACGCTCTTGGGTGTTTTCTTCTTATTATTTAAAATCATGTTGGGTAACGAGAGAGCAAACATTGATACCCAGATTGCTGTGGACAGGATCTTGGCAGCTGAAAGGCTCCGTGGGGTCGATGTTCTGAATGGTGAAGTGGCTTTCTGATAGCGATCAATAGTTATCAGCCCAAGAAACAGGATGCTGATGTACATGGTGAAGTAAAACACAACCTGGGTGACCTGGCACACAAACCCTCGCAAGACCCAGGATACCAGCTTGGCATCACTGAGGATTTTAAATGGAAAAGTCAGGATCATGAGGAAGTCAGAAATTACAGTGTTCTTGAGGAAGATGATGAAATTGGATTTACTGGATATTTTAAAGAAGACCCACATTGCCAGGCCATTCATAGTGATCCCCACCAGGAACAGAAATGTGTAGAGTAAAGGGAAGATGACTTGGCTGATCCTGCTGTCACTGGTGCAGTTGCTGTCGTTCCTGGAGGAGCTAAATTGGGTTGTGGCTTTCATTTGCATTGTGGTATTCCCTCTCCCTGGAGACACAAACAGAAAAAAAAAA
>VYXF01013008.1:568544-589389 GCA_013397295.1 Polioptila caerulea | reverse complement strand
AAAAAAAAAAAAAAAAAAAAAGAAGAAATTGA
This sequence comes from Polioptila caerulea, assembly GCA_013397295.1. Taxonomy (NCBI): domain Eukaryota; kingdom Metazoa; phylum Chordata; class Aves; order Passeriformes; family Certhiidae; genus Polioptila; species Polioptila caerulea. The sequence goes on along the minus strand of VYXF01013008.1, from coordinate 589,357 downwards.
GAGTTTTATCTGCTATGAAGCTTCAGCCTTTTCAGTCAGCTTTGAATTGCTGTGCTGTGAACAAATGCACTCAGCTGGGCCAGGGCAGCTCTCAGGTGTGCAGTGCTGTTTGTGTGACCGTGTCCCTGTCTGGGCTCTGTGTAAAACAGGCACTCGGGGCACTTGATGTGCTCTCAGCTGATGCCCAAATCCCTGACAAAGCTTTATTTCTCCCTAGAAGGTACAAAAAATCGGCTTTTGCTTTGAAGAATGGAGCAGGTTCATCGGCCAAGTCCGGTCCTATGGGGACAAGCCCTGGCCGGGCACGGGCGCGCTGTCCCCGAAGCCGAGGGCAGGGACCGGCTGTTCCCTGGGCAGCCCCTCCAGCTCTTCACCATGGGAGTGGGCAGGAGTGCTCCTGTGGAAGCCCTCGGGGCAGGCAGAGGCAGGAGGAGCAGCTGAGCATCCCAGGCCTGAGGCTTTGCCCTTCCTCTGGCTCTGAACTTCTTTCTCAGCCAGTGACAGCTGCAGATTCCAGATGATGCACCATGAGCTTCTGCTTCTGTTTTCTGTAGAAAAGAGAGAGAAATGAAATTTAAAGAAATAATTAGCAGTTTGCTTCCTGCCTTTGCCTGACTCCCAGAGGCACTGTTTGTAAAGGGAGCGGGGATTTGTCAGATTGTGCAACTTTTCTGAGCCCAGAGCTGTGTTCCTCTCTGCCCCTTTTGGCCTTGTGAGTCCTCAGTGTCATTTGTGTACACAGCCTTGCTTCTTAAAACTTTTAAGGCACTTGAAAGAGGTAGTGATTTTTTACTTTGGAGAGGGTTATTATTGAAGGAAATATTTCTTCCTTATGTGACTTGCAGAGCAGTGCTTCAAGTTTTTAAGGTACGTAAAGTACATCAACATTATATGATACATATATGTAAATGAAAGACTAAATATAAACAGTTACAATGAAATAAACCACACATATTTCAATTTCTTTGGGATGTGCAAGACAGAACTTTAGGAGTTGCATCGTTCTTTCCAATGGGTTTGTATGCAGTCGGTGTCCCACAGTTTCTGAAGAACTGTATTCTATTTACCAATCTGCTGCAGAATATTGATCCAGGGGACAGTTTGGAGGGGCATCCATTTGCATCCTCTGACTCTGTCCTTGTGAATACATGCAGAATTCATAACAGCAGATTGCATTTTCCCCTCTGTGTTTTTACCCCACTCTGCAGTGACTCCCTCTGGCACTGTCTCCTCCCTGGTGACAGCCACGGGAGGTGTTTTTGTCTCAGAGTTGGTTGTTTCCCCTCAGGTTTCTGCAGGTGCTGCCTGCACTTGTATCTGCTCTTCTCGGGGTGAATCTTCAAGCCGTGAGTGTGACCAGTGCATGATTCTTGTGCTGGTGTGGGTAAGGCGTGTGATGAAGCAAGGCATCAGCTGAAGAGGATTACCAAAGACATCCTCGAAATCCTGAGCAAGAAGAGCCCTGCAGAAGTGGCTGGTAAAGGCTCTAACACCTGCTGGGGTGCTGGGAGCTCAGCACGTTGTCTGGAGCCGTGCACATCATCCCTTGGTTTGGGTTTCCCCTGCTTGGCAGTCACTGGGAGAGGGGCTGAGCTGCTGCCCACAGTGCCTGGGGGTGGCCAACGACCACCACAAACCCCAGGTTTCCATTTCCTGGCTGCAAACACTTGTGTTGGGCTAAAGCCTGGAATGTGAGTGACCCGTGTCCCTGCCCCCGGTAGCACTGCAGCTCTTCTGGAGTGTCACCTCTTGTGCTGGGATGGCCTCACAGTATCTCTGACAGTGTTTCGTGCTCTGCTGTATCTGTCCCAATTATAATGGAAAACTGGGACAGGGAGGGTTTGTCTAGTCATGAGTAAAACTTACTAAGATTTTTATTGTCTTTTAAATCAGTAACAATGGAAACCTGCTGGGGTTCCATTAAATGTAAAATTACTGAGGTAACCTTTTATGTCTGTTCAGTTGAGGATGAAGGACAGAAGGCCAGGAAGACCAAACCAGATGTGTTTCTGAGCCTGGAGACTGTGTTCACAAAACTGCAGCAGTTGTCCTATTTCCATCAACACCAACCTCGGTCCTGCAGCCACCTGAGCAGCAAGTTTGGAGAGCTGTTCAGGTGCGTGGTGAAGGAATTGCTGTCACCCCTCACAGACTGATGCGGGCTGCTGGGGCTTCCCTTTGCTTTGCATCCCGTGGGAATCGCCGTGGCCTTGGCAGCCTTCGCTTCACTGGCAGCTCCTCTGCCCGGGCGGGGCCGGGCGGGGCCGGAGGATGTTCTGTCTCCTGAGGATGTTCGGTTCCGGAGCCGTTCGGTTCCGGAGCTGTTCGGTCCCGGGGATGTTCGGTCCCGGGATGTTCTGTCCCGGAGCCGTTCGGTCCCGGAGCCGTTCACTCCCCGGGGAATGTTCGGTCCCGGAGCTGTTCGGTCCCAGGGAATGTTCAGTCCCGGAGCTGTTCTGTCCCGGAGCCGTTCGGTCCCGGAGCTGTTCAGTCCCCGGGGGATGTTCTGTCCCGGGCTGTTCTGTCCCGGGGCTGTTCGGTCCCGGGCTGTTCCGTCCCGGAGCCGTTCGGTCCCGGAGCCGTTCGGTCCCGGAGCCGTTCGGTCCCGGGATGTTCAGTCCCGGAGCTGTTCAGTCCCCGGGGGATGTTCTGTCCCGGGCTGTTCGGTCCCGGAGCCGTTCTGTCCCGCAGCCGTTCTGTCCCCGGGCCGTGCGGGTCTGTGCTGCGGGAGCGGGGGCTGAGCCCGCTCCCATCTGGGTCATCTCAGGGGCTGCTCTGCGGGACCCTCTCGGTTCAGCCGGACATCGGACCCCCCTCACCCCCTGCCTTCGCGGGCTGGGGGTGCCTGGTTCGGTTCTGGGGCACCTCGGCTGCAGCACAGGCAGTGCTGGATGGAAAACCTCCAAAATCTCAGCTGCTGCAGCTGTAGTGCTCTGTAAAGGTTTCATTTGATGCGGGCAGAAGCACAAACGTGTTTCAGTTTGTGAAGTTTTATGCGTGAATGTTCAGTTCCTTGATTTTGAAATTAAAAAAGAATTAGGTTCCCGCATGCCATATTTTTGGCTTTTACTTTGTAAAGGAGGAGTGGAAGCCGTTCAGATGCAAATCCACATCTTCTGATACTCACAAACTGCCCCAGCTGCTGTTTCCCCTCCTGGTTTGTGTCCCTAGTTTGGATCTGCATAGTTCAGATTTGTGGTTTCATTTCATAGGGAGCAGGAAAGTATTTCTCAGTAATAATATTTTAATGGGTTTACAGACACCTGGCAGCAGTAGCATTTAATCAGAAACATTAGGAAAAATAAATAGGAAATGTAAAACTACACAAGTATCTGAGCTCTATGTTAATTTCTTCTGCTTACAAGTTGAAATTCAGTAACAGAATAAAAATAAGTTTTGTTAACGTTAATCTACAATAACAAGTCAAACCAGCATCTAGTAATAATACAAGTTATTAAATAATTTGTTAAAGATTTGATACACAGAACTTGTTTGGAAGCACCTCTTTTTTATCAAGTGGAGTTAGAAATTTCTGAAAAACGTTAATAAAATTTATGTATACATTTTGAAACAGCTGCAATTAGGGTAATAGCATTACATTCATGTTGGTCTCCTTGCTGCATTCGAAACCCCCAACCCCACTGCATGTCCGCAGTAACATTTTCAGCTCCTTTCTAGCCTGCTGTGAGCCCGGTTGTTTCTCTCAGTCAGTTTGAAGCAATGATGAGTTACAATTCACAAATGCTCACATTTGGAGACTCACCCTCTGTGGGTTGCTGTGCTCTGGTCTCTGCAGTGTCTTCTGAGTGTGTGTCAGTGAGGGAGGGGAGTGTCTGGTTTCATGTGCCTGGAACTGTTACTTATCTTCCCTAAACTTCCTCTTTTAAAATAATTCTTTCACTTTAAAAAAAAGTTTTATCTCCTGGCCACTCTTTCAGCATTGCTTCTGGTGCAAGTGCTGTCTCAGAGTGAAACATTCACTGGATTTCTCTTTCTGCTGCACTGGCTGTCAGAGCAGAGGGCTAACATCAGGCACTGTCCTTCTTGTAATTAATTACCCTGCTAATGGCCTCGTCCTCCTGCCCTGGGCGATCCGGGTGTGGAGCAGCAAGGGCTGGCAGGGACAGGGGTTCCGGGGGCTGCAGGACATATTTCAAGTTAACTTCAATTCATAGATTCTTTTCAGTAATGAAGAAATCTGCCCAGGTGGGCTAATTAGTGAAATTTGTCCCTGTGATTTAAAAACCCCATGCTGGAGACAAATGCTCCTAGGAATATTTTGGGTGTGAAATTTGCATTCCTCTCTAACACCTGTTTTTCTCCCTGAAGAAAACCACTTCACATATTGGCCTGGGACAGTTCTTGTCCTTTTGTCTAATCACCAATGTCAAAATACGACCTTTAAGTATCTTTTTTTTATATTTACTGACTTCCAGACCCTGTTTGTTACATCACCTTATTTTCAAATGTAGCTTTTAATTTGGATAATTTTTCTCATTTTTCCTTAGTGAATTCCCTCTGCCCCACTGCAGCTCACTGGGTCATGACACCTGAAGGGGAAGTGTTGGGAAGAGAAGTTACGTGCCCTGCCTGATGTCCCAGGAAGATGCTGGGGAGGAGGATGTTGGGCCTGACCCAAGTGCTCACAATTTCAGTCCTAGAAATGTCCAAGAAGTGATTTGGAAATTAAAGATTTAGTTTGCAGGAAAACTTGAACAAACTAGATGTATCAGCCTTATTATCTGGTAGAAGCTGCTTAGCCAAAATGAGTGTGAAGATGTGTGTGAGGTGCTGACCCACCCAGGATTTTGGACATGTGTGTGAGGTGCTAACCCACACAGGGTTTTGGGGATGTGTGAGGTGCTGACCGTTCCAGGATTTTGGAGATGTGTGTGAGGTGCTGACCGTTCCAGGATTTTGGACATGTGTGTGAGGTGCTGACCCACACAGGATTTTGGAGATGTGTGAGGTGCTGACCCTTCCAGGATTTTGGAGATGTGTGTGAGGTGCTGACCCTCACAGGATTTTGGAGATGTGTGAGGTGCTGACCCTTCCAGGATATTGGAGATGTGTGAGGTGCTGACCCACCCAGGATTCTGTCCTGCCAGCAGCTTTCCTGCAGTGTGCATTTGCAGGCAGCTCTCCGTTCCCAGCCCCCAGCAGTGCATGTCCCAAGGTGAGGCAGACGATCTACAGCAACCTCAGCCTCCAAACTCCCCCTTCCTGTGGGACCCGGAGTTCGTGCTGGATTTCCTCGAGGGCCCCTCAGCTCCCAGCGTGAGCTGTCGATGCTGGGCCCGGAGCTGAGTGCTGCAGCTGGGTGTGCAGGTGGGTGTGCAGCTGGGTGTGCAGGTGGGTGTGCAGCTCGGTGTGCAGCCCGGTGTGCAGCTCGGTGTGCAGGTGGGTGTGCAGGTGGGTGTGCAGCTGGGTGTGCAGGTGGGTGTGCAGCTCGGTGTGCAGCGCTGCTGCAGCTGCGTGGGCCTGCGGGGCTGGGGCAGGTGAGCTGTGCTGGGGGGGCCAGGGCGGCTTCATGGCTCTGCAGACATTGNATAAATTACACATTTAATAAACGAAACACCCATCGTAACAGGAGGCAATGACCTCATTTCCAGATTTCAAACAAGGAAAGATTGTCCTGAGCTGCTCAGTCTGAAAGAGCACAACTGCTGAAAGCAAAGTGCTCCTGACAGCGAGTGCCTGCTGCCCTTCCACCTTCTTGTTCAGTGTCCTTTTGTTTCCAGTCGTTTCCGTTTCCATCCCTGTTGCTGAGAAGGTACCGAGTGGAGCACTCCGAGTTTGTTCACTCAGTCTGGGCAGGTCAGCAGAAGGGAGGAAGGGCAGCAGGCACTCGCTGTCAGGAGCACTTTGCTTTCAGCAGTTGTGCTCTTTCAGACTGAACAGCTCAGGACAATCTTTGCTTGTTTGAAATCTGGAAATGAGGTCATTGCCTCCTGTTACGATGGGTGTTTTGTTTATTAAATGTGTAATTTATAGATGATGGATTTTGTCTATATAGAGTTTTGAAAAATCTAATTTTTAAAAATATCAAGAGTTTTTATTGGTGGAGTGGCTTTAAACTGACAGAGACTAGGTTTACACTGGATATGAGGAAGACATTCTTCCCTGTGAGGGCGGGCAGGCCCTGGCACAGGTGCCCAGAGCAGCTGGGGCTGCCCCTGGATCCCTGGCAGTGCCCAAGGCCAGGCTGGACAGAACTTGGGTCAGTCTGGGACAGTGGAAGGTGTCCTGCCTGTGGCAGAGGGTGGAATGGGATGACCTTTAAAGTTCCTTCCAACCCAAACCAGTCTGTGATTCTCTGGAGTATGGGGCATCCTTGGCAGGGCAGAGAGGAAGCAGTTTTGTAAGAGCACAAAAGGGAACATCTAAATGCAGCCAAACGAGTTTCACTCTGGAACAGAGAGAAAATAACTTGCACTGGAGTGAGTCAACTCTGCTGTTTCTTAAGTTCTTACATAACCCTGAATCATGGCCCAGATCCCACATTACACCCTATGGGATCTCTGAAGTAAAATTCCTTAATGCCAGGTGATTTTGTGGCTCGTCTCCCTGCTGGTGGCAGTGCTGGCCAGGCAGAGGGCAGGGTCCTGCAGTGACCTGTCACAGTCACTCGGAGCTGAGAAGTGCCTCACGCCCCTGTCCCTGACGTGGCAGGAGAGGCTTCCCCAGGTGCTCGTTGTTCACCACGGAGTAGCCGTGGGGTGTTTGACCAGTGGCCGAACCACACTGGGCATAAACACCCACCTTGAGTAAGGAAACACCAGCTCTGCTGCCAGGCACGGCTCTGCTTTGACCGAAATGTTTATTGCTCACAAAATCTCTGGTTCTGTGGGGTGCTGGAGTCCCTGCTGGGATCAGGGGCACAGGAACCCTGAGCTCTGAGCTGACAGAGAGCTCAGCTCGGGGGGCTGGGCTCAGGGGAGCTCTGTTTGCTCTGCAAACCACGGCTGGGGCTTCAGCAGTCTGCCCTGCAGTGTGGGTGGGAGTTCAGGACCCTTTTTCTCTTTCAGTGCCCACAGCTTATTTTGATATTAATCCATCAAAACCCCATATCCAGTTGAGTTAATCACTTACCTGTTAGGCTGCAGTTTCAATGTCAGAAGATTCAGTTCTTGAGCTTCTGTAGCTGTTCTAGCTGAGGAGGATTTCATACCAAGGAAATGTTAGTTGGTAAACAACTCCCATTTTTAAAATGCCACAGAAAAATTATTTCCTGGAATTCGTTCTCCTGGTGATTGTCACCTCTAGGCTGCTGCTCACAACAGCATCGAAGTGGAAGCTGTGTTTGCAGAATTGAGAGCAATTTTGGTGCTTGGTGAGGGTGTGCAGAGTCCTGCGTGTTGTGTTTATGCCTGTGTTCGTGTGGGAAACAGCTCATGCCAGTTCACTTCTGGGGGAATGCTCCTGGGAAGGAAAGGCCTGAGAACAAGGGAGGAATGTGCTGCTGTCCCTGCTCGTGCAGCACGTGGGGAGGGCAGACTCCAGGTCAAAGGCAGAACTTTCCCTGGTGAGCCAGCCCCAGGAGAGGCTTCAGGCACATGTGGCCGTTCCAAAGATGTTGACCCCGACCTCCAGCCCCAAATCCCAGAACATCTGAACTCAGACAGTCATGGAGCTGGAGCTGGTGATCAAACAGTGCATGAAGGACCCTGCGAGTATTGTTTCCAAACTTTCTGATTTAAATATTTAATGCAAAAAAGTATGTTCAATGTTAACACAGTCCATGAGCAAGCATGCCATGGATGTGCCAGTGTGCTTGTGTTTCACTGTGGGGTTCTGGGTCTGTGGCATGAGCAGCTTGCTGGAGAATGTCACAAAGGTGACAGTGGAGGTGTTTCAGCAATCCACTGAGATAAACAATAACTCTCCTGACCCTGGTGCAGGCCTCTTCAGTCCAAACTCTCTGGGAAATGCTGGCACAAATCATACAAGACAGAATGGCAAAAAGACATTCCTAAGGTATTTTTTGTAGCACCTTCCTAATTCTTTTAGCCAACATGATGCTTAATTGTGTGTAGATTGCCTAGACTGTTTTGCACTTGAACCAGGAATGTAGAGAAATAGTTAACCCAAGGTTCCTTCTATTTTCTTTTGATTAATAATAAATGTAATTGATTCTTTAACTTCCTGCACATGAGAAATTGTGACAGCTCAGTCCTTGCTGGTGATTCCAAAGGCATTTTATTGCTGCTTTATTGAAGCAGCCCAGTCTGGTAGCAGTTAAAACTGGCCACAAAACTGCAGGAATATTTTGGCTGAAGTGAGTTTGTTCTGCTCCTGGTTCCTCTGAGCAGTGAAGAGTGTGGCTGGTGCCCCCCTGATTGCCAAACTGCCTCAGATCAAGGTGGGGGCTTGAAAGCTGCAGGAGAGGAGCTGGGGAAGGGGCAGCACTTGGGGTCATCTGCTAAGATGGGGAGGGATAGAAACAGAAATAGAAGAGGTTTGAAATTGGGGAGCCCCTGCAAGCAGAGCTGAACGGTGTTTGTGGAGGAGGAGTTGACTGAGGACGGGATTTTGGCCTCACAAAACCTTACCAACCCCAGAGGGTTCAGATGTCACTTGGTCTGATGAAATATTGTTACTTCCAGGGGAAGAAATGTGGCACATTTGTAACCCACCTGGCAGGGGCTACTTTGCAGCTTGGTGATGGGAAATGTTAGGGATTTAAAGGAACAGTTAGAACACGTGTTGTCTCTTCCCTTCTGTGCCAAGGAGATTTCCTTGCTATGAAGGTCCCACCATTGTCATGTCACTTGCTTCCTCTTGGGAATTAAGCTTAAGCTCATCTCTGGCTGCAAATGTATGAGAATTTTAATTATTTAATGTTTTTTTATTTTCCTTCAGTAAAATATTCTTCCACGATGACTGAAATGTGTTTGTACATTTTTGGGTTTATGCTAGACATTCTAGTGAAGTAAGTCCATGCTGGAATTTCAGAGAAGTCAGACAGCTCTTGTTCTAATCAGAGCCTTTAGGGGAAACTTCCTTGGGACTTCCTTCAGACCACTAGCATGGATCAGAAACTTTAGCTGCCTTATCTCCACCAAAATGACATCCCTGGTGAGTCAAAGCAGTCTTGGAATAAGCTGCAGTGTGCCTGGGTCAGGCCTTCAGGTGTGTGGGCAGTTCTTGCCCTCTCAGGGCCCCCAGAGCTGGGGGATCTCAGTACCAGCTCTGGGCTGGCTGGGCTCTGCCTCCCTGGGAGAACGCTCTGAACGCCTCTGCCAAGGCTTTAATTGACTAAAACAGAAACAGAGATGCAGCAGTGCCACTTGAGGGGAAAAAGTGTAGACAAAACAAGGAAGGGACTGAGGATGGGAAGTATCAAAATAGCTTTAGTAATGAAGTGCTGTGTTTGCTTCTCCTAAAGCATGTCCTGCTGAGCCAGCAGCCTTTCCTGTCACTGGTACTCACTTGCCTTAAGGGTCAGGATTGCAAAGGGAATGAGCAAAGGGATGAGCAAAGGGAAGGGCTCCTCACATCCCTGCAGAATCAAGTTACTCAGGTAAGACAAGCACAGAACCATGAGCACCCTTCATCAGGTGGGTGTGTGTCAGCAGTTTTATGTGCAGATGATGGTGTAAACCCAGGAAAATTACAGTGCTGTGCCAAAAGGAGCACTGCCAGGAGGGGGAAATGGGGAGGTCTGTTCCTCTTTTGAGTGTGAATACATCTTTTCTCCTAAATTTGTTACAGAGAAATGTAATGAACTGGAGTCTGACTTCAGTTCTTTCTAGGAAAAACAATAAAGATGTTAGTCCTGAGAGCATGTCTTCCCAGTCCCTTGCTTGATCCTGGAAAGTTTTTATAAGTTTAAAACTGTCCTTCTATAGGAAAACCCGTCACCCTCTCCAGCTGGCACAGGTTAAGAGTTTTGCATATTGTAAAAATCAACATTCCTGGCCTGCAGCTCTCCTTTGGGTCTCTTCAGCTTACTCAGCCTCTGCTCATCGTGCTCCAAACTTCCTGCTCCAGCTCCAGCCTCCAGCAGCTCCCTCAGACTGAACATATCCAGTGCCCAGAGCAGTGGCTCATGCCTGCTTTCTCTGAGTTTGGTTTCTAGCAGCTGCTGTGACAGTGAGAACTGGTACCATTGTTATTGCCCACATTGCCCCTCAGCTCAGGTCCAGGCTGTGACACAGCTCCACAGCCCAGGGAAATTCATTCCTTTGATGGTTTTCCCCCCTCGTGGGTTTTCCTGTCATTGTCTCGTTGTCCCCTGATTTGCAGCTGGCCCAGGTTCCCTGAGTTTCTGGTCATTTCTCATCTGGAGGCCCCATCAGATCTTGTTGCATCCAGTGCAAGAGGTTTATTGACTTCCCAGTGGTGAAATAGTGTGTTTCAAGCAATATTGCTAAGAAATGCATAAGAAAGCTGATTGGGTTTTTTTCTGCAACAGGAAGATGCAGTCACACAAATGCCAGCAGATCATCAGCTCTTTACTAATTAACTTCTTCTTCCCATCAGTTTTCTTAGCCTGTTCTACGCCTTAAATAGAGAGAAGTATAAAGAGGTCAACAATCTTTTATGATTGCTAATAGCTAAAAGGCCACAAATACTTAGAGGGAGAAGGTTACAGGAAGAAAACCAGCTTGGCCCAGTGCTTTGTGTTAGCCCCTCAGTAACTGGAGAGCAGGACGATGTCAAAGCCAGGCCCACGATGCACGAAGCCCTGCAGCTGCATCTCAGCCTGGTAACAAGGGCTGTGCTGTCCTGATGCTGAGCAGAGCTGCAGCAGCTGCTCGGGAGGAGCTGCTGTGGTCAGGAGCCAGGGGCAGCTCCGGGGGCTGGACAGCAGATTCGCTCCTGAGCGGTGCCTGTGCCGGGCAGCCAGAGGCCGTGTGTGCTGGGGCGGGCAGGGCCCGGCCCCCCGAGTGCTGCGGTGCAGGTGGGGCAGGTGGGACCCCAGCACTGCCCGGGCTGGGCCCTGCTGCCCCTCCACACCCTGCTCGGGGTCTGCAGACCGACCAGCTCTGCGCTGCTCAAACAGCAAACCCGAGCCCTCAGGGCCTGAGGCTCAGCTTGTGCGTGTGCCAGCGTTACCTTTACAGCCTGTGACTGCCCCAGTGGGTTTGGGGGCTCTCTGCTGGCCTGGTGTGGGGCCACCTCTGTTTGGGAAAGCACTGGAGCCTTTGTTCTCACTCTCCCTCAGCTGAGCGTTTTCCCGAGCTGGACACTGTAATCCCTAATTACATTGTAATTCCCAATTCCACAGACCCTTGGCAGTCCGTGCTGAGCTGCTGCCCTCGGGACTCTGCCATGGATCACATCTCTGCTCCTCCTCCTCCTTACTCCCAGCGAGCTGGTCACGGCCGTGCTGGGTGTGCTGGGGGTCCTCATCAATGGGGGACCCTCACCTTGGACCCGTCAAACCCCTCCCAAGGAGGGCCCCAGGAGAACAAAAGGGCTCACACGAATTTAGTGAAGAAATTAAAAGTAAGTGTCATGTATGTCATTTTCAGCATTTCCTTTGATTTGCTTTCTGTGCTCATCTTTAATTCTGTCATTCCTGATGTCTGGGAAGGCCTCTTGAAAAAAGAAGAGAGACTGAAATATTCCTGATGATAACAAGGAGAAATAGAAAAAAATTAAAATACAGGAATGTGGGCATGGGAAGAGATTTCTAGGATTTTTTAATATTTGATTACCTTGATTTAATTGGGAACCCTGCAAGACACTTAGTTACTTTTATTCATGTTTGGGACACTAAACTTGTAGGATGTACTTTCTATGTACTTTCTTAATTTACTTTCTGCATTTAAAGAAGAGATGAAAAGAAAACCTGTATTCTTCAAACAAAGAGAAAAAACCCAAAACCTTGAAAAGCCACTTGCTTAAATTTAGTAAAAGTACAGGGAAATGATTCATGCAGAAAGTGGATGTTCTCTAATAGTGAAAGCAGCATGGTGCTGTGTCCTGTGCCCGTTTCTGTCTGGCTGATGGAAGTGTTTGCTCCCCAGAAGGAGCTGGGGGGGCTCTGAGAGCACTGACAGGGCCCAGCAGCTGCTGCCACTGCCCAGCCCCACGTGGGACATTGCCACAGGGACAGGGGCACCTGCGAGCCCACGGGGCCCCTCGTCCACCCCAGAGTGTGTTTTGGCAATACAGAGCTTGGCCTTCCTCCCCTTATTTCAATGTGTAAACTTTCAGCAAGAGATGTAAACTTTTATTCTCAGATAAGCAGTTTCTGATGGATATTTGTCTTTTCTGCCAAAATATCATCAATGGCACTTGAGATTTATAGCATGTCTATAAGCAAATGCTACTATAAAAATATAATTGCTTTTCACAAGTGGCAGCCTTGCACAGAAGTTAAAATCCCACTCGTGTGCATTCAGTGCATTTTGTGGAGGAGAAACATCCTTGCTGTTTTTTTCCTGACTCAAACAGGGATGTACAAAAGCAGATATATTGTTCAGCTTCCTTACAGGGAAAAAACAGGGTCTTCAGGTGTCAACCAAACAAAAGGTGTCCCCTTGGGATTTATTTTGAAGGTCACAAAAATCCTGCCCCTCTGTCCTGGGCATGGTTTGGGGCTGTTTGTGTCGCCAGGAGAGTGATCAAATACAAGGAGCAGCAGCACCTGCTGCTGTACCACACATGCCCCAAACCCCGAGCCCTTGCCCCTTCCTCCAGAGGAAGGGCTCCACCTGACAGTGGGCTGGAGAAGGAACCTGCTCTTGAGGCTGGGATGAGCCTGGAGCTGTCAGTGGGAATTACCAGACTCATGTGGAATTTACATCATTGCCAACAACAGAGGACCCGTCTCCGTCTCTCAACAATTCAGCAGGAAAATGGGCACTGTTAATGAGTTAGCAGGGTATGACTGCCATTGACCTTTCCTTCTGCTGTGTATTTTAGGGCTATGCACAGGCCAGCTCACACACAGTGCCTCCCCCTGCTCCTTGCTGCCATCCCCGTGGGCTCACACAGCCCCCGGCACTGTGGGGGCTCAGCCCGGGGACCCCTGCCCAGCCCAGCCCCTTCCTGCACAGCCCGGGGACCCCTGCCCAGCCCAGCCCCTTCCTGCACAGCCTGGGGACCCCTTCCTGCACAGCCTGGGGACCCCTGCCCAGCCCCTTCCTGCTCAGCCTGGGGACCCCTGCCCAGCCCAGCCCCTCTGCCCGGGTGGGTCAGCTCAGCCTGTGCTCCTGTGGCCATGTCCTGTTTCTCTCTCCGTTTGGCGATGCCTCTGTCAGCTGTGGGTTCTCAGAGGGTTTCCTGCTCTCAGCCAGAGCTCGGTCTCTGCTGAGGTGTCAGATTTTGTGGTGGATAAGCCAGAACAAGCTCCTGTGGTGGCAGTGTCAGAGAGCTGGTGGGGTTCAGCCCAGAGTGAAGGGAGAAAGGGACAATTGAAGGAACAAAGGCCCTTTGGGTTATTTCCTCCGTGATTCATCCCAGGAGCCATGGTGGCTAACTTGCCATCTGCTAGATGTAATAAATCCACAGGCTCACGTTTCTTCAGGATTTCTGCTTTGTGCTTTATTTTGTGTAGGATTGTCTCGTTCCTCCCAGGTAGTGAATGAGAGTTTTACAGTGATTTACTAGCTCCAGAGGGCAGCACTTCGTGATGATTTGAGAAACATTTCTGAGACTTCTCCAAGCAGAGGTTTAAAAGTTTGGTTCCAGTTATAAATCTTAAATATTTATTTCTGAAGCTCCAAATACAATTAATCTGTATTATAACTCTGTAGAGTCTTCAGAGTATACCAGAGAGTGGCTAAAAAGTTTAAGGAAATGCTGCTTTTGAAAACAAATGTATAAGATTCCCTTTGAAGTCTGACAGAGAGATACATGGTTTTTATCAAATTGCAGAGAGTGCATGAACTGTTGCCATCTCATAAAATTGGCTTGACAAATTAAGTTGTTCATGTCATGCTTTTGATCTGACGTGCAACCCTTGTTCAGCAGTCATAGCAAGACGCTTTATGTGACATAGAACATACAGCAGCCCACAGTCTGTGAGCTTTTATCCTTCTCGTTTACAAGTGGCAGTCTTTGAAGTTACTTTGCCCATTTAAATTTGCAGGCCATAAATCGGGTTTAATCTAGACTGTGCCTCTACAGAGATGGATTTATCATCACTGTGGAGAGCTGATGGCTCAGCAGTGCTCTGTACCGCTAGCGCTCTGAGGGGAGGCAGGGATGCAGTTTTGCTTTGGTGGTGGTTCCAGGCTGGACCCAGCAGGCTCCTTTGTCCCAGGCAGCACAAAGCAAGCCCTGTCCAGCCTGCTGCAGCAGCGTGTGGGCTCGGCAGTGCCCCTGCCCTCGGCCCTGGGGTCCTGCCTCAGCTCCGGGGCAAGCTCCCGCAGCAAGAGCAGCAGTGGCTCCTGCAGCAGCAGGCTCAGGCTCGGGCTCCCCAGCAGGTTTGTGCAGCCCCTGAGCAGCAGCACAGGGGCTTTGCCCCGTGCTGGGGCTGTGTCCCCAGCCTGGCTTACAGTGGGGACCCAGCTGATAGTTATATTGCAGTAATTCCCCAAATATTGGCTATCCAGGGCCAACTGCCTTTCAACTCCATTTGGTGCCTCAGTCCCTTTATTTTTCCCATGTCCCAGCTTTGTCTGGGCCCGTGCAGGTGAGCTCTGTAACGGAGCTGCACGGCCCCCCTGAGCCCCAGGCTGAATTGTCTGTGCTCCTTGTGTTGCTGCTGTACCCCTGCCCTTGTCCTGCAGGTGTGTGGTGCTGCTGTGTCCCTGGCGTGTGGGATGTGCAGGTGTGTGTCCCTGCTGTGTCACTGCCACCCTGTCCCAGGTGCAGCCACTGCTGAACAAAGGTGACGGTGCCCGTGTTGGGGTCAGGGTGGGCTTTGTCCCCCGTGGCCAAAGAGGGGAGCCCCTGGCCACACGAGGTGCTGGTGGCTGGCACTGCTCCCTGTCCCCGTGCCCACGCTGTCCCTGGGCAGCATCCCTGCAGCCTGGCACCCCCAGCCCCTGCTGTCCCATCACTTGTGGCCCTTGAGTTCTAGGCAGTACTGCTAACAGGCTGGGGGGAAAATGGGGTTTACTCTTTGAAGATCCTTTTTAAATTAAATTGTTAGTAATAAACCAGAGTTGCAGGAAGACAGCTGCACAAACTGAATTACTTTTGAGACACGACTTCCTGCTGGCTTGGAGCCTTTGCTGGGTTAGGGAACAATTTTACCCAACAATTGTCACTGCCAAATCCTTCTTCAATCTCATTATGCTTGTTTCCTTCATTTCCACAGTTTTTCCAAACATATTTAAGGCAGGTGGGGATAACTAGGAAAAGTTTGCTATAGAAAAGTAAAGAACATACAGTCATGCTGAAATGGCAGCTTTTGATTTTAAAAGCATTAATCTTACATAATTTTCATCCGTTTTTGATGTTTTTTGACAGCTCTAATATCTTGGACAAACTGATAGGAGAGTGTCACTGCAATGGGCACCTGCCTGGGCAGACTCCTCTGCCAGCTCCTGCACAGCAGAAGGTGCTGTGGCTTGGGTTTATGCCCCCAAACAACCCCGGTGTGCTGGTTAGTGCCTTTGACTAACCTCAGCAGGTGCTACAGCCTGGTAGCCAGGAGATTACACAACACGTTTTAAGTGAAGGATTTGGTTTCAGAAAGGGAAAAGATGCTGAAGTCTTGTAAAACACTGAAACTGCCTTCAGTAAGCACCAGGTTTTGCTGAGCAAAGCTCGGGCGGTTTCTGTAGCGCCCACTGAGTTATTAGGGTACAGGATTACTCCAGCTTTATTCAGCATGTCAGGATTTCCAAACAATCACTTAACTAAAAGCATTAGAAGCCATTAGAAGCATTTTCCCTGGGTCTAATGAGAGAAATAAATTGGGGATTTAGGAAGCAAATCTGTAAAGCTGAGAGACCAGAGCAGGACGGTGGACGCTGAGTTTGGGGTGCCAATCCCACTGTGCTCCATGCCTCAGCTGCACTGGGGCTCCCTGGAGCCTTCTCCTGCAGGCTGAGCACCCTGGGGGCAGATTGCAGGGAAGGAAGAGAGCATTGCTTGAAATCATGTTTATTTTACTATGATTTTCATGTGCACTTTATAGAGTTCTTCGTTTAAAGTACCAATTCCTCTCACTCTTATTGTGGTAAGAAGGTGCTGAAGTGGGTTTATTGCCTGTATTAGAACTTTTTGAAGTTTCTATTAAAAGCCACATTGTGATGTTAATAAGCCTATTGGAAGCAGCAGTGGTTGCTCTCTGTTCTCCTTCTGAGGGTCCCAGGGTGCCTGTGGTGACAGGGGCTGAGCCTCCAGATCCCCAGGGAACCTCTGAGCGCTGGTGAAGCCTGGCAGGAGAGGAACCCCATGTCCCAGGCGATGCCATCAGAGCCAGGTGTCACCCCAGCTTTCACACGTGAGGCTGGGAGAGCCCCCACGTCCTTCCCGCAGTTCCAGCTGTGCTGCAGCCAGCAGCCCTTTGGGTGCTGTCCCCCTGGTGCAGTTGTTCCTGTTCCCGTGTCAGCCACCAGCCAGGCAGGGCAGGAATTCCCCGTCCTTGGCTGCCGTCAGGGACTGCATCAGCAGCTGAGTGCAAAACCACAGGCAAGCAAAACCAAAATCCCCACAAACAAGTTGTTGTTACTCCTGTGCAAACAGATCATAACTTTGCTTGTGTTGAGAGCTGAAAAAGCAGAATAAATTTATTACTATTTTATGTCATTCAGGAATTAGTCTATACAATTCTTTTTCAATGCATTCATTTTGCAAGAGGAACTTTAAATGTTGGAGCATTTAAAATACTGTGGTAATACTTTTTTCCTGTTTTGTGCTAACTCAATTTGCTTCTTAAACTGATCTGGCTGCTCAGTTGAGGAATCACAATTCTAAATTGAGATTAAAAGTGATGTGATTTTTATTCTATTGAGAAATCTTTAAAAAATGCTTTTGTGACAATAAGAAAGCGATGCCCAGCTGGGGTGACTCTACACCCAGTCTATAAGCATTGGCCTGACAGTGCTGAGCAGAGCTTCCTCTCTTGTTCCAAACTGAGCTGTTCTGTGTCATCCCACAGCTCTGCACAAAAGACTCTGGCAACCACAGCTGTGCTATTAAAAATACTTCACTACTTGTTACATCATTGAATATTTATTTTTAAAACATACTAAATATTAAAACACATTAAGAAGGTAATCTGCATCCCAGTAAACCTGCTCTTTGGTTCCCAGGTGTCCTTGGCCTCTCTGCTCCGTGCTTGTACAGTCAGACAAGGTGGGCAGGACTGAACTGATGCAAAACTGTCTGCACAAGAGCTCCTGCACACATTTCCAGAAAGGTACCATGTTTGATAGTCAATGTTTGCCCTTACTTTGCAGAGCAGAGGTGCCTTGATTTTGCTTCTGTTTAAATCTCCTGAACATGGAGAGAGCCAACACTAGTGAGCACTGCTAGAGCTAACCTTCCCCTTCCTCTGGCCTTTTGCCCAGGCACTGCAGACTGAATGCTGTGGATGTGTCCAGGCACTCACACGCTCGTGGCTGCCTTTGATCAAAGCCATTGCAAGGGTGACCCCAGCCCAGCTGCAGCCGGTGTCCCCATGCAGCTCCCGCTGCATTTCTGGCTCAGATGACGTGCAGGTAGGTGACTGCAGTGTCGGTGCCGAGGGCGTTCCTCGCCGTGCACCTGTACGTGCCCGACTGGGAGGGCTGGGGGCTCTGCAGGAGCAGGGTGCCCGTGGGGTGCAGCAGCTCGCCCCCAGACCCCCGGCCCGGGCGAGCCGTAGAGAGTATGGAGCGGTCAGGTAACTCCCAGGTAATTTCTGGTTTTGGGATCCCCAGCACTACGCAGTGGAGCTGAACTGCAGCCCCTGGCATGGTGTGGATGGCTGGGGGGGGCCTGCCCACGATCCGTGGGGTGTAGGCTGCGACCACGACAGGAATGGTGAGGGAGGAGTCTCCAGCATCGTTGTGGGCCCTGCACACGTAATTCCCTGTGTCGTGGGCCGAGGCTGCCCGGATGACCAGGGAGCCGTTCTCCAGCAGCAGGAACCTCCCGCTGACCTGCGGCCGGTCCAGCACACGGCCCCCCGGCAGTGTCCACGCCATCCTGGGCTTGGGGCTCCCCTCGGCCAGGCAGTGAAGTGACAAAGGCTCCCCGCTGACGCCCTTCACCAGCCCTGCAGGGCGGGTGAGGATATTGGGCTTCTGGGCGACCTCCAGGACCATCAGCTTTTCTATATAGCCGACCTGGTTCCGGGCAGCACAGCGGTAGCGCCCGGCGTGCTGTCTCTGGGGATTATAGATGGTCAGGGTCCCATTGCTGCCTGTGAAAAACTGGGGCGTCCTGATGCTGCTGGAAAACCATGTGCCATTGGGCAGCATCCAGCTTATATCTGGGGGAGGGTTTCCATCCACAGAACAGTTCAGTGTGATAGTTTTCCCAGGTTTTACTATTACTCTTTCATTGAAAGGGTTTTTGAACATTGGTCTCCGTAGCATTTCTGTGACTTCCAGCTGCACCACCAGCACAGTCTCTCCCCCGTCGTTACGTGCCACACAGATAAAATCCGCTGTGTCCGAGGGCCTGATGTTCCGAATCTCAAGTGTCCCGTTTTTGTGCACCACAATCCTGCTCCCGTAGTATGGGGCTGTTAGGAAAATGTTATCGGGCATGATCCACATAATCTGAGGAGGAGGTGTCCCTTCTGCCCGGCAGTCGATGTGTTTCTTCGAGTGCCTCACTGCCGTCACCTTCATGATCGTTTTGTTCCTGTACAAACCGTTTATGATGGGGGGTTGAGCAGCCACATCCAGCCTGTACAGTTTGGTGTCATCCCCGCCAGGGTTCCGGGCCACACACATGTACTCCCCAGCATCCCGCAGGCTGGCGTGGCTGATGGACAGCGAGCCGTTGGCGTGCAGGGAGTGCCTGTCTGTGGACGAGGAGATCATCTCACTGGAAGGCAGCAACCAGAATATCTGTGCCCTGGGCTCTCCAGCAACTTCACAGTCCAGCAGGGCTGTGTCTCCAGCTGTCACTGTAATGTGTGTCTTGTAATTGTGCTTTATTTGAGGGGCTGCCACAACGACCATGACGTGGATCTTCATCTCATCCCTCCCCAGGGGGTTTTGGGCATAGCACGTGTAGTCTCCTCCCTCTGCCACCCCAGCTTTGTTGAGGTACAGCGTCCCATTGTCGAAGAGGACAAACCTGCGAGCCCTGTGCCCGCTGTCATCCGCCAGCATCGCGTTGTTCACCACCGTCCCGTCCGGCAGGCCCCAGGATATTTCTGGTGTGGGTGACCCTGAGGCCTTGCAGTCCACTCTGAAATCCTTCCCGTATGGCACCAGTTTCCTGAACTGCTGTTTGTGGTCAATCTTGGCTGGTTTCATTGTGATGCTGACTTTCATGAGTATCAGATCATCCCCAATTCTGTTTCTTGCGACGCACAGATAATCACCTGCATCCTTTTCCGTAACTGCCTCGATAGCCAAGGATCCATTGGGGTAGACATGGATCCGACTTCCCATTCTGTTGTGGGGAGAGAGAGGGAGGAAAACAATTATGGAAACAAGTGCTGGAGGTGAATACCGAGCCTGGGAGGGACTGAACGTGTTAATAGCACGACACAACACGGCAGCCCTTTCCAAAGCACTGTGCCCACCCAGTGTGTCCCACCCAGTGTGTCCCACCCTAATGTCTTTGTAAGTTTTGGTGTTGTGTGGATGTGAGCGGTGCTGACTCTGCTGGGAACGCCCTCAGCTGGGGCTGTGTCTCCTCAGGTGGACGTGAGGTGTTACTGTGGGAGGGGGTGTGAGGAGACCCCCAAAGGTAGGCATGGCAGAGATGAAAGAAACCCCTCCCCCCCGAGCCCTGCTTCACAAATCTGTTACAAGTGACTTCCCTTCCTCTGCACTGACAGCAGTCAACCACTGCGTGATGACAGAGTTACCTTAATTCAAATATGACTTGTACCTGTTCTGGGACCTCACCCACTTATGGCAATTGATGTGATCTGTTATTAGATCTGTTAGATATAGATGCCATTAGAACAGATGTTTCACCACTGCTACATGCTTAAAAATTGGTTTAGTTCACAGTATTTCAGTGCTGCAATCGGCTCTCATGGGAGCACCAGAGGAGACAGTGTTTGAAGCTCCAAAGAGGTGGAGGAATAGAAAAGTCATACCTGTGCCACTGGTCCACAACAGCCTTGGAGGGCAACCTCCAGATTATCCTGGGCTTGGGCTCCCCACTTGCTGTGCAGTTCAGAAGCAACCTCTCCCCAAAATTCAGCCGGGTCAGTTCTTGGGAGGCAACGGCTATTTTGGGGAGTGTCTCTGTGCGCTCCACCACGATGCTGACCACCCTCCTGTCCGAGCCCGTGGAGCTGGTGGCTATGCACTCGTAGGTGCCGCTGTGGGCCGGGGCCGCGCTGCCCAGGCGGAGGGTGCCGTTGGCGAAGAGGAACAGCCCCGCGTGTGCCCGCTGCCCGGCTTTCACCGCCGTGCCGTCGGGCAGCACCCAGTGCACCGTGGGCTGGGGCTTCCCTTGCACTGTGCAGGGCAGCTCCAGGCTTTCCCCCGCCGCCGCCGCCACGCTCTGCCTCTTCTCCTCCAGGATGGCGGGAGGGGCGGCCACGACCTGCAGCTTCACAGCCAGCGCGTCGGTGCCCGCGGGGTTCTCGGCCAGGCAGCTGTAGAGGCCCCTGTCGTACACGGAGACCGCCCGGAGAACCAGCGTGCCGTCCGGCTGCACCTGAGCCGTGCCGCCGGCGGAGGAGCGGGACAGGCGGGTGCCGTTCGCCAGGGTCCAGGAGATGCTGGGAGCGGGCCGGCCCTCGGCTCTGCACGCCAGGGCCACGCTGCTGCCGG
>VYXF01013008.1:538851-568153 GCA_013397295.1 Polioptila caerulea | reverse complement strand
CACAGCCTGTCACAGCCCAGCACGGCCCGGCACGGCCCGGCACGGCACGGCACGGCCTGGAGCAACCTGTCACAGCCAGGCATGGCCCAGGACGGCCCAGCACGGCCTGGCACAGCCTGGAATAACCTGGAATAACCTATCATATCTGTCACAACCTGGCACAGCTTGGCACAGCCTGTCACAGCCCGCCTCTTGGTTCCTTCTCCTCAGCCCCAAATACCCTGTCCTGCTCTGCTTTGCCCAAATAACCAAGATAACAGCGATAAACCAGGAAGAAATCCGAGAATTTTGCAGATAGAATGACAAAGCTTTAAAGCAAGAGAGAAGCTGAATCTCCAGCAGAGACAAAGTTTGGATAAAGCAGATGGGGCTTTGCAATCCAGACCTGGCACAGCTGTAACTCGGTTTTACTTACCTTATTTTTCTTTTCACTTGTCTCACTGTTCTGGAACAGCAGGTAATGTACAATAAACACTGAATTCTTCCCGCAATAAGCAAGGAATTATAATGAAACATCAATTTGATTTTTAAAATCATTTCACTAAAGAGCTGTTCCAGAATCAGCACTAAGATGCTCCAGTGAGTCTCTGTCACTCTTTCCAAGTTTACCTTTCACTAACATTTCACAGTACTCTGAAATGAAGCAATGCTTGAGTTTGGCATGCAGAAGAGATGCCAAACTACAGGATTAATGGAAGGTAAATTCTAGAGAGGTTTATCAAGCTCACCTGATGATATCTTGGTCCACTGTATTGTTGGAGGAGGGTTCCCAGTAGCTTCACAAGGAATAGAAACATCAGAATCCGCCAGCAGAGTGAAAGCAGCCGAATTCCCTCCAACTATTCTGGGCTTTGAAAAATGGTTTCTGCTTGCAGAACCTAAGGTGACGGGACTGGGGATGGTGGTGGAGTCTTGGTCTTGTCGCCGTTCAGACCAGGCACTGACAGAGCTGTCCTTGTCCCTTCCCCACGGAGATGGGGTTTGTGGTGGCTGCAGTGTGTTCCCCCTCTCTGTGCCCTTGGGAGGAGGCCTGGGCAGGAGCTGGAGCTGGCCGTGCCCCCGTGGGGGCGAGGAGGCTCTCGGGGTGGCTGTGGGGGGCACAGCTGGCAGAGGGGAGCCCTGCCGGGCGCTGGGCGCAGTGGCTGCAGCAGCAGCACTTGGCACGGCTCCTGCTGGGAGCGTGGGCTCTGCTGCCTGCTTTTCCTGGACAACTCCCTCCCCCATTTTCAGATAGGGTTTTTCTCCTGCCCTGGCAGTGGCTCTGATGTGCTGAGCAGGTACTGGCCCTGACGTGGTGCTGACTGCAGCAGGTCGAGCACTCGTGGCACCAGGGTGCTCGTGCAGCCGTGGTGAGGTTTGGAGACCCATGGTCTGGGCAGGACTAGCAGCTGGTGTCGTGGCCAGCTGGGTGTTCCTCTGTGTGACTGGTGTGGTTTGGAGTGCAACGGTGGGGCTCTGAGCTGTCCCACTGCCCGGCAGGGGCATTGCTGACTGGGTGTTGCTCCAGGTGCCCGGGGCTGCTGGTGTCTGTGTGGCTGCCATGGGCCTGTGCTGAGGTGCCTCGGGGCTGTCAGGGATCCCCCGTGCTGGTGTTTGGCTCGTGGAGCCTGCACTGACGCTCCCAGGGAGGGGTTTTGCAGGAGCAAGGCTTGGAGGCACAGCTGGTGATGTGAGAGCTGTCACCGTGGGGGTGGCTGTGCTCGCTGCAGGGGTGGCTGCAGTGCTGTGGGCAGCAGCCACACGCTGTGGGGCAGGTGTTTTAGGAGGCCTCTTCCTCCTCTGACCTCTCCGTCCTCCCACTCTGAGTATTTTACTTTTGGTGACTCTGGTGTCGGTTTGAGGAGTAATACCAAGTGTAACTGTTGGCTTCAAAGCCATGACACCCAATCCACTGGTTGCAGCAGTGACAGTGTCCTTTGCAGTGACAGACATGACTGTAGTAGCAGCTTTTTGCCTTGCACTGCGTTTCTTTTCCTCCTCCCTGAGGAATGCTGTGTTTTGGTTGGTACCCACAGGATGCTCCAAGGGCATACTCAGGGTGGAGGGGGAAGACTGGGGTGCTTCTGGGCTAAATGGATGGATGGAACTGCTGAAGTTATTTAAGGTTGGTACATTTGATACATAGCTCATATTCAGTTGAACACCTGTAGCCACAACTGTTCTTCCTCTGGCAGACCCTGGCCTCCCAAAATTGTATCGGTGCTCTTTCATGCCTGGGATACGTCCTGGTCTGACAATTCGTCTCCGACCAGAAATTTTCCTTCGTCTTCCATAGTGCTGCTGGAGCTGGGGTGGATGAGTTGGAATGTCCTGGGTGACCCGAATTTGCTGATGAAAAGTGAAAGTCGAGGCCAGTGGTGATTTTGGGGTTCCTCCTTTCTGAGTACTATGAAAATAAATGGGTCCAAATTCAGAGCTTGGTGCATTGACAGTCACCACAGGGACCTGGTGATCTGTTTTGGTGGAAACATTATCAATAGACTCAGTAAAAATATGTAACTTGTCTGCTGTGTCTTGGGGAGTTACAGCCTTGCTGGTGCCTGTAGTTTCTGTCATGGGTGTCATGGATGCAAACTTCAGATGCTGGTTATTACTTTCCCCAGAATATATTGACTTTTGCCCAGCAGGGAAGAATGTGGATGTTACACTTGGTACAGTTGGTTGTGTTACACCATTTGGTGATATTTGACTCCAGCCAGATCTTTCCCCTGGGTCTGTAGGTTTTGGAAGTGTTTGTGGCCCTTTGCTGGCAGGTGCCACCGAGTGTGGAAGCGGTGAGGGTGAGGGTGTGAATGGCTCTGTGAGCAGGAGGGAGGTGTTCCAGGCAGGAGTGGGATTCACGGTCTCCTCGGGCCCTGCAGTGACTGTGAGTGCTGTTGCTCTCCCCAGAGCAGATACTGGGGATCTCTCTGTTGCTGGTATCACAAATTCTTCTTCTGGAGGTATGGGATCACCAGATGTCTCCTCCTCATCCTCAGGTACCTCTGAGGGCTTACGGACTTGAATGGGTGGTTCTGTTGCAACTGCTCCTCGTTTGTCTGTCACTGTGAAGTTCCTCTTTGTTTTCTCCAGCAAGGCTGCCCAGCGCTGTGGATCAACTCTCCTGCCCGAGGAAACAAACTGCCTCCTGTGTCCCCTGAACCGCCTGCCTGTTCTGTCTCCGTAGGGCCGGTGAGGCATCCTCCCGTGGCTGTTCCTCTGACGAGCGCTCTGCGCGCCCTGGCTGCTGCCTGCTGCTGCAGCAGGTTCCCCACGAGCTGTCGGGCTGGCTGGAGTGGCTGAGGGATGTCTCTGTGCTGCAGCAGAACGCAGCAGTTCATTGCCAGAGCCCTCTTCCCACTCTCCCAGAGCCCCGTGCTTTTTCTTCAGAGCAGTCTCCTCCTGTCTCATTAGCACTTGGAAAACCAGGAGATCGACACCATACCTGTTGGCTGCAACACACTGGAAGTAGCCCACATCTCGCTCCGTCACCCCTTGTATTCTCAAGGTGCCATTGGCAAAAATATGTTTGTTTCCGACAGACTGACGAAGAATCGTGTGCTCAGGTAACACCCAGGTCACGGCAGCGTCCGGAGCAGCCGTGGATGTGCAGGGAAGGTGGAGCGTGGTGCCGAGAGCAGCCGGCAGCCGGGCTCCATTCACACCGCCGTGTCCCACGTGAGGATCCAGCACCGTGATTCGGAACGAGAGCACGTCGGCGTCCTCGTGGTTGGTGCTGATGCAGTGGTAGAGCCCCGTGTCAAACACGTCTGCTGTCCGCAGCGTCAGCGCCCCGCTGCTGAGGACCACGATCCTCCCATCCTCGCTGATGTGAGGGGCTCGCACCTTGCTGCCATCGGCCAGGATCCACTGCACGGCGGGAGCTGGCTCCCCAGCTGCCTGGCACCCCAGCCCCACGGTGCCCCCGACCAGCACGGTGTGCTCCGTTTGGGTGCTGTTGTCCCTGGAAATGATGGCCCAGTTGTGTCTCACCTGGCTTTTGTCCCCGCCGGGCAAAGTGATCCGGGCGTCGGTGGAGTAGCGGACGTGCAGCGTGCTGAGCGTGGTGGCTGTCCTGTCCAGCTGCAGGGCCACTTGGCTCTGCATCAGCCAGGCTGGCTCAGCTCGCAGCTCAGCCTCGATATTGGTGAAAAGTTCATCTTTCTCACTGTAGATCTGCTTATATTTGTAGCTGATAAAAGGCACGCCAGCTGTCTGCACAGTTTGCTCCAGTTTCAGGGGAGAACTGCTGTACAGTGCCAGGATGCTCCACAGCTGCTGGATGTGTCTGTAATCGATACCACACAGCAGCAATGCTGAGAACGACGTGTTGAGCACTATGCTGTGGCCATTTTTGTCAAATGAGATGGGAGACATTTCTTTAGGTTTCTGGACACTGCAAACCAAGTTGCCTCGATTTCCTGCTTGGTCAGTCATATTCAAAACCACAGATCCTATCGGAGCTATCAAGTCCTTGGGAGACACGAGACTGAAATCCCCATCATCTGGCACTGTGAGGTTTCTGGATTTCAGGGAGTCATGGATGACTGGCTTAGTGCAGGTGAAAGATGCAGAAGGAAGATCCACTAAACTTTTCCCGTTATGATTTTTGGGACTAGCACAGACTGGGCATTGCTGGACACTGGAACTTCTCTCTTTTCTGCACTTTATAACATCTGAAGGGAAGAAAACTTCAGTAAGCTTCTGTGCTACAAGTTTTAGTCTTAAAAATGACATATAACAACTAACAAGTGGTTCTTTTGCATAAATTAAAACCAAAGCTTGAAGTGACATGTGAATGGCAGCAGCAGAGAGAGTCCCAGAGTCCCTTGAGTTCCTTATTTTCTTTTTAAAGAATCAAGTGCAGTGTGGCCCTTGCTCTTGCCAATGCCATAGAAGTTAGCTTGTTCCCTGTGGATTCTCCTGGTGCACAGAAGCTTTGGACTGGCCAAGGAAAATTCTCCATTAAGGAAAGCTGCACTTGGGAGTGCGTTAAGGGCGCTGGATTCATTTAATCCAGAAAATGGAGTGGTATTAATCTCTTTATCCTGATTACACACACCTACAAAAATCCTATCTTCCAGTCTTTTCTAGGAGAATAAATAGAAGAATAAAAGACAATTACCTATATCAGGAAGAATAAGATGCTACAGCAGGATTAAAGAGCATAAACAAAGCCTTCAGCTCACCTGGTCTCTCCTGTGCCCACTGTGCAAACCCCTGCAGGCTGCAGTCACAGGACCAGGGGTTTCCATGGAGGTAAATGCTCTCGAGCTCTGACATGTAGGAAAACATTTCTTGTGGAAGTGAAGTCAGCACATTGTCAGAGAGAGAGATGTGCTTCAGGAAGGATATTCTGAATATTTGACTATAGCGCAAGGTGACAAAAGTGTCTGGATGCAGCTGCTGAAGTAAATTTCCATCCAGGTGGACCAACCTCAAGGAAGTGAGTCCATAGAAAACATTGGGATTCACAAATTCAATTTGATTGTGGTCCATATGCAGCCGTACCAGGCTGTTCAGGCCATAAAATACATCCTGCTGAAGCACTCTGACCTTGTTGTAACTCATTTTTAAGACCTGTTCATGAAAAAGTAACAAATGCATAATATTAAGCCGTGTTAAAGTTATAGGACCCCGAATAAATGCTGCTGAAGCAGCACTGCTCTGTGCAGTGAAAATTCTTCACCAGACCAGGAATGCCTGGGAACTGGAGTTTCTTTAGAGAACTGAAGTGTTTGTATGTGCTGTGTTAAGTTTCTGCACAGTTTGGCCTTTTTTTCATGAAGGCTAGACAGGATTGTACTGAAGGGAAAGGGAAATCTCAATGGAAAACAATCCTCAAAAAGCTCCAAACTGACCAGCAAATTAACAATGACAGGTGTCGCCCTGATTCTTTCAAGTTTTCTAGTGGACTTTCTAACTCGATGTTTGGTAGTTCTTAGTTTACTTTCTTACAGATAGATGTTATTAATAGAAGCTTGTTATACTAAGACAAGGTCGCTGGAAATTCNCAGCACTGCTCTGTGCAGTGAAAATTCTTCACCAGACCAGGAATGCCTGGGAACTGGAGTTTCTTTAGAGAACTGAAGTGTTTGTATGTGCTGTGTTAAGTTTCTGCACAGTTTGGCCTTTTTTTCATGAAGGCTAGACAGGATTGTACTGAAGGGAAAGGGAAATCTCAATGGAAAACAATCCTCAAAAAGCACCAAACTGACCAGCAAATTAACAATGACAGGTTTCCTTTTTCAGACACAGTAGTTGGAGCTTTGCGATCTTTCTCCTCTGTAGAAAGAGAGTTTTGACTGCAGTTGCCTGCTAAGATACAGCTGAGAGATATCTACCCCTGTGTTTGTCATGCTCTTTACCCTGTACCTGGGTGCCTGCCTGGGAAGGAAAGGCATTTCCCATTAGGATCCTGGATTTTGAAGGCTGTTGACTTTCACGTGAATAAGGTAAGAAACAGGAAACTGAAATGCTGTGGAAGGCTGCTCTGTGGCTGCTTACCAGTGCCACTGAAAGTTAGGTCATAACAAAAAGGAACACTGGGTCATTCAGCTCTTACCTGTAGTGAACGTAAATCCCTGAACACCTTCTCAGGGATCGTATTGATCTCATTGCTGTGCAGCATCAGCAACTCCAGTTTCTCCAGGCCAGCAAAGTCCGTGGGGCCGAGTTTTCGCAGGCTGTTGTAGCTGCACAAGATGGGTTTAGTCAGCCCCAACTCACACCTTTTAAATCCAAGCAACCCAAAACAACAGAACCACTCTTTGGGAAAGGCTAAAGGCAAGCAGCATTTCCCCTTGCCAAGAGGAAACTCAGTCATTCCTTCCTGCTAGTACAAAAGGTGATCACTTTTCCAGGACAGAGTTCCGATGGCGAATTCCCCGTGGATGAGGTGAGTGACAGCAAGCATGACACACACCTGTCTGTGCTCACTCCACTGCCTCTTCAGACACATCTGGGTGGTTCAAAGGCTATGTGTATCAAAAGGGACACACAGATCAGACAAATAGTGCTGATAGCTCTCATGATTTGATTGAAGAGAGAGGACACTTGCTGGAAACTGCATGAAGGGGCCAGACAAGCCTGGGTTTGATCTATTCCCTGCTCCTCTAACCACAGAGAACAGAACCACCCTGGGGGCTGACATGGCCACACAAGTGAAATTTCCCTTGAACTCAGCAGATGAAAGCAGAGACCCTAACGCTGAGGGACATAAGTGACAGAATCACAGAACAGGCTGGATCGGAGGAGACCCAGAAGGATCATTGAGTCCGACCCTCAAATGGATGGCTCATGTGGGGATCTAACCCCCGACTTTGGTGTTCCATCACAGCAATGTCTCTGCAGACTTTAGTACACGTGCTCCTTTTCCAGTCCACTTTCTGAGCTCTGAACTATCCTTTTCTGGAGAGAAATCTATTTCAGACTTCCAGGTTCCATGCTGCAGACAAAACATGTTCAGGTAATATGAAGGAAAGTTAAATTCAAAACTTTCTGAAGTTCTTCTATGCCCTGTGCTAGATCTCCAAAATTTCTCCTTGCTGTGGGTGGTCTCAGGCTTTGCCGGCTGTGGCTGCAGCCACTGCTGAGCACTGCAGAACGTTAAACTCTACAGACTTACCGATCGCTTTGGTTAAATTGTAGCCCTAAATCTCGGAAGTTAATCATTGCTGCGCCAAGTGTTGAAAGGCGAGCGGTGTGAGCGCTCAAGCCGCGGGTTGCACGTACCCCAGATTGATGCGCTGCACGTCCGGCGGGATGCGCGGGGGCACGGCGGTGAAGTAGCGGAAGGTGCAGTGGAGCTCGGCGGAGCCGTGGCAGGCGCAGGGCCGGGGACAGGCGCTGATGCCCGGGAGGGTGGCCAGGCAGGCGGCCAGGAGGGTCCCCAGCCAGCGGGGCCGTTCCCTGCGCGGGGCCCCCATCCTGCGGGGATCCTACCGTGCCATCCCCAGCAGCGGGCGGGCGGGTTCCTGCGGGGGAAACACAACACACGGGCACTTACAGCGCCGGCCGAGCTGAGCCGCTCGACTTAAGCCATAAGCAAAAAAGAATTTTTAACTTGAAAGAAAAACCCGCCCAAGAACCAGCCCCCAAACTCTCGGGTTTCCCCTCAGCGACGGAGCTGTGTCGTGACCTAAAGCGTTGTCATTTGACAGCTGCCCCGCTGTGCCCCTGTCCGGTGCGATGTGTCGGGAGCTGCCGCTCACGGGGAAAGCTGGAATTCCGCAGGGAGCAGCCGGGGAGCTGCCGCCGGTGCCCGCCGTGGATCCCAGCTGCGGACCTGGCCCGCTTGTGCGGAGCGTTCCCGACTCCGCCGGCGGCTCATCCCCCGGAGGCGTCTCCACACGTCAGCTGCTTCCCCGCCAGGAACTATTCCAAGCAAAATTAACTCATTTCGCATCCCTCGCACAAACCCTCGCTGCCTCCCCGGGCCCCGGACCGGCCGCACGTTCCCACCTGCGCGTCCCCACCTGCGCCTTCCACCGCCGAGCGGGGCAGGGACAAACCCGTGTCCTGCTTTGGTTCCCAAAACCACTGCAACCCGCCACCGACTCGTCCTCCCGGGGGGACGCTGCCGGCTCGCCCGGNGCTGCGGGACCAGCCCCGCCGCTCCCCCGCCGCTCTCCCGGCGCCCCGCACGGGAACCCCGCCCGGGAACCCCCGTATCCCGCGGGGCTCGGCTGCTCCAGGCCGGGAGCGTTTGCTGTCCCCGGAGGAATTCGTGCTTGAGCCCTCCCGGAGCCGGCCGGTAACGTTTCAGTTCGGTTTTAGAGGACAAGTTTTCTCTCGTTGCAGACGGCGTCTGTCAGTGCTTCAGGTCCTTCTTTTCGGCTCAAAGGTGTCTGTAACAGGCACAAACCCGATTGACAGCGCCTGTCTGCTCCAAGTGTGTCATTCTGGGGCAAACCTCCTTCCAGGAGGAGTTCGACTGCAGATATAAAGGTGATACAAAACTTTAAAGATAAGATGAAGCCTCAAATATATTTTTAAAGGTTCTAACACTGTTCAGACTAGTCCAAAATCAAATGTGAGCTGTGGGAGTTCAGGAGGGTTGGCAGGGATGGGGTGTTCTGTGGAAGCCAGTTAGAACTTTACTCGTTGGCTGGTGTTTTTTATCATCTCAGGGGGGCCCTCATGGGTGGTCTCACCTTGATCCAGGACGTGAGCTGGGGCCAAGAAACACTGACCCACTTGTGTGACCGGCATTTCGGGTCTCAGAAAAAAGAACAACACCTCAAGTGAGCCCTGCACTGAATCTTCAGGTGGCATTTTCAGATGCTCCCCTGAGAACAGGGAAAATCTTGACAGCTCACGCTGAGTTCTGTTCCCTGAGGGCTAGAGAGGCAGAGAGGACTGTTGTTAGGTGTGTTTCTCCATCTTAATGACTGTCTGAAAAGCGCAGCATCAACTGCTTTCTCTCAGTTCATCCAGCTTTTTCTTCTGGATGATTGAGGTCAAGACTTCTGGAATGACACATTCCAGTGCTGTGTTTCTATGAGTTTAAACATGAGGTAAAAGACATTTTTAAATTATTTGTACCAGTCTCCATAATTCATAGACACGGTAGACAAGGAACTGAAGTCACTTCTGAGAACGTTTTCCAAAATCACGTATCTGAAAATCTGCATTAAAATAAACAAATACTTCAAATGTACATGGACCTTGTCAGTATTTTAGGAACAGGGTTTTAATCTCAGGATATTCTGTCTGTTGACACTAAGCTGCAGCTCTCTCTTCTGAGAGGCAGAGCATTAAATTACAAGAGATACAAAGTTTTCCTTCTGGAAGGTGGCTGAGGAACATGTGGAATATTTTATTATAATGTGGCTGGGATTTCCCGGGGCGGCCTTATGGAGAACACAATGGTTGTACAAACCCGTGCTGAGCTCGCTGCTTTGCTGGCAATTCTGGCCCGTATCTGATTTTAAGACATTGGTTTAGCTGGAATTCATTACTAGGGAGAATGAAGGGAGCTTTTTGTTAAGTGAAACTATATTTTGGCAAGAAAGTGGGACTGAGTGTGAGCTCAGGGGTGCTGGGAAGAGGAAAGCTGAGTGAAGGAAGTGTTTGGGAACTGGATCTGCATAGCAAGTTGTACATATCAAAACTGGAGCACAATTTCAGCTCATTGTTCAGCAGTTCAGGTCCTAACGTGGAGTAACTGTGGAATAACCCGGCTTTGTCCAAGCCAGGAGGAAAGGCAGAGCTGCTCCACAGCTCATCCGTGTGGTTTGTGTGCTCCTGGGGGCACGGGCAGGTCACCGTGGGCAGGTGACAGTGGGCAGGTCACCGTGGGCAGGTGACAGTGGGCAGGTGACAATGGGCAGGTGACAGTGGAAAGGTGTCCGTGGGCAGGTGACAGTGGAAAGATGTCCGTGGGCAGGTGACAATGGGCAGGTCACTGTGGGCAGGTCACTGAGGGCAGGTGACAGTGGAAAGGTGACAGTGGGCAGGTGACAGTGGAAAGGTGTCCGTGGGCAGGTCACTGTGGGCAGGTCACCGTGGGCAGGTCACTGAGGGCAGGTGACAGTGGAAAGGTGTCCATGGGCAGATGACAATGAGCAGATCACTGTGGACACAGGAGTGCACAAGTACTGAGGTGGCACGAGGGCACAGCCCAGCTCTCCTGAGCCTTGGGCCAGGGTGCCAGGGTAACAGTGGTGCTCCAAGGCTCAGCACTGAGATCTTTTTGCAGCAAGCCCCCCTCAGCCCCGGCCCTGAGTCCCTCGGGTCTGTCCCACAGCCCAGCCCCGCTCCCAGCTCCGGAGCAGCCAGCCCAGGGCTCAGCACACCCACTCTGCCCCAGCACAGACACTCACCAGCCCTGCCAGAGCCTTCACGGGGGAGCTGGCTTAGCTGTGCTGTTTCTCGGTTCACTCTTTAAATGTTTTCTTTTCCTCCTTCCTCAGCATGAAAGAGTCAGTGCAAAAAGACTTGAGCTTCAGGGAACAGTCATAGAAAGCAAATTATGCGTGGGAGGAATGATTCTTTTCTTCTGAAGAGATGGAAATGCCAGTTTCCAGGCAGGGACTCTGCATCTCCAGTGGGCAGCCAGTTCCTTAGTGTGGTGTTAGTGATGATGCCCCTGGGACCCCTGAGGCAGCAGCAGAGCCCAGCACGGGCAGCCTGGGTGCAGTTCATGCCCATCAGGGGTTGTGGCATGAGGCTCTGGATCTTCAGCTGATCTTCAGAAAATTGTGGTGGGGCTGATCCACAGACCTGGGATCTGGACAGAAATAGTGGATGATCTCTTTATTTACAGGAGTCAATAGAAATTATATTAAGGAGGCAGAACACAGCTTTGGAGAGCACCACCTTGATGTGTTCCATGCATCAAAGTCAGCAAAAGGGGCTTTTTATGCAATTCTAATCTTAATTAGATGCCTGAATTATGTATCTGTGTTTAGTTTGATGATGTTTGGGTTTTAGCTTGTTCTTCCAGTGCAGACATTGCCTGGTCCCTCCCTTATCCCACTGTTCCCTGTGATACAGTCCCGGCTGTTTCACAGGCCAGCACTGCAGGTGCCTCTGCTCCTGCAACACAGCATTCCCATTCTGCCTCAGTTTGTCCCTCCTCATGCTGTCTCTCCACCCTACATTGTGCCAATTCTCCTTAAAGGCCCTTTGCAAAATGTTTTCATGTTGTTCTTTTCCTTCACAGCTTCCTGCTGGCCAAATTCTTTCAATGCCTCGGTGGGTTGCTGGATGCCTTGAAAAGGATGACATGACCCTCCAAGTGCCTTGTAGGGAATTTTGAAAATAACACACTTAGGTACAACTCTCCTGTGGCTCAATCCACAGTCAGACATTTTAGCCCCATTGTAATGAGCTGGACAAGCTCCCAGCAAAGCAGCAGCCGATTCTGGGAGCACGGTCAGTGTTTGGGGCTGCCCCTGGTGCGTTTGTGCAAGTGTTGATTTTGGGACAGTCAGTGCTGTCTGCGTGGGCAGCGTGGTGCTGAGCACAGGGCAGCAAGTGCTGCGCTCCAGGAAACCAAGCAGCACATCAGAGGAATGTTTGTGGTCAGGGGGACTGGGCCATGGCTGCCTTCCCGTCCCCTCCTGTCCCCAGCAGTGCCCTGCAGCTCTGTGCTCCAGATTCCTTCTGTCCCCCTGTGCTCCCTCGGCAGGCTGGGCTGGAGGCAATCCATCCTCCCGGTGGGATGATGTTGTTGATGTCCACACCAGGTGTGAAGGGCCAGGGACCCCCGTGGCTGCTCTTTTGAGCTCCATCCAGCACAGACGACCTGGGGCTCTGTAAATCATCCTCAGGGTGGGCAGCCCCAGCAAGAGCTCCTGCTGGGTGCATCTCATCCCAGCATGACCAGAGCCTGTTGAGTGGAGAAAAGTCTGTGTTTTCTCGTCTGCAAAGCTGTGACACCTTTCTCTTTCACACGGGCAGTTGTTGGAGGTGGGCATGAAGGGAGGGGCTGCCTGTCACTCCAGTTTGGAGGAGAAGCCTGTTTGACACTGAGCAAGATCTGCTCTCCTCATTGCTGGAGCAGATCCTCAGCCAGGGAAATTCCATGTTTGATCTGCAATGACACGCTCCATCGGTGGCTCCTGTGCTCCCAAGGAGATCTTTAATCTCCTCTCAGGCCCTTTCACAGGCAGGGACAGGCACCTGCAACCCCAGCCCAGGCACTCCTGCTAAAGCACTTCTGCAGGTTGGATGTTTTCAACATTCATCTTAAACACCAGCAGGAGTGGTTTTTTCATGGTTTGAATTGCAAAAGCAGCACTGAACCAGATTTTGGAGGTCTCTGTCTTCCTCTCTGGAGTTGTTTTGTGAGGGTGATTAATCAGGCACATTCCTGTTTCTTGATGGCCACTCTACATCATGGATTTACATCCATAGGATAAGGCAGCAAGCTTACAGATCTATAGCCCCCATAACCTATAGTTCTAATGCAGTAGTTAAAGGAAAATGTTCTGCAGTTCATTAACAAGAACCCGAACACCTCCCAGCCAACTGAGGGCAAAGCTGATCTTTGTTTGTCCTGGAATAACAATTTGTCATCTGCTG
This sequence comes from Polioptila caerulea, assembly GCA_013397295.1. Lineage (NCBI taxonomy): Eukaryota > Metazoa > Chordata > Aves > Passeriformes > Certhiidae > Polioptila > Polioptila caerulea. Next base: position 555,142 of record VYXF01013008.1, on the reverse strand, counting down.
AAGATGTCTGAAATTCAGCTTCCAAGTTGTTGAAAAAACAAACAGAAACCTCCAACAAAAAAATTAACCACTAATCCTCACCCAAAGAAGCCAACAGACACCTCTGGGTAAGGGAGATGAGGCATGGCTGCTCATTCCCAAGTTACGGGTCAGAGTATGTTCCTGAATTCTGTTTTATTTCCCAGTGACAATTTAATAATTCCAAAGCAGAGTCCAGGTGTCAGCTGCAGCCTTTCCCCTGCCCACCTGACTGGTGCTGCTCTCAGTCTGTCAGCAGTTCTGACCAGCCAGGAGCTGCATTATCTGCAGGTGCTGGAGGGGTGAGGCTCAGGTGCCTGCTGCCAGGTGAAAACCCCGGGACTACTTAAGGCAGGCACGGCATCACACCCTGCTTGCCTGGGCAAGGGCTCTCTGTTGGGACTGAGACCCTCTCTGGAGGCTCAGGATGGAAAACCAGCCCTGGCAGGGTGTGAGAAACCCCACGGATGTCGGAATCACTACGTGAGCCTTTGAAAGTCAAGGCCAAGACAAGAAAATGAGAGCTCTCGTGGGCTGAGCTGTGGGAGGAGGGAAGCAGAGATGCCTGAGCTGCAGGTAAGGAAGCCTGAATGCTGCCCTGGGGTCCTCGTGTTGGCAGCACAGGGAGTAAGAGTTTTTTAGGTTTTTTACCTGCTAAATGTAGTTTTCCTGCTGAACTTGCCATGATGGGTCACACAGAATAGGACTGTGCTTTCCTGAGTACGTTTAACTTGCATTAGAAGACTTTCCCACTGTAACTATGCCAGCAAAAGTAAATGTGTGGGTTCTGGGCTGTGTGTGCTCAATGAAGCAATGCTGGGTTAGTGGAGAACTGGCACTGAGGAGCTGATGAAGGCAGAGGGGTGGTCACTTGCTGGGCCATTGTAAAACCTTTGGCTCTAAGCTGATGGAATAAGTTTTCTCTGGAACAGCATATGAAGAATTGTTCAGGAGGAGAAGGCATGTGAAAGTGTGATATGGATTGAAAAGTGTAGAGTTCAAACTTGTCATTTCCTCCCTTTTCTCCATTTGTACATTCAGCAGAGTAAGTCTCTTCCTCTTTCAAGTAGTTGAGACTATCTAATTAAAAATCCTTTAAAAATTGTAATTCTCCTAATTGAAACAATGAGGTCATAGCTGGATAATGATCTCTCACTATCTCTTCTGCTACTTTTGACTTAACAAAATTTTCCTATGGCTTCTTTACTGGCTCCAAGGGGCTGCTGTTGGCTTTCCAAAGCTCTGGTAGTGGCTGTGTCCTATGGCAATTTAAATGCTCATGAACTGCTCTGCTTTGAGCTGTGGATGTGGGGTGGTTCAACATTTAAAGCGAGCTAAAGCTGTGCTGTCACTTATTAGACATAATAAGTTTAAAGTGGATTAGCCCAGGCAAAATCAAGATCTAGTCAAGAAACCACTTCACAAACATCTCTGGATGAGGTTCCTGAAGCCTGTGTTGGATAATTATGCTTCAGCATTGAGCAATATTGTGCAGTTTCTTTCTCCATGTTCTGCAAATTGGTTGTCCAGGTTGTGTTTAACCTCGTACTTGTGCAGAGAAGTATCTGAACTGTGACACAAAGTAATGTGACTTGGCATTTTTTAAAAATGGATGTTTTTAAATGTAATGCTAAAAAAAGGCTGAAGCCTGCTGAAGTTCCCTGTAACAAGTTGAAGTTCCCTGACACAATTTGAAGGCCTCGTGTCTCACACAGGAGTGACCTGGGTGACACGAGGAGGGTGAACAGGAGCAGGGCTGCTGAACTGGAATGACCACTTGTGGCATTCCCAACAAACCCAGTAAAGGTGCTGCCTAAGGCCTGTGCTACTGACTTACTGATTGCAGGAAAGGGGTAATTTTGAATTAACTACATCTCCAAGGCATTTCTAAAACATGTTGAGCTTTATCTTGGTGTGGTAGCTCTAAGCTGTGGGTGCATTGGTAGTGGCAAAGATCCAGGTCCCCTGGGCCCGGAGGTTCCTACAAACTCGTTTTTACCACTCAAGTGAATTCCCCTCCAATTCCAGGAAACCAGAGTCCAATCTGACACCCCAAAGAAGTTTATAGTCCTGTTTGTAGCAGCATTTATTTGCCTGGGGAATGCCTTTGGTGGTGAATGTCGGGTGTGGGACGGGGCCTTGCCTGGCTCTGGGCTGTCAGCTTTGACCCTGCCTGGGGGTCTGGCCCCATTTGTGGGGGTTCCCTGGGCTGAGGGGCACTGGGGGAGGAAATGCCATCCTTTGAGCAGCCCTGCTGGTCACCCTGCTGACCCTGAGGGGTGAGGCTGGGCACCCTGCAGCAGGGCTGGGTGAAACAAGAGCTTTCTGTTCGGGGCAGTGTAAGGCAGGAAGGGGCTGGTGAGGGGCAGAGCATTTCCCTTCTGGCTCCCTGGGGGCTGCTCTCAAGTTCCATTTGTTTGGGAAAGTGTGTCTCAGACCTCTCTGTGTGTTGGTTTGTGTCGGAGCTGTCGGCTGGATCCAATGTCCTTTCCATTACTGGACATAATAAACTCTCCAGGGATGAATGCTGCAAACTATTCCAAAACACCATTTTCTTCCATAAAAGCCTCCTATGGAATATCTGGCTGCTGTGCTGAAAGTCAAGAAATCTGATGCTTTCGTACATATCAAAATACAATAAACCTCCATTTATTTGCTCCACATCTTACTCCAGTTTCTTGCCTCCTTGTTGCTGTTGGCAAAACTCTTAATGTGAATTCCATCATTTTGGGGAGCACAGGGAAGGGGCAGTGTGCTGGGACAGACCCTGGTGCCAGGCTGGGGAGCTCCTGGCATTTCCAGGGGCAGGGATGCAGCAGGGTCCCCTGGGACACCTGGGCAAGCAGGGATCCTCTCTGAGGAGCCAGGTCTGGGATTTGGGATCCCTCCATTCAGCCCAGCATGATCTGGTTTTATTTATCCTGTGAGGGATGTGGGATAGAGAGCACTTGGAAGCAACTCGACAGTCACTAAAATAAATGTTCTTTTCTGTTTATTCCTTGGCTTGCATCCGGAAATTAAATGTGCTGCATTAGGAATCTCAAACTTTGACTGTCTCACTGAGTCTTTAATTGAATACAGGTCAAACCCAAAAGCATGACTGGCTTCTGTTGCTGCACTAGGAAAAATCACAGATTTTAGAGAGGCTGTGGTGCAACGTGGTGCTGCTCTAGGTACAATACATCACTGCTGCACACAAAACCTTTCCTTTCACCAGGACATGGCAATGGCTCTGGGTTTGAACAGCTGAATCCAGCCACAATAAAGACTTTAATGCTCATCTTGGGTAAAACTACAGCAGGTTGTGAACGCAGGCTCAGAGCTTTCTGTTTAAAGCTGGTAATTCTCTGTGAAAAAAATGGGAAGTTTTTCCACAGCAGTCAGCTTAATGCTGTGTTTTTTACATAAAGAAAATTGTTGAATCAAGCTGAAAAGAATGTGTCCTTAATTCTTTCAGCAGTTCTTGAGCCACACGGTTAGCAGCTCTGTTCACAAACCCCAGCAATGTTATTCTTATTTCTACAACATTTGCCTCAATTTCCTGTTTTCCAACATTTTTTCAGTTGAAGAGAAAATGACACTTTTTCTCAGTGCTGCCCCAGGGCTGAAGGCACTTGTCAGGATGTGTGCAGGAATTATTTCCCAAGCAAGCTCAGCCCTGCAAGGTGCTGTAGCCTGGGCTGGTGCTGTATTAAGAGCTGGAACCCTGTGGCCAGAAGCTGGTCTAGATCAAAGTCCAGCTGGTCTGTCCTGCTGAATTGTCCCTGCCAGCCCTGGGCCAGCGGGGACTTGTGCAATTAAACAATTTTTAAACCTCTGCCAGCACGTTAATAAAGCCTTGTTTATGTGCAAAGCACTTGGAAAACCACTCTAAACACTGGATTTATTTGCAGTAAATGTTGTGCTTAATCACAGAAGATTTTCGTCTGAATTCACAAACGTTATGCACATTTTTTGCTTTGTTTCCTGGCAGAGAATCAGGCACTGGTCACCTGTTGGCAGGAGTGCGTGGGTGGTTCTAGAGCAGCTTCCAGCCCCTCCTCCTCTTTTCCCTGTGCTGTGCCCTGCCCTCCTGCAGTGATGTTCTGAGTGCAGGGGTGGAAGCATCTGGTGGCAGCAGCCTCAAAGCAACACTGACCTTCCTCCTCCTCCTTCAGGCAGAGGCCGTGCCCCTCAGAGGGCTGAGGGAGGGAGGTTTCCCAGTCAGTGTCAGCAGCTGGAAGAACTCAAAGCTGCACCTGGGCAAAATTAATGGTTTTCCAGCTTTTGAACTAAATGTAGTCTTTCCTTTTCTAGAAAAGGACTTTCAGGATTCCTTTTTCACTGTAAGAATGAAAAAGGACAGCTTGGCTTCTTTCCTTTTCTAAAAGACTCCGCTCATTTGAGTCCTTCCTGGAAAAACATTTTCTGATGTTGAAATTAGCCAAGACCAGAGTCACTGCCTGGGAGTACTTAGCTGTAAATTCACATGCTCTTGGCCTCTGGTTTGTTTTATCTCCTGTGTGTTCAACAGAAAGCCTTTGGCTTTGTTCTGGTTTTGCTGAGGTCCAAAGTGACTTCCCCAGAAGGATGTTACTGTCCTGAGATTAACATCGTGTGTGTTGGGCAAAACTGGCAGCTTCTGTGCCCCACTGATCATGTGATGGCATGGTGTATAAATGTGAAAATAACATTTTAGTCTGTTTAGTCCTTGTGTCAGTCCCAGAGCAGCACCGAGTATCTGTGAGATTCCCACTGGGAGCTGCAATTCCTGCAGCCTGGGGCACCAGGGACAAGGTGGGGCACCAGGGACCAGGTGGGGAGCTGCTGCAGACCCCAGCCCGTGGGAGGGTTCGTGCTGCTGCCTCAGGCAGCCCTGAGCTGACAGGGGTCCCTTCTGCCCATGCCTTTGGCTGCTTACCCGTGTCTGTGTGTGCCCGTGGGGCTGGGTGTTTGCACATCCCACCTGAGCCTTACCAGGAGCACCACTGGGCCCCTGGTGCTGCTTTCCAAGCAGAAGGGAACTCCTGGAACTGCTTTCCAAAGCCTGTGGGGGGAGGTGAGTGGAGCACTGGGGTGGGGAGGGCCAGGGCTGCCAGGCTGTGCCAGGCTCTGGGCTCAGGCTGTGCCAGGCTCTGGGCTCAGGCTGTGCCAGGCTCTGGGCTCAGGCTGTGCCAGGCTCTGGGCTCAGGCTGTGCCAGGCTCTGGGCTCAGGCTGTGCCAGGCTCTGGGCTCAGGCTGTGCCAGGCTCTGGGCTCAGGCTGTGCCAGGCTCTGGGCTCAGGCTGTGCCAGGCTCTGGGCTCAGGCTGCCTCCTGGGCAGGCAGGTTCCAGCGGGCTGCCCAGACCAGGAGGGGCACTCTGCTCCCCCTGCCCATCTCTGCTGTTAAAAGAACAACAAACATCTGGCAGAGAGGCCACGTAGCTCGAATCTTCTCAGTGCAGATGCTTTGGAGGGTTGTGTACAAATATGGAGCTGGAGTTTTCTTTGTTGTTGAAACATCTGACACTTTCCCCTGCTGTGCTGAGCCTCTGCTCTACCTGGCATTCTCCTGTGGAAGGTCTTCTGCTGGCTTTTCCCTTTCCCCTGGTAATGCTGGTTCAAGTATAACCCAAGCTGAGTGCCACAGGGCTTTCTCTGCTCCTGCTGGCAAGCTTTCCCTTGTGACTACGTGTAGAAAATACCTGGTTGGTTGTGTATGAGCTGGATTTAATTTCTAGGTCGTGGTAAGCAGGGATGAGGGGCCACATTCTGATCCGGTGATGACATGGGTAAACTCCCACTGATTTCCAAAGACTGAACTGGCTGTATAGGGCTGGGTTTTGCAAATCCAAGTGCCTCTGACAAACACATTTGGCTCATTTTCTGCCAGCACTCCAGTATTTTTTCCCCAGTTCAGATGTTTATGTGAGTGCTTGCTGGCTCGAGAGGCTGAATGTGTCTGGATAGATTTGAGGGTATAAATGAAACTCAACATATCGAGCAAATGCCATCAGCACTGCTCAGCTGGAGGAGCCCTACAGAGCTCTTGTACCCCTGTCTCACAGCTCTGCTCCTCTGGTTTCTCCTGGCTGGGAGGATGCAGGTTTCTTGCAAAAGTTCCCACAGCTTCCACATCCCAGATCTGCACAAGGGCTTAACCCCACTGTCCTGGTGTCCCTGTGAGCCTGAAATGGCAGCCAGGCTGTCATAATGGCACTGAAATGTATGGGGGGCAGAAATTCTGAGACAAAACCCTCATGTCATATGGATAAATGATTTTTTTAAAGCATGAGAAGTACTGATATCAGTGGCACATGTCTGTAATAATCAGTGCAAAGCAAATCTGGGGCCAGAACCTTCCTGCAGGCCCTGCAGTGCAGTACTGAGCCAATGTGGTTTGTTTTTCCTGGTACTGGGATATGCAACTGTTGTGGTTTAAGCCCCAGCCAAAGCCAGCGCAGCAGTGTGTGTGCAACAGCTTTTACACTTTCATTCCATGTATTAAGATAATAATAGATAATAGATCTATATGATCTGATATTATCACAATAGATGATATTGATCTATATGGTTATGAGAGCAGCACTCACCTCAGTAAAATGTGCCTTCAGCAGCAGCAGTGTAGGGGTGACACATGGTGGGAAAACATAAAACCAAGCTTAAACACCTTCCCTAGAGCAGAGTGCTCAGGGACCTGCCTGGATGTGCAGAGTCCTGGTGTGTGACTGCCAGAGCAGCCTCTGAACTGGGACACACAGCTGAGTGTCCCAATTCAGCTTAGTGGTGGATATAGAAAACAGTGCTAAATATAAAACTTTATATAAAATAACAGTGCTTTGTATAAAAGCATCACAAACCTCTCCCTTCAGGCCATGGGGTCAGCAGCTCTGGTGCTGCACACAGGGAAGGTTTTACCTTTGTTACAGAGGGGAGGTTTAGCCTTCAGTCACTTTCTGGCCTGGCTTGACAGGGGCTGTGGAGATTTTCTCTGTCCTTCTGGATGTACACACTGTTCTTTGCTATTTTTCTATTCACCAGTATTATGAGCTGTAATTTTGTGTTAAAACCAAAACACTGCATGGAAACTGCAGTCAGCAGGCAGTCAGGGAATGCTGCATGTAACACTCTCACAGTTGTTAAGCCTCTGCACTGAGCAGTTTGACACGTTGGTGTGTCCTCCTCTCCTTGGATATCAAATGCTGTCCTGGTTTTTCTTTGTAGTTTCCCAGGAGTTTTTTGCTGTGGTTCCTTCCTGTGGTCACTGGCACAGATGCAGCACTCTGGGAATGCCAGTGAGCATCAGGTGCCCTTTGCAGGGGCATCTCCTGGGGCTCTGTCCGTGCCCCCCTGCCCTCTCCTTTCACTGTGGGGGTAAAGCCCAGAATATCCCTGGAAGTTTTTCCTTCCTGAGCTGCTGGCAGTGGATGGAAGGAGGGAGCCTTTCCTACAACACAGGTTGGGTTTAAATTGTTCATAGGTGCCATTAGGAGGCTGTGATATGTTTCCACATGTAGTTTTTGAAATGCTTTTATTTCAACACCAAGACAAGCCAGAGAGCCTGAGTAACATCAACTCACGGGCTTATTCCCAGAGATAGTAATTTCCTTGGCTTGGACAGCTGCCTGGGATCCAGCTCTCATTTCTGACTCCTGAAAATCTGACAGGGGGAGGTGCTGACCTTGCTGAGGTGTCCCACAGGTGATGGGGAAGGGTCAGACACCAGGGCCTGGGGCTCTGAGGGAGGAGCTGGGAGCGTTCTCCCCTCCCTGCAGGAGCCAGGCTGCCGAAGCCTGAATTTGTTTCTAGCCAGAAAGAATGCAGTCCATGGAAAAACCATAAAAGTTTCTGGTTGTGGCAGGATTACAGCAGGACTGACAGTGAAAGTTCCTGCTTGGAGCAGGATTACAGAGGGAATGAAATTTCTCAGGAACTCAGAGTTTCCACTCAAATACAGACATTGATAATTTTATATTTGCCTCTTTGTGGCTTGAAGTCAACCTCCCCCAGAAGTTGATTTTTCTGTTTTGTAGAAGTTAAATCTTGTGTAATGCATTTTATAATTTTTAAAATATCCTTTTTGTTGTAAAATTGTGTTTTATGAGAGCTAGCAAAACTGCAGGCAGAGGTACTTTTATTCTGGAATTCAGCACATTGCCTGTGCCACTCAGGATTGCTCCACATTTACATTCAGTCCTGCTGGAGTCACCCCTGGCAGCTCTGTGCCTCTTCCAAAGGGAGCTCCTGCTCTGGGACACTTGGCACAGGTCCCTGCTTCCCCCGGGGACATTTCCCTGTGGCTGCCCGGGAGCTGGGTGCAGTCCCAAGCTCTCCCACCCAGAGCAGGCTCCCCAGGATCCCTCCTTGCCCAGGATGTGGTGCCAGTGCCATGTCTGGGTGGGCACGCAGCCCTCCGGGGGCCCAGGGGTGCAGCCTGGGGGTAACTGGGTGTCATGGCTCAATTATCTGCATCTTCTGCGTGTCGTGGCCCAACTGAATGCCACAAGAAGGCTGCCAAGGCCACCAGGCTGGGATGGGCTGGGACAAGAAACACCAGCTGCTGATTGCTGGGACTGTTTGAAAAGTAAGAGCTGTGGGTTTTAATGTGACACCATTCACCTCCTGAGGCCGTTTCTATGAAGTTTTGGTCAAGCCTTTTGGCCAAAGGTTGGTCAAATCTCAGCAGAAATCTCAGTCCTGTTAATATTCTAATTGTTTTCCTCGACTCTGTTGATTATTGGCAGAGGCTGTGGATTCTCTTGCAGCTTTTTAATGGTTTTACACATGAGAAAACGAAGGGATGCACTTTCCAAAGCGATGGGGTGGCAAAGGAGACTTGCCAGGGAGTGTGCAGGCACCAGCAGTCAGGTTTGCCTCTGTCCCTTGTGCTGTGCAAAGCCGTGAGTCACTTTCCATCCCTGCCTTCACCTTCCCACAGGCAAAACACGGCCTTGGAGCCGATTTATTATTTGGAGAAGTGGTTTGAGAAATATTTGCTTAGCTTGCACTATTATTATTAAAGACAGAAATGGGGTTTTAATGGTTTTAGTGAGTTATAATTGTAGATGGTTTTCACTTCAAATCACCCAGTGGGAGTGCTGGGACTTGCTCTGCAAAATGGGGAAACCTGAGCTGCAGCAGTGGTGAGCCTCAAGGGTTTGGTTGTTTCCCTGCAAATCCACTGCAGTTGCTTCAGAATCACTGAGGCTGGAAAATAACTCTGAGATCATGAAGTGCAGCCTTTGGCCAATCCCACCTTGTCACCCAGCCCAGGGTCCCCACCTGAGGGCCATATCCAGTCTTTCCTTCAACACCACCCCCTGGGCTGCCCCTGCCAATGTTGAACAACCCCTTCAGTGAAGAAATTCTCCCCGATGTCCAGCCTGACCCCCTTCAGTGCAGCTTGAGGCCATTTCCCCTGGGACAAGAGGCTGACCCCCACCCTGCTACAACCTCCTGCCAGGTAGAAATACAACAGCAGCCTGGGAGTGTTGAGCCTTTTGCTGGAGGCTGAGCAGGATCCTGCAGCAGCACTGCAACCCACGGGGCACTGCAGGTGCCTCAAAGATTAATAAAAGCCTCTGTAATGAACCTTCAGTTAATAAATGCTAACAATCTCCTGTTGAAAATTCATGTCCTTGATGCTTATTAGAAGTATTTGACATTGCAGCACTTTGGACTGTGTGGGTTCGTTGGCCTGGCACATCAGAACCACAAAAATGTGAGGTATTAGTTGACACTGGTGCACAGTGCACATTAATCCCATCAAGACATGTGGGTGCAGAATCTGTTCCTATCACTGGCATAACAGGGGGATCACAGGATTTTACTTTGGTGGAAGGTGACGTGAGCCTGACTNTTAGTTGACACTAGTGCGCAGTGCACATTAATCCCATCAAGACATGTGGGTGCAGAATCTGTTTCTATCACTGGCATAACAGGGAGATCACAGGATTTTACTTTGGTGGAAGCTGACGTGAGCCTGACTGGAGAGCACTGGTTCAGGATGTCTGGGCATGGGTGTAAGAAACACAAGCAGGGGCAGAAAATGTGTCCACAAATGAGGTTATTGGGTGTTCAAGTTTTCAGTTTTGTTTGATTTTAGCCAAATGACTGATTGTGTTACACACTGAGGCCTTGGAAACTAGAATGTTAGTGTGAGGCTGCCTTTAAAAATGCATTTACTGAGAACTTGCCTTCCACTGTGATCTTTGAGGAGACAAGATGAGACCTGCAGGCTTGCCAGTTCTGACTGCACTGCACCTGTGAGATGCATTGGAGATGTGGCTACTGCTCGAGTTCTGGTGCTTTTGAGTGTAATTCTCACTGCAGGATAGTGGCAGGCAGCAGGATCCAGCTCCATAGCACAGAGCTGCTGCTGAACCAGGCAGGGAAACCCCCCAGGACCCCTCAGAGCACTTCCATGACTCCACAGTGGCAGGGCTATTTCTGGGTGCTGTCACAGGAGGGGCCTTCTCTTGGCACAAATGGGGTGGGACCTGTGTTCCTCTGGAGCTTTAGGATCTCCAAAGATCAGTAAGGTGATTTTATCCCCATCTGAGCTGTGTACCTTACCCTGGCTGGGCCCCACTTTTCCAGTGGGAATAGGAACAGTTTAAATGCTCCTGGCCCTGCTGCAGGGATGGCCTCAGGGGATGGGTACCTGGTTTTAGCCTAACCTTTCTCTTACACAGGCCAAGGATCTGTGGCACTTTGGCCAAATCTCCTCTTGCATAAAGAAATGTCCCTGGGGTCTGTTGTGTTGGTGTTTCCAGCAGCTGGTGGGAATTACTCCTGGTTGTTTCCTTTCCCTCTCCTATTCACAAAAGGAACAAATTAAGAAAGTCAAGATTTTCTGCTTACAAAATGAAAGAAAAAACTTTGTGGGAATGAGGTCTGGGCAGCAGTTGGGTCTTTGTTCTGTGCAGCAGGACCTGCTTATGCAAGGGAGAGCCTTTGGCAGGGCCCTGCAGGGAGGTGGGCCTGGGGCTCCTCTCCTGCTGAGAGGAACAGGGTAAGAGGCATCTGTGGAGGGGGAAAGGTGGAATACACCTGAGGGGCCAGTGGTGTCCCAGGAGCCCACACTGCCCTAGGATGCTGTTCTCATTCTGCACAAGTCACGTCATGATCTGCTTGTCACTGGGAGTCCTGACACTCTGCATGTTTGGTTTTTTAGTTATGAGACACAGTGTAAATAAATGGTTACTTTCAGCTACTCCTGCTGCCGTGGCTTTATCAGCTTAGCAGCAATGTCAGAGTCTTCCCAGCACACGGGAGTCCCCATCCTCAATTTCCTTTTTTCCAAATTTTGGAGAAGGGAGTGGGGGCAGTGAGAGAACCTGGAGCTGTGCAGCACGGGCTGCCTTCCCCAGCAGGGCTGGAGAGGAGCTGGGCTGTTCCAGCAGCCCTGGGGTGCCTGGCAGCACAGGCTGTGTCTGTGAGCAGCCCCACAGCCCCAGTCCAGGGACTGGTCTCTCAGACTGGAGAGCCCTCCTGGCCCCTGGGGTCTGTGTGAGTCAGGAGCTGCCCTCCCTCAGTTTGTAGCCTGTGCTCTCAGGAACAAACCTGCAATTCCCTGGCCTCAGGTGTGGCCAGCAGTCATGGGGCTGCCCTGGAGCAGTGGGGCAGAACGGCTCCTCTGCACCCCAGAGCAGATGGAACTCTCTATAATCTTATACATACTCTTCAAAATCATCTCAAAGTGTTCATTTGGCAAGATAATCAGCAAAAGTAACTAAATCCTGGACTTCATCACGCTTTTTTCTCATTCTCTGTTGCCATTCCATTACAGAGCTCTGTTGCTTTAGCAGCAGCTTAATCCCCCCAATGCCATTGCAACTCAGCTGGGGAAGCTGTGAACCTCTGCCTTGGATAATGTCCCTCCTGTGTCTCATCATTGCATGCCTGGTGACTCTGCAATTCCAAAGTGTCACTAATTTCAGAACTCAGCCCTCAACATGTGCTCCTGCTTGTGTACATATGTGCATTCACAAAGCCAGAGACACGTTTGAGTAAACAAGTCCAACCCCCCTCTTGCTGCAAACATTTCCCAAATGGTCTCTTTCCTGTCCGTGGTCTTTCAGCTGGTAATTCCCCTTCCCAAGTGACTGCCTTGGGCTGGCTTCAATTTTATCAATTATTTTTTTCAAATTTACTGCTTTAACTATGCATAAGATTCCTGCTGATTGTCCCTCAGGTTCCTGCTCTGCCTTATCTGTTCCCCCAGGATGGCAAATCTAACTCCAGCAAGCTGCTGCTGGACCCAGAATTCAGGAATTGTGTTTATTTTTGTAAAAATGGGAAACTGTATGAGCACTAGAACTGGATGGACATTGAGGAGCTGGCAGTGGGAGGTGTTAGCTAGATGAAATCCTTGTTATAAATTCAGGTTTCTTAAAAGGCTTTGAACCACAAACTTTAATGTAGAAGAGAAAATCAATGGAGGTGGTTGGGAGAGTGTGCTCAGTGAGGGCTTTCTGTCCTGGCCTGCCCCAAAGCAGGTGCAGTGTTGGCTCGGAGCTGGATGCTCTTGCACACCCAGGGAGCAGCTCTGAGCCTCTTGCTTCACTTGGAATAGAAAGAGTGAGAACCAAAAGTGTTGCTGCTTTCCTGCCAAAGAGTAAAAAACTGCATGTTTGAAAACAAGATTTCAGTTTGAAAACATCAAAACAAAACACTGACTTATTTGAAAACCCCTGTTACGTTATCCTGATAATAATGTTCTTTTTAGACAGAGTTGGAAGATGTTTTATTGGCTACTGTAATGCCTTCATGACACAGTATGCTTCTGGAGCTGCTGCTTTATCTTGTGTTCAGAAATACTGCATGTGCTGTACTTCTGCTCAGTAAGGTTTCAGAGAATTGCTTTTTTTTAGTTCAGGGTATGAGCATATTGTCAAATAAGACCTTTTTTTCCATTTATATAACTTGCAATTTGGTAATAAGCAACAGATGAAAAAGCAGTACCCAAATTCTCTTGTATAAAATTCCTTGTGAATGCCATCCCTTCATTTCATAGAAACCGGCCAGTTTTGAGCCCTGTGAGTTGCATTAAAAGGTACAGATACAAATAATGAAGAAAGAAAGCAGAAATATCTGAAGCTTAGTGAAGTGGTATGAAATGTAGCCCTGGTTTCTGAATATCGACCCAGAAGCTGTTTCCAGATTCAAGGGGTGTTTTCAGCCCCCTGCTGCTCTGACTGTGCTGATCATCAGAGGCATTAAAGGGCAGAATAAGTCATCTTTGCTTTTTACTACAAGGTTGCAACGTAATTGCCTGAAGGCAAACGTGGGCAGGGTTCAGTGGCTGCCGTGCTGTGCTGTGTGCCCGTTCCCCCTCTGGGGTCTCCGGGTGCCCGTCCCCGCCCGTCCCCGCCCGCCAGCGCTCCTGCTCCGGCTCCTCGCGGTTTTTGAGGTCCCTCGGCTGGGAGGGACGCGGTCTGCAGGGCTGCACTGCCTCCCGGCGGCTTCTCCCTTCCCTTCCCAAAACCCTTCCCTGGGATGAGAGCCGTGGCTCGGGAGGGCAGCGGTGGCACGGCAGCGTTCCTGCTGTCCCCGCAGCCCTGCGGTGGCTGTCCTGGGACAGCTGTCCCCTCGTTCTGGCGTTTCTGCTGCACTCCCTGGGGCTGCGGTGTTATTTCCCCCCACCCCTCCCAACACCCCCGTCTCCATCCCTGGCACCAGGGGCCGGCTGTGCCCAGCCCGCCCGCTCTGTCCCCTGGGGCTGCCCTGGCCCCATCACCCGTGGGGTGACACTGCCCAGACACGGAGTGTCACTGCCAGCCCTGGGCACTCCACACCCCAGAGGAGACGTGACCCTGCTGGGCGTGGGTGTGCAAAGCCACTGCTGTCCCCGAGGGTCAAACGGGGGCTATGAGACAGCGGGGCCACCCTGGCAGCCCGGGGCTGCCATCCCTGCCAGGGGCAGCCCTCGGTTCCACCGCGGCCACAGCAGTGCCGTGCCCAGCACACGAGGTAGTGCAGGGCACCTGAACTCGGGGCAGCCTGAGATTGCAAATTGGGAAATAACATCCCCCGGCTGCACAGGGCGCGGGTGGAGTCCCACCCCGGGAGAGTTTAGAAGCCATGTGGATGTGGCACTTGGGGGCATGGGGTAATGGTGGCCTGGGCAGTGCCAGGGGATGGTTGGACTCGATGGTCTTGGAGGGCTTTTCCAGCCTGAGCCATTCTGGGACTGACAGACAAGGCAAGGGCTTGTAATGCTGAGAGTGGAGATGCAGTGGGGTGTGAGGGGAGTGAAGAGAGACTGCTGCTATAAACAGGTGGACAGGGTGGTAAGCCTGGATTGCTGTCACAAACAAGGTGTAAGGTGATCAACTCACGCATTTCTGATTTCCAAACCACAGTTTGAAAAGTCAGTCTGATGCTGCAACATTTCTTTTTGCTGGGCTTACTCTGAGGGGACAGGTCAGTGGCTGATTGAGTCCATGGCACTCTCTGCACGGCTGAACAATGTGCAGTGACAGGCAATCCTAGCTCTGATTGTCCGTGTCATGGAGCACATGGATGCAGGGAATGCTGGCTCTGGGCAGGGTGACATGCTGGCTGCTCTTCCTCCCATTGCAGTTTTAACCCTGGCTTTAGTCTGATTAACTTTGCATTCATTATTTTCTGAAACATCAGTAGCTTGGACTACATGAAAATGCAGAGGGTGGGAAGCAGGGCATGCTGTGTGGTTCTCGGCACACTGCATGCAGCAAAAGCAGCAAGATGAGGTTTCATCCTTATTTGGATTAGGGGGTGTCTTAAAATCGCCTCATTCCACATGCCATGGGCAGGGGCACCTTCCCCTAGAGCAGTTGCTCCAAGCTCCATCCAACCTTGTTTAATGGAATAAATAAGGAGGAAAAAGGCTAAAGCAAAGGATGGTTTGCTTTAGAGAGCTGTGAGTGGTGGGGGAGCAGGTGATGCACAGCAGACCAGCAGTGGTGGGTGCTGGTGCAGGCCCTGGAGAGCGTTGGCAGTGCAGGGCCTGGTGCTGGGGTGAGGCATGAAGGGTAATCACTGCATAGGACTGATCTGGGTTTTAACATCCACGTGTTTCAATTGGCACCACATGCCCTGCCTGAGAGAGGTCTTGTGCTGTCCCAACTGGTCCCTTTGACTGAAAGGACCCTAACAAAATTGGCATATGGGCATTTCCATATTGCAGCTGATGCTGTACGATTCCTTTGGGTAAATCAGTTTTGATTTCCATTGTCTGGGGCTGCTGTGGGTTCAGGGAGGTTGCTGGGATGGTTCACAGGAGGGCAGGGGAGTGGCTCTGGCATCAGATGAGACTTTGGTCTTTCAAGGTTAAGCACTGTGAGCTCCCACCCTAAGCCCAGGGTGACCTCAGGGCAGGAACTGAGCAGAGCCCAGGCTGTCACACAGCCACACTTCTATCTGGAGAACAGCACGGAAGGAGAGTGGGAAACCTTCCTTAAGTACAACAAAACAAAACACCGGTTTTCTGGTGGTTCCAGGCCCGACCTCACCTTCCTCTGTGCTGTTTGCCCGTGCCAGAGCTGTCCTGGGAGCTCACATTGCTCCTGGGTAGGGGACAGGCCAGGAAAGGGCCTTGTCCTGCATTCCCCACCACTCAGCTGTGCCTTATCTTCCCATACCACCTGAAATCTGCCTTCTTTGCCTGTGTTTCACCTCTCAGCCCTTGGTAAAGGAACTGAGCTGTGCAAAAGAGGAGATGGGTTTGCTGGTCTGTGCATAGCCCTGCGTGTACACATGTCACTGTGCTGGGACCCTGCCCAGGCCACCCTCACCTGTGCCAGAAAGGGCTCACCTGTGCCCTGCCCAGCACCTGGGCAGGTGGAGTGGCCGTGGAGCTGTGTTCTCTCTTGGAGTGGGGTCAAGAACATTTGGCTTCCACTGGCTGTTGTGCTGCAGCAGGACTGAGGAGGGAGAGCACAGATGGATTTTAAAAATATCTGAATAGTTTGGATGTACCCAGAACTTAAAGAAATGTCTGAAAGTTTGACTAAGGGCCGATCTTCATCTGTGTTTGGGCTGGTAGCACACGGTTCAGCTTTCAGGGATGTTTCCTGCTCTGCTCCAAAGGATGCTCCAGCCCCACGGGCTGCTCAGCCTGAGGGAGCACGAGGCTGCGCTGACTTCCTGTTGGTAGAAATTCAGCAAAAGAAATCTCCTGAATTCTAAAGGGAAAAGATAAAAACCGCTGTGTCCCTGCTTGAGCTTCTACTTTCAGAGCGATGACTCACCGCCTCGGGATACCCGACCCGGCTGGGGGCACCGGGGGGGCACCGGGGGGTCACCGTGCGGCACCCGCCGCCGCCCCGCT
>VYXF01013008.1:517846-538530 GCA_013397295.1 Polioptila caerulea | reverse complement strand
GAGCGGGGCTGGCCGGCTGGGCTGCTCCCGGCAGCTGCACGCCCTGCTGGGGAAACGTGTTGTTTTGGAAGCTGCACAGTGGAGTAACCTCTGTCCCGTGTGATACAAGAAATCGCCTCCTGGCCGGGACTCAAGCAAAACACGGGATTAACTTTGCCCTGCGCTGGCTTGTGGCTGTGGAGAGGCGCTGAGAGCTGCTGCCACCAGCGCCGGAGCGGAGCCTGCGAGCATGGGGGCCAAGCTGCTCTGCCTGTGCCTCCTGACAGCCCTCCTCGGCTACTACATCTACAGCCCGATCCCCGAGGACCTGGCCGAGCCCTGGACCGTGATGCTCATCTCGGCCGCCTTCAGGGCCGTGGGGCACCTGGTGAGCTGGCGGGGGCTGGGAGGGCAGAGCGGGGCAGGGGGGTCCCCGTGCCCCGGGGCTCACGGGCAGCTTGTGTGTCCTGCTGCGTGTGTTGTGTGGGTACCGTGTCACACTAACGAGGGACAGGAGTAGCCGAAATGAAGCACTAAACTGGCTGTGACGAGGACATAAAGAAATGTAGAAAAGTTTTGATCTTGCAGCCTTGGGAAAGGGCCGTTCAGGGTAATGAATGAGGTGTGGGGTGTGACCGTGGGTCGACAAGCTCAGACAAGCTTCTCTTGCTTTACAAGAGTGCCGGTAAAGCACTGCTGCTTGAATCATCCCTGGTTCCTGTGTGCCCAGCTCCCCCGGCAGCGCCGGGTGTCGGGGGGAAAAGACAAGAGCAGCTCTCACATTCTCTTGATTTTTGTGGTTTCATGGAAATCCACCGACAGAGCAGGCCTGAAAACCACACAAAACAACGTCTCTGAGTGAGACAGCCTCTGTGTGCAGGGGGTACCTTCCTAGGGCTGTCCAGTCTGCAGGAGGAGGGAGGATGAGGGGGTTTTGATGTGTGTCAGGGACTCTTGTTTTGATTTCGGGGGTCGAGGTGGTGAAAGAGGACAGTGGTGAGAAAGAAAGGAACCGTAGTCTGCAGTGTCGGTGTGCTGCCTTGCTGCCTCCCCTCCGAAGTCCCCTGCAGGAGGGGGCTGCAAGGAGGGCAGGCTCGGGCAGCTCCTTGCCCAGGCACGCCCGGTGCCTGCTCGGTCACAGTGTCACCTCTGTCACCGCAGCACGGCACTGCCGGCAGCAGGAGCGTCCTCTGTGCGTTTTCCCTGGGAGATGGAGCTGTGTCCGTGGTGCCTGCTGTCCTGCCTGCCGGGCAACAGCGGGACTGTGGGCAGAGATTTTGTAACTGGGCTCTTACCTCTTGTGAAACAATAATCCGAAAGGATGGAAACAGCCTCCCTGGAGCTGCGCTAGTGCAAACTAGATTCGGCTCTAAATTGTCCAAAGTATATCCCGAATGGCCATCCAGTTACAGGGCAGTGACTTGGGGTGACTTAGGGCAGGGCTGTGTTTGCAGAGGGGCCCTGTTTTAGTCCTGACTCCCTGATGTTGATTTGAACAAAGGGAACAAAATGCCGCTCCCGAGCAGTCCTGAGCAGTAGAATCTCTCCGAGCTCCCCAAAGGGTGTGCCAAGAGCACCATGACACGGCACAGCCCCGTCCCCTCTGCTGCGGCAGGTCCTGGGGAGCCCCCAGCTCGGCTGGGTGTGCCCAGAGTCCCGTGGTGCCCCCTCTGCAGCAGAGAGGCTGGGAATGTCTCCTTTCCCTGTTCTTGTTCATGTCCTGTGTCCATGTGTGGCCGAGCTGGGGAACAAGCCTGCTGCTTGACGTGGTGTTTGAGCCCCAAATCCTTCAGGTATTGCAGGAACCTGCAGGAGCCCTGGGTCTGAAGCACCTGGAGAAAGTACAGGACACAACACAATGTTTTTGCAGTTGTTGTGTGGCATCCCCCCAAAGCTCCCTCCCTCCCTCCTCATCCCAGCTCTGCAGAAGCACTGAAACCCAGACTCAGACCCTCCCCAGCNCCATGTGTGGCCGAGCTGGGGAACAAGCCTGCTGCTCGACGTGGTGTTTGAGCCCCAAATCCTTCAGGTATTGCAGGAAGCGCCCCATGCCCTGGGTCTGAAACATCTGGACACAACACAATGTTTTTGCAGTCGTTGTGTGGCATCCCCCCAAAGCTCCCTCCCTCCCTCCTCATCCCAGCTCTGCAGAAGCACTGAAACCCAGACTCAGACACTCCCCAGCCCCAGTCACGAGCTGCCTGAAATATATTGGTTTTAATTTCAGTGTTGGGCTGATGGGTTCCCTGAGGGAGCCTCATCCCAGCTGCTGACCCCTGGAACCCTGAGCTGCTGGAGGCTGTGTGGGCACTGCCCAGGCACAGCCAGGCCCCCTTGCCCCTCCGTGGGCTCTGGAGGCTCTGCCCTTGCTGTGTGGCTCCTCCGTGCTGGAGGGAGGAAGGGACTGGGGAATGCTCTCCCAAGCACAAGGATCCCAAACCCCACAGTGCTGGCTTTCCTGTTACTCCAAACCACCCAATAATCCTGCGCTGGGGCAATGAGGGATTTTCAGAGGAGGGCACCATTTCCTTTTATTGATAATGGCCTGGAAACCGCAGGCAGCAGCCCAGTGGTTTTCCACAATGTAAATTGTCCACTTGTGGAAAACACAGCTCTGAGAGCACTGGAAATCCTCAGTGCTGGGGCTCAGGGAATTCCTCCCACTGCAGGACTTTCACAAGCTCATTGGAGTCAGAGCAGGACTCACTTTGAGGTATTTGTTTTTTCAAGATGTTAATCCTTGGGGAAAAAGCAACAACTGAGAAATATTTATGTAAACTGTGTCAATGTAGTGGCAATGCTGGCACAGTGTGTGCCATGTGTGTTTGTTTGTTTTCATGGAGCTGATGGCAAGGACCTGTGTTTCCCTTCGCAGTGTGCCAGGGCCTGCCCACTCATCTCCATCACAATTCCAACACACTGGGATTGGCAGGGCTCCTCCTGGCATCGCCCGCTCCAAGCCTTCAGAGAGAGGTGACTCAAAAATGTGGCGACAATCACTGTCACAGGCTGCCAGCAGGGGCTGAGCTGTGTGCTATTCTAACTCCTGAAAAAGGTTACATCATGGAATCCCAGAATCCCAGACTGGTTTGGGTTGGAAAAGATCTTAAATTTCATCTCATTCCACCCTCCTGCCAAGGTCAGGGACACCTTCCACTAGACCAGGTCGCTCAAAACCTGGTTATATGCAGATGATGATTAAACAGTTGATTTAAATAAAATTTGAAGAAAAAAATACGCCAGGCATGGTAAGACTGTACAACTTCCACCATCACGGTCTGAAGGCTACACCTGTCAGCAGGTGATCAGTTACAGTGTGGGGGTGTCACATCCTTCCTGGGGGCAATAAAGCATCTCTTGGAAGCCAAACTTCAAACAGGTTCTGCACCAGGCTTGGATATTTTCTTTCTTTTAAAATTCAGACCTGCTCTGATTTCATGTTTTCACCTTCAGATGACATGTAAGAACTTGGCTTTATTTCTTACTGTTTCAATTGTGATGTGATGAGGCTGGGGTGGGAAGAGGGTCACGTCCCATTGCCAGGGGTGGTGGTGGAGGAGCCACGGTGCTGGTGCCAGCAGCAGAGCAGGAGCTGTGGGTGGCTCTCTGCAGTGTGTTCCCTGGGCTGTCCCCATGTCACACTGGTGCCCACAGCAGTGCAGGAGCTGTGGGTGGCTCTCTGCAGTGTGTTCCCTGGGCTGTCCCCGTGTGCCACACTGGTGCCAGCAGCAGTGCAGGAGCCATGGGTGGCTGTGACACGATGCCCGTGCTGGTGCTGGTGGGTCACTGAGCGGGACACTGGGCTGTGGAGGTGACCCCATAAACAGTGGGCACGAGTGAGAGCGTGGGCACAAAGCAGCAGCCCTGGTTCTGGGCTGGGCTCCGGCAGCTGGTGGCAGTGTGGGCGCGTGTCACAGAGTGCTTCCCGATGGATGCACTCTGGCCTGCTGCAGTGACTTGTACAGCAGCTGCACACGTCTGTACAGAGCATCAAACGGCTCCATGGGAATCTAATGCGAGAGTAAACTCGGCTGCACTTGAAACAGTTTCCCCTTGTCTTGCGCTGCAGGCGGAGGCGGCTGAACTGCTGGGGCTGATGCACTACATGGACGGCTTGAGGCTGATCACGGTTGTGGAGCTCGTCGCTCCCACATCGGATGAAAACGTCACTGTGACAGACACACAGCTCAACAACGTCCCCGTCCGCCTGTACCTGCCCAGGAGGGCACCTGGCGGGCTCAGGAGGGCCGTGGTCTTTTTCCACGGTGGGGGCTGGTGCCTGGGAGACGCAGGTGAGCTCTGCTCCATCGCTGGGTCCGTGCCAAAGACCTCGACAGCCCTGCCAAGCGCTGCCTTTTGTTCTGGGGCAGTTGCCACAGGGAGGGGCAGGGGGCTGCTGTGTCACCAGTTAAAAGCAGGGGGAGGTTTGGGAAAGCAGCTGAAAGCTGCTGCCCAGAGGAACAGGCAGTTCTGTGTGTGTGTGTCCATTCTCACATGCTCTGGGCTTTCATTCCAGGCATGCACGGCTACGATCTCATGTCACGGCGGATGTCAAACGAGCTAAATGCTGTCGTGGTCTCAGTCAAGTAAGAGATATTCTCTTTCCTGATGGGATGAGGGTTTGGATTAAATTGATCTGTTTCAATCATTCCAATTTTTCAATGTTTCTGTATTTGCTCACGTGCTTTCCTGCTGACTTATAAACATTTGTGAACAGAGGCTGTCAGGGTGACAGTGGAGAATTGTGGCTGGTGGCTATTGATGGTTGGGTAACAAAGTGGATCCTTTGGGACAGACAGTTCCCACTTCTCTGGGCACAGAAATAAACCTCCCCGAGAGGGAGATGCGAGCAAGCCCTTCTCTTTATTAACAGCAGGTACTGACACGCTGCTCTTGTCTCCACCAGCTACAGGCTGGGCCCTCAGCACGTTTTCCCCGTGCAGTTTGAAGACGTGTACTCAGTGACCAAGTTCTTCCTCCAGAGCAAGGTCCTGTCCCAGTACGGGGTGGACCCTGCGCGGGTCTGCGTGGCCGGGGACAGCGCCGGGGGCAACCTGGCTGCGGCCGTGGCACAACAGGTACAACAAAAATGGTTTGCAAGGCTGAAATCGGTATTTTTGTAGTTTCACGACAGCTAAAACCAGCTCAGCTCGCAGCACACGCTGCTCTCGTGGTGTGAGCACCCAGGATGTCACAGCCTGCGGGATTGTCACAGGGCTCTGGGGACCGGGCAAGCGCCTGAGCCCCTCCATGGCATCGGGGAGCTTCGGTGCCTCCCACACAGCTGAACCCTAAAAACTCCCTGCCCCTAGCCGGGGCATACATCACTCTAACCTTGAGCTCGTGCTGACTGGCTCAGATTTGATGTTTGGAAAGGGAATTTTAACTACGTGACTCATAAGGATGTAAATAGCAGGGAAAACAAGCAAACAAAAAAACCCTCGCTAAATGCTGCAGGGTCTGATCACACAGTTTGGTGCCTTTTGCACTTCTCCATCAGCTTTATTAAATAAAATCACCACGATGTTGTTGCTCTCTTGAGAAGTTGTTTGGACTGAAATGAAACCTTGGGGATGGTGGTGAATTTGCTACAGATGCCGAAGACAGAGGATGAAGGAAAAAATGGAAAATTTATTAGTGGAGAGGGGAAAGATTGGCATATAAGAAATGTCGATGTTCAATTCATCACATTTTATTTGTTACATCTCTAAAATGCACAGAATTGCAATTGCTTGAGTTGTAACATCTCAGGGTTAAAATCCAAACAGATGAACATGCTCTAAATTGTGTGAAATGGTGAGGAGATGCAGCAGCCTGGAAGTTTCATGATGTAGGAATAGAAATTTTCTGCAGCTATAGAAAATTTCATGTCAATTCTTCAGAAAGCATCAAAATTTCAGAAAAAAGTAATAAAAAATAATTACCCTTCAACATAAGAAATAAAATTAAATTCTATTTGATGTTTGAGAATTTTATTACAGCATGCTGTTTTAGATGACCTGCCTATAGATTCAGAATTTCTTTATCCTGGTTTTATTGACAGTCTTATTTTACTCATGTTGCAAAATGCACGTCTTAAGTCTTTACCTCAGATGATCTGCCAGTGTGAGAGAACTGACACCTTTACTGATCCTTTGCAATGGTTTCTCTTTTTTCTGCAGCTGTCAGAGGACCCTGAAGTCACAACCAAGCTCAAAGCTCAGGCTCTGATCTACCCTGCTCTGCAGGTGCTGGACCTGGACCTGCCGTCCTACCGAGACAACGCCGACAAGCCCATCCTGCCCAGGTCGCTGATGGTCCGGTTCTGGAGCGAGTACTTCTCGTCGGACCCCGCTCTGCGGGAGGCCATGGCGGCCAACAGGCACGTCCCCGCCGAGGCCGGCCCGCTGCTGCAGTTCGTGGACTGGAGGCGCTGGCTGCCGGCCCAGGTGAGGAAGGCCCACAGGTACAGCGGGCCGGCCATGGGGCTGGCCGGGCGCTACCCCGGCCTGCTGGACCCGCGCGCGTCCCCGCTGCTGGCGGGCGAGGCCCGGCTGCGCCGCCTGCCCCCGGCCTACATCCTGACCTGCGAGCACGACGTGCTGCGGGACGACGGCCTCATGTACGCGGGCCGGCTGCGCGCCGCCGGCGTGCCCGTCACGCACCACCACGCCAAGGACGCCTTCCACGGCGCCATGACCTTCCTGTCGTGGCCGCTGGAGCTGGCCGTGGGCCACCGGCTCTTCAACGCCTACCTGGGCTGGCTGGAGGAGAACCTGTGAGCGGCACGTGCCGCTCCGCGCGCCCTCGCCGCGTGTGCCAGGTGTGCTGGTGCCAGGTGTGCTGGTGCCAGGTGTGACGGGGCGTGGGAGCTGCGCTGCCTTTGGCCGTGGTTCTGTCCCCGTGCAGTGCCTGCAGTGCCGGGGCTGGAGCATTTCCCATCTTCTCTGGCAGGAAATCAGTCTGATCCCAACCCACACGTCCCCCCAGTGCTGTCACCTGAACCTCAAACCCCCGACTGCTGGACTGCCCCAGGGTTCCCCTCCGGGCCCTGCAGCCTCTGGGATTTGGTGTCTTGTCTCTGCTGCTGCTTCTTTCCTCTGGTCACAGCATCTCCAGGGCGGGGTGTGTGCCAAAGGGCCGGGTCGCTGTGGGCACACAGGACGTGCTCGGTGGCTGCTTTCTTCCCATCCCCTTTGGATCCAGGGGCTGTGGCAGCCGGGCCCTTCTGCTGCCAGGGGTGCACAGAAGCTCCGGGAGGCTGCAGGAGGCACCTGCCTGTCGCAGGCTGGGCTGGGGCTGCTGCTCCTGCCCTGCACAGCCTGAGGGGAGCACCTGGAACCCCACTGGGATGGCTGAAAAATCGTGCAACTGTTTTGGGCTTTGTTTGTTTTGGGGGCTTTGTTTATTTGGGGTTTTTTGTTGTGTTGTGGGTTGGCTCTTTTTTAAAGCATGTATGTTACTCCTACTTATCCTTGAACTAGCAGGAAATAGTGGAACAAACCAGCACTGGATATTCACTGGAAAAAGGAAGCTGTGAAGGTCCCAGCCTTATGATAACACTGCTGCATGGTCTTTGCTCTACTTACCTGTTAAGTCATGTGCTAGGTGTGCTAATTGTCCTTAAAATTGTTTATTAGATTTTACATATCATTTCTTAAAAGTAAAATTAGCTTAGTAGCTTTATAGGCTTGAAAAAGAAACGTAGTTCAGCTGGCTGTGTGGAATAAATAACCTCTGTGTAAATGTTTCATGTGTTAAATATAAACCCTAAAAATTTGACTGAAGCATGAATGCAGGGGTTGGCTGCTGGTTTAAGCAAATCAAACACTGAGCAGGTACTTCATGTATCCTGCCTTTCTTTTGCATAAAAGGTACTGAATCTTGCGGGCCGGCCATTTATTTTTCCTGAGTGGGTGCAGCCCATTCAGGTGGAATGTGTACAGGATGATTGCTGTTTTCCATCTTTACTAAGTTGGGCATAAACATTAAAGTTGTTTTTGATTGCAGTGCAATGTGTTTTGTCACTCGGGTGTCCCGTTCATGGGGAAGCAGAGGCAGGTGAGCTGGAGCCCGAGGGTGGCTGCTGCAGATGGCCCCGGGCTTGCTCTGCCCTCACTGTTGCTGTGGAGGGGAAGAGCTGGGCTGGGGCTCTCGAGGAGGGGAGCAGCAGTGGCTGAGCAGGTCCCTGTCTGCATCTTTGCCCGCCCTCTGTGTGCTCACCTGTGCTCCTGTGCTCAATCCCAGAGTGTCTGGGAGTGATTCCTCGGGTCTCCCTGCAGCACTGCCAGCACTCACCCCCGGACTGGGCTCCTCTCTGCTGGCTGAGGCAGTTCCACTGCACCTCTATTCCTCCCACTTTTGGAATGAATTAACAGCCTGTTGGCGTTCCTGAGGAAGCTGGGCTTTGGGGTTTTGCTCAGTAACACTTCTGGTCTGATTTTCCATGCAGTTGTAGAGTCACATGCACAAGAACATTCCCTGGGATGGGCATTTCTGGGTTGTAAATGCTAATGGAATGAGCCCAGTTGGGGTTTCCAGGAAGACAACCTTGCTTAAGAGGCTGCTTAGGGAGGATGGTTGTGGTTTCGATTTGGAGGGGATGTGCCCACGTCACATCCCTCAGCAGGCTGCCCTGCTGTGACCCAGACAGGCTCTGGCTGTTCTCCTGCCCTGCAGCACGGGGATCTTGCTGACAGAGAGCTCTGGGCTGCAGTGTCGGGCTCAGTTGGCTTTGCCTCCCTCCGGGGCTGCTGGAGGTGCCTGTGCCAGCCCAGCTGGAGCAAACCTGGGCCATCCTCCCTGTCCACGCTGCCACCAGCATTGTGTTTCCTCCATCGGGGCTCAAGCATCAGCTGTGTCAGGGACACTTCAATGCCTGCCTGTAAGGCAGAAGAAAAATTTATATTCTAAGAAACAATGCCAGCCAAAATTTGCCAACCTTCCCTTATGTGTTTTTATAGGGCTCTCTTGGAACCAGAAGTAAATGGCTTTTAAGCACCAGCACCTAAATATTGACTCATGATTGATTGTGCTGTATGTTTTTGTTTAGGTTCCTAAAATAGACTTTTGGGATTGGAAGTGCCTGGTGAGGCACAAAATGAGACAGTGAAAGCTGCACTACTGATGTTGCTGTCAGGAGAGGCTGGAGCTGCAGTAAGCGACCCATTTATGCACACCAGCAAAAAGACAAACCACCACAAGGGAAGGCTTTGGGACACCTCCAAAAGCCTTCCCTTGAAGGGAGGATGGGAGTGGGTGGTTGACAGTCAAGGACAAAGCTCAGCCTCACCATGGTGGGGCTCACAACCCTGCTTGGAGCCAGCTCTGGATGCAGAGACCAAACCCTCCGAGGATGCCCAAGCTCGGGGAGACTGATCACAGACCCTCCTGCCACAGGCTGCAGTGGTTGGTGCATGAACAGAATGGAGTTCATGCTTGCCAGTGAGTCAAGGAGGAAGCAAAGCACCCTCGAAGTATCCCCACCAACCTGGGCTTCCCCATTACCCATTTCTTATGAATCCTCAACTTTTTGTTGAAGCCCCTCACTGGTTAAAAAACCCAAAAAAACCCCAGCAACCCACCTCCAAAGCCCCAAACCCCAGAACCTGTCAATACTCTTGGGTTTCTGCTGTTGTTGGAAGTGCTGGTTGAATTGTTCCTGGTGTGCTCGGCCCTTGTTCCCAAGAGGGGCTCAGGGAGGGGCCCAAGGCTCATCTGCAATCACAGGTCAGCCCACAGAGCTCTGGGGTTTCCTTCGGGTTCCTCACACTGACCTTGGCTGGAGCCTGGGCTGGGTTTTCCCCAGCAGGGCTCCAGCCCCCACCAGCAGGCACAGATCCTGCTGCTGACACCCCCAGCTCAGGCATTTCTGACGGACAGGGCAATGGAATTACAGGTGCCAGCGTGTGTGACTGGGACAGCCTCGAAATAACAAAGGGTTAGAAAAGTGCTTACAAGGACAATAACTGATGCAATAGAGCTGTAAAGCAGGGACCAATCTAAACCTACTGAAATTACATTAAGGAGCAGTTCTTGCTCCCTCACCAGTTTCCTGAGGGGTTACTGCAGCAGGAAGGAAGAAATGCTCCATTTGTTCAGCCCTATTTTATCCTTCAGTGCAACAGCAGTTGCCTGAATTAGCAGGATATTTAAAAGCTGGTAAATGAGAAGCCAGTGTTGGTTATTAGCCATGGGGGAAATTTTAAATCAGCTTCTGTAATACCTAAATATGAGCTGATTTATTGGCCTTGTCCACAGAGAAAAGTACAATAGCTTTTAATACATATTAATAGGGTTAATATTTGCTAACCGTGAAGTACATCACAATAAAGAGGAAGGGGGAGAAAGATGGAGAAGCTGTGGCTGCCCCATACCTCAGGATGTTCAAGGCCAGACTGAATGGGGTTTGAAGCAGCCTGGTCTAGTAGAAGTGTCCCTGCCAGTGGCAGAGGGGGTGGAATTAGTTGCTGTGGGATTTGGTCATTCTGCATTAGCAGCATTCATTAGATTTTTGTCTTTGCCAATAACTTATACAGCAACTCTGAGTGAAGCAGCGAGCTTTGGAGTGGTGATGTGCTACCGTGTGAAAAGTAAGCGCTCCTCTTTCCACGGGCCCTGCCCTCCGCAGGTCTGCCGGGGCATGGCGTGGGAGCAGCGGGCCCCGGCGGGTTCCTGGGAAGGGGAAGTGTTGTTTGCATCTCGGCAGCTCAGCCAAACAGATCTCGCCTTCGCCTTGACTCGTTAATGATTGAATGGTGCGCGAAGGCGGCGGGGCTGGCCGGGACCCCGCGGCTCTGCCGGGACCCCGCGGCTCTGCCGGGACTGCAGCAGCACAGCCCCGGCCATGGTAAGGGCTCCCGGGCTGGGCAGCCTTTCTGCTCCTCTGCCAAGCCCATTTCTGAGCGGGCTTCTACCTGCTTTACCTTCTTACCTTAAAAGTGATCCATCAGCCTTTTCCTAATTGCTAAATTAATGTGTGTGTCCATAATGAACTTTGAATTACTATTGCTATTTAAGGTGCTAGTGTCTGTGATGTGCTTTCTGGATTTAGACTCTCACTGAGAAACTCGTTGAGTTTCTCCTCAAGAGCCGAGCAGAGGGGGCTCGGCAGGTGCAGCAGGTGAGGTGTGAGCAGGTGAGAGTGTGAGCACTCTAGCACTTCTGTCTCCTGGGGGGCACAGGGTAAGCAGAGACTTGATGCAAATAGCTTTATGAAGTTTTTCTCCTGCCTCATGATCTCCCTTCGAAATTAAATACAGTGCTTTGAGGGCAGAGACCTGTGAACAAGTTCTTGACCCCAAAACACCTTTGGAAATGCTTAACCTTAGCTTGAGTTTAGTTTTGATCTGTATCCCAGTTTCTGGCATCTGATTTTCCCTGCTTTCCAGTTGTTTGCTGACACTTTATCCAAGGCTCTCACCAAAAGCTGTCTGTGTCCTGGGGCAGGTGGCTTTGCTGAGGAAGGAGAGGAGTAAACACTTGGGATCCTGCCCTCTTTCTTTCCCGGTAGCTGAAAGCATTTTTTTAACCAGCCCTTCGAAAGGAAGCAAGCCCATGTGTGATGCAGCTTGGAGGAAAGCCTTGGCAGAGTGCTCAGGAGATGTGCTCCACGCCCCGTGTGATCCTGGCACCCAGTGACCAGCAGAGCACACCAAGAGCTCGACTGGGAGCGGGGTTGGATTAACAAACACGTCTGTCCTGGCGCCCCAGCGCTGCCCTGGACGTGCTCATCCCTGCCCAGCCCTGTCAGCCAAGCTCTGCCGCAGTGAGGGGGGACCCACGGGACCGGCGTTGGGTAACAGGGGCAGATGAGTCCACGAGGTGCTGACAGGGCAGCCACGGGCTGGTTTCACTTTCCTGTTCCCTAGCGCTGCCCTGGGCTTGGCCAAGGGGCTGCTGGCACCTTGTGACCGACGCCTTCGTTCAGGCGATGCTCCCACCTCAGGTTCCTTTACAGGTCTTTGCTCAGGCAAGTTTTCATCTTGTTCTGTGACCCTGATCAGGGTCTGCAAGTACCATTCCTGTGTGTGACAGACATTTGAGGTCACATATCTACTTACTCTGTAGAATGGAAGGAAATAGCAGGCTGCATTCACTGATTACAGCAATGATATAACAAGAACTGCGCAATGATCTTTTTGGGTTTGGTGTTTATTTCTTTCCTTTTGGTTTTCCAGGCTGTGAACAAGACCAGTGACTATTTTCTGAGGAACAGAGTACTAGAAAAGTATTATCTCTCCACCATGTACAGCCTTGAGTTTATTTTAGGTGCCATTGGAAACACAGTTGTGGTGTTTGGCTATATTTTCTGCCTGAAAAAGTGGAAAAGTGGCAACATCTACCTGTTCAATTTATCCATATCAGATTTGTTATTTCTGTGCACTCTGCCAATACTGGTGAACAGCTACTCCCAAGATGAGTGGCCAAAGGAGGACATCCTGTGCCACAGCAACAGATTCCTGCTGCATGCCAACCTGTACAGCAGCATCCTCTTCCTCAGCGCCATCAGCGTTGACCGGTACCTGCTCATAAAACACCCCCTGAGGGGCCACGTCCTACAGAAGAGGAAAACGGCCGTGATGGTGTCCATTGCCATCTGGATTGGGGTGATCCTGGAGCTGCTGCCCCTGGTGTATTTCCTGGAGCCTCTATCACCCTCCAATAATCACAAATGTCTTGATTATGCGAGCTCTGGAGACCCCGTGAAAAGCCTCATCTACAGCTTGTTCCTGACTGTCTTTGGTTTCCTCATTCCCCTCTTGACCATGTGCTGCTTCTACGTGAAGATGGTTCGTTTTCTTAAAAGCAGGAGCGAGCAAATCAGTTCTGCCCTGACCCTGGAGAAGCCCCTTTCCCTGGTGATCCTCACCGTGGTGATCTTCTCCCTGCTCTTCACCCCCTACCACGTCATGCGCAACGTCCGGCTCGCGTCCCGAATTCCGGCCCTGAACGTCTCCGAGTGCACACAGGGACTCATCAGCACCATTTACATCATCACGAGACCCTTTGCCTTTCTAAACAGTGCCATTAATCCTGTTTTTTATTTCCTCATGGGTGACCACTTCAGAGAGATGCTGATGGCCAAAACAAGACGGCTTTTGGGCAGGCTGACCAGGGCTGGGAAGTGAATGAGTGAGGAGAGCCCTTGCAGTGGGAGAGGTCTGGGAGGACACTCTTTGGGAGAGCATTCAGCAATGTGCTGTTTTTTCCAGGTAACTTTGTGTATGCAATAGGATAGGTGTGAGCTGATTGTGTTCTCTCAATGCACCCGTTACCTTATTGTACTGGAGACTTCTGCTGAGCTGCCTCCAGCAAACCAGAGGGCTGCTCTGCTCCAGCAGCACCCTGCTCTCGGACTGGGATAGCCCAGGGCCCACTCATGCTGCAATCAAAAGGCCATCAAGCCAGCCCTTGGAGGGAAACCACAGCTCTCAGACAGCTGCTTTGTGAGCCATGACGTGGGCCTGGGCTGGGACAAAACGTGTCTTCATCCTTCACCAGGACAGCCAGGCACGCCCACGTGGGCACTCACACGGCAGCTTAGCAGGGTGAGGGGTTACCTATCTTCAATAGAACTGTCTGTAAGTGCCCGTGGAATCCATAGCCTGAAGCAGAATTTAGACCTCGGGGTTCAAACTTCATTAGTAGTGCTACTAATGAACCAGCAGCTAATGAGGAGCCAGTCCCTGCCTGATCCATGCAGGATCAATCAGCAGCACAAGTTGCTCTCCAATGGACTGACCAGACCTCAAACAGACAGGGAATGATCGATGGAGTGATGAGCTCATGGGAGCTTGGGCTGCCCCAGGGCTGCTGGGAGGGAGGGTAGGGTGGGGTGGGTGTGGGCAGCCCCTGCCCCTGCCTGCACCCCTGCAGGCACCGAGGGCCACAGCCTGCCCAGGGACTCACTGCTCCCTAGCACAGGGAGCCCTTGGGTCTCACCCAGCTCACCCTGGGTCCTGCTCTCTCATGTGCCAGTCACCTGTGATGTGCCAGTCCCCTGCAGTGTGCCAGTGACCTGCAATGTGCTTCGTTCTGCTGGTTCAACCCCCGGATCATAAACTGCTTTTAAAAACAGAAAAGTCTCCTCTGAGTGGTTTTACTTTATTTGCTGATCTTTGGAGTATCCATGAAACTTCAGCATCTGCCCTGGGCCTGTGCCTTGACACAGCCCTATCACAGCATCATCAAAGCAGGGTCTGTTCCCAGCCCCACACAGCAGCACTTCTGTGCCTGCCAGGGAGCTGACCCTGTGCTCTTCACAGAAATGCAGAAGAAACTTACTGGCTTTGGGGTTTTTTTAGCACAGAAACAGCCATGCAGAAGCTCAAGGCACTTTGTCATTTAGATTTCCTCCTCAAGGCTGGGTTTCCTGGAAGAGGAGGCACTGCCAGCCCAGCAGCACCCAGCTGTCACTGCCCTGGCCTCGCCTGGGTCCTTGTCCCCTGTCCTGCCCAAGGAGTCCAGTCCAAGCCCAGAGGCCAGGCTGGAGCCATGGGCACACGGGGTGCCAGTGCCCTATCCAGAGAACTCTCTGTGCAGCGTGTGGCATCCCAGGCCAGGAGCTGATTTCTCTTTGTAAACAATGTGTAGTGACAGTTTTTATGGATTAATATGCTCATTTATTTGTTTTGCTGTGTCCCCTGAGGTGAGCAGGGTCATCTGTCCCCTCTAAGTGACTGAGTCCCTGAGGGCTCCTGCCTGAGGATGTGAATGCTGGCAGGGCATTTACCCACGGGGAGCCACCAGGGCTGTGCTCCCTCTGCCAGCACACACCATGGACCCCTCGTCAGGGAGGTGCAGAGGCAGAGCCAGTGCCTGTGTCCCGGGATCCCAGTGCTGAAGGGAGCTCCCAGCACTCTGCCCCCAGGACCTGCTGGTCACCTGTGCCCTGCACTGGTCACGGCAGGCTCTCTTCAGCTGGGGAGCTCCAGACAGAGCCCAGGCACTTCAAAGGGACTCAGAGACCTGCTGGGCCCTGCTCCTTCCCTTCTGAGACAGCCCTGGTTTGCACCTTTGCTTTAGGGGCCATCTCTAAAGCCCCCATGACTTCCATTTCCCTAAACTAATGAGAGAAACTTCTGATCATTACACAGTTTACTGTGGTGCTGCTGGCCTTGCAATTAAAAATGTGGTAAAAAAGGAGAATAAAAAACTCCAAGTTCAAGCTTCACATACATGTTCCTCTCTGCTTAATTCTTCTACTCCTCGGTAGAACATGGAAAAATTTAAATTAATGGATCTCCAAAGCACTACCTGGTTCACCTGAGCTGGGCTAAGGTGGGTGCAGGTGTGGGTACAGGTGATGGGCTGTGGGTGCAGGCTCCCCCCTGGCAGAGCCACCCTCGGGCTGCAGGCACGGGCATCAGCACAGCTGGACACGGCCTTCGGTTCTGATTCAGACCGGGGTTTCTTGGTTTCATTTTGTTTTGTCTTCCCTTATTTTGGGTGTGGACTGGAAATGCCTCCAGAACAGGAATTCATCTGTGAGTCAGCCTGAAAACAGTCCAAGTATGTTTCAGTGGCGGTAAGTGACCCAAAAATAACTGTTCCTGGGCAGAGTGGTGAGGGCAGGGCGAGGGGCTGGGGGCTGCCCGGGCTCTGCCAGCCCCGCAGCAAGCACAGGGCCAAGGCACGGGGCTGCATTCAGCCTCCTCTCGAGGGCTGAGCTGCCCGAGCCTGGCTTTGGAGGGCGTTCACAGCCGGCTCCACACCCAGGAGAAAACACAGGGACCTATTTCTTATTCACTCCAAACCCAACCAAACCTCAGGTCCTCTGCAGCTTGGAACGTGTAAAATGTTCTGCAATGTTTTTCCCGACATTTCGAGGGAGTTTCCCAGCTTTGCCTCTGTTCCCATCACCTTTTGGCCCAGCACTGCCCAGGCTGTGCTGCTCTGGGTGTCTCTGCTCCTTGCCCCCAGCCCTGCAGTGCCCTGTGCCACAGCAGCTCCTGCTCTGCATTACTGAAATAATGATTTATAGGAACACGTCTCCAGAAGAGCAGCACTGCCCAGGGCCGTGGATCCAGCGCTGAGCTGCTGAGGGGTGCCTGCCTGGCCAGCCCTGGGCGCCGGGGTGAGCTGACACCCTCTGCATGGACTGCCACCAGCAGCGGTGTCCTGGCCATGTCACTGCCACACTGGCGACTCAGGGTTTAACTGCTCGTGTTGGCAGAAACGAAGATACTAATTCAGCTGACTTCTGCTTGGTTTCGACTTGGTTTTCACTTTCTAAAAATATTTCAGCTAAAAATAGTCTTCCTGGAGCCAGGAGGAGCTTCACCCTCCGGGCAGTGCTCACAGCAGCCCGGTGCTCTCCTTTGGCTGGTGAGCTGGGGTCTCTGGGCAGCACTGGGGTGTGCAGAGCACCCATGCAAACACCCACAGCTTTTCCTGGGTGTTCAAAGCAGCGTTTGGATCAGCAGCGCCAGGGTCGGGCCTGAGCACACAAACACCTGGGGGCAGAGCACTGCAGGGATCTGATGTCAGGGTGAGGAGCCTGCGAGACTCATCTGCCTTTCAGTTTTCTGTGTCTTATCGAGATCCTGACCCACATAAGTGAAGTGGAACATTTAACTGCTGCTTTGTTCATTCTTGCACTCTTGCCTCACTTCCTGACGCAGCCACAGAAGAGTCACAGGATGGAAGGTCTCACAAATAACCGTCCAGATGAAATAATTAAATTATTTGATGAATAAAGCAATCCAGCAGCTTGCCTGCTGCCTTTTGCAATAAATCCTGTGCTCTCAGCTGTTTCAAGGCTTAGGAATTCTTTTTCCTTCCCAGAGACCTGCTCTGCCAGGTGAATGCTGTTCAGGGCAGACACAGCCCACTTGCTGTTGGCCCAATTCCTCCTCTCTGATGGGAGAGGTGAGGACTAAGCCTGGCACAGCCCAGATTCCCAAACACCCTGGGGGAAATCCTGGGGAGCTGCTAGCCCAGCCAGGCAGGTGATGCAGTGCTGGGCAGGGGCTGGGGAGTGCCCACTGCCCAGGTGAGGGGCGGGAGCTGCGAGAGGAGCCAGAGGAGGGGATGGATCCCACCTGCCCCAGGAGCCCATCAGAGAGGATGAGGGGCCCAAAGGGTTAAATAGGAGCCGTGGTGCTGCTTCCCTGCCCACACCGGGGTCCTGTGCTGGAGGGTGCCACGGGGCACAAGGAAGGAGCAAGCTGCACAGGTAGGAATGAGGTGACAGCTCTCAAAGGTCTCTGTTTTAACTAAATAAGTTACAGCAGAAAGTGTTGCTGCTGAGTGTGGCACCCCTTGGGGCAGCCTGGCTCGGAGATCAGCTAGAGAGAAAGCCAGTGTGTGCTTGGGGGTGTTGGGCTGTGGTGGGACAGCCAGATGGAGTCACTGCACAGAAATAAAGAGACCCAGTCTGGTTCATCCACCACGGGAAATGTGTGTTCAGGGTTTGTGCAGCAGCGTGAGGGGGAACTGCTCTGTGCTGAGGCAGGGGCTGGGGAAGGGTGGCACAGGGAAGCAGGGCCCATGGCTTCTGCAGGAGCAGTAACTGAGAGACAGTGTGCAAATAAACCTAATCCTTAGAGCTGGGTTACGAGTGAAACGACTCAGAAACGTCCCCTGTAAATGGAAGCACAAGGAGCAGCTGTAAGCCAAGGCACCAGCCTGGGGCTGCCCCCGGGATCTGCAGGGTACTCAGCACTTCTGTCCCCAGCTGATCAGGGTGTGTGAATCACCCCAGTGGGCCCCCTCCGTCCTTGGAATGGCAGCTTTAAAAGTAATTTGGACTTTCTCTTTTTTTCTTTAAACAGTCCCAGCGTCTGATCAGCTGTGGACAGTCTCAAAACAAACATGACACTACCTGGGGACCTTGGGCCGCTCTCATCTCCTTTGTCATGGAGCAGCTCCTGGCACTCGAGGGGTTTTCCATTCTCCTGGAGAAATGCAGCTCCTGGGATGCCTGGTTGTGCTCCCCTCGCAGTTTTACTAGAGGAAATCCTCCTCCTGCAGGCACACAATGGCTGGGGGCTCTCCAGGGCGAGCAGCAGCCAGGGAAAACAATCACCATCCTGTTAGAGCACAGTTCTACAGAGGCCCGAATTTAAAAAACTCATGTAGGAGGTTCAATTGACATGATTTTATATCTAGCAATATATTTCTGACAGGAGAGGAAGTATTTTATCACCCTAATGTTTATTTTTCTTTATGGTGTATGAGGATATTCTAGTTTCTTTGTATTTCAACCCAATATTTTTGCAGGAATGCTTTAGCTATCGACTTCCCTAAGAACTGCTGGCTTCTCTGAGGTTTGTGTCTATAGTTCTGTCACAGAGAAACAAGCTCTCCCTGAGCTGGGAGCAAATTATTTTCGGTGCCCATTTGTCTTTCAAGGTGTTTTTTCTTCTTTCCTTTTAATGAGTTGTTGTGCATTTCAGGGCAATCCTTACAAAGTGGTGGCACTTCACCCTGCTCGTTTTGCCTCATGTAGAGAAGTGCCACAGGATGCTTTAGATGGGCTGATTTCCATAAAATCCCTTTGAATGCAGGGTTTGGTTGTGTTTCAGGAGGAGTGCTGTGACCCAAGTGCCTGTCCCAGGCTCACCCCTGCCCTCCCTCAGGGCCTTCAGGATGATCCTGTGCATGGAGCTGGAGCTGATGAGCATGTGCTCTCTCCTCTGCTTTGATTTCTGTTATTTCCTAGAAGGATTT
Organism: Polioptila caerulea; assembly: GCA_013397295.1. NCBI lineage: Eukaryota > Metazoa > Chordata > Aves > Passeriformes > Certhiidae > Polioptila > Polioptila caerulea. Next base: position 519,897 of record VYXF01013008.1, on the reverse strand, counting down.
CAGTGGTAACCTCAAAGGATCCCGAAATTACTTTTCCTGTTCCCATCAGAGATTAATTCAGTCTTTGTTTTCTCCTGCCTGCAACACCTTTGGGCAGAGTGTTTGGTATAACTTGGCAAGGGAAGAAATAACATCAGCATTGACCTTGTACCAAAGTAAGTAGAGAGGAATTAATGTTTAGTTACAATTATCCTGTTCTCATTAAGAGTTCCTCTGCTTACTGTGACATACAACGTTCCAAGGGGTTTGGTGTGACTTGTGCTGTATTTATGAAAGCAGCTTTTCCAACCTGCTGCCTGTGTGAGGAAGAATAAGCCTGCTTACCTCCTAAAATGCTTTTCAGACCATTCTGTGTAGCACCCAGTATTGCTTTACACAGATAAAGATAAAAATAAACTGAGTTAAGTGGTTCCTCTTAGCTACTTTATTCCTATATTGAATTTTATCAGGGAAATCAGTTTTTCTGAAAGCTGCTGCCTATCATTACAGTGATTCAGCCTGTTGTACTGATAGCACTGAATGTAAGTTCCTCCAACAGCATTTCTTAGCATGACAGGCTTGATTTTGATTCCTTGGACTCCTGAAATGTTATTTTAAAGCAGGTTTCTACTTCATGCCTGTAACATGCAGACTGCAAATCTGTTGAATGGACTCACTGTCTGGATGTGACACTTAATTATTTTTCTCTCCTTCTCTACTACTATCTTCATATTTTTCTTTATATGGAAGAGCACAAGAGACAAAGGATGCCTTTTCCACCAAAATACCCAATTAAAATGCGACCTAATGATTAGTTACTTGCAATCTGATTTTTATGGCATGTAGCTATAGTCACTACTTAATTAGAAAGGAGACAACTTTAAATACTGAGTTAGAGAATCCAGCTGATGTTTACAGAATGGGCTGATCATTAACCCTGGCTCTGGGGGTGTCACCCTACATCCCAGTATGCCCATGGCACTGACTGGTCTGTACTGGGCAAGTGCTGCTCTGGTTTTCTGTCCATGGCTTGGCAAGTTGTGGCAGGGCTGTGGTGCCCCCCTGGAGCAGAGCCAGGAGCCTGGGCACTGACAAACGGAGGGATGTTCCAGGAACAGCTGTGCCACAGAAAAGCAGGGCATGGAAGTGGCTGGTTTGTGTCAGAGTGCAGTGGGTGCTGTGCTAGGTCTGTCCTCTGTCTGTCTGTCTCTGGGCTCTGTGCTTGTCACCGTGCTCTGGTTAGCTGGGGGTCCCTCATCCTGTTGGCAGTTCTTGAGCAATGTGTGATCACAGAAGAAAACCCTGGAATTTTATTTTTTGGCATGGCCTTGATGAGAGCAAGACAGAAACAACACTCTTATCATCTTCCTACATTTTTATTCTGATTATTTTGCTTTGGATGTGGCAGGATGAGGCTGGTGCATCCACAGGAGGGCTGCAGCCAGAGAAGTTGCTCCAGTGAAGTAACGTGGCCCCTTGTATGCTGTGAACCCAATCCCCTCCCCAAAATGCTTTATCTGTGTTGGTTAATTCCTCAGGCTGGGAAAACACGTGCTATAAAATGCTTGTGTCTGAAAGTAGGTCTCAATAGACCCGTGTGAGTTAGCAGTGTCTTCTGAAGGAATTGGAGACTGTGGTTTCCTGAAGAGACAGAAAGATAGATTGATTTCAGCGCCTGCAAGGCTGGAGGAAACCTTTAGACATCCCTTCAGTAAAGTGTCAAAAAGGCAATGCCTTCTCCCAGGCAGGGACATGAAGGGTCTCGGCTGTGCCACGCCGCCTGAGCATCCTCTTCCTCGCCAGCATCCCCCGCTCCGCACTCCCGCTGGCTCCGTCCTCTCACGGGGCAGCCCCGGGATTCGAGCACATCCCACCCCCTGCCCTGAAATGTTCTAACCAGCTCCTGGCCAGGCTGTGCCCCGGCCCGGAGCCGGCTCCGGGCAGGTCCAGCCCCAGCAAGGACAGCCCCGGACCCCGCTGGCCGGGACTGTTTTGGTCTGAGTGTTGGCGGCTGTGCCTTGGCACCAGAGCTCCCAACCGCTCGTGCTCCGGCTGTACAGGGACCGCACCTG
>VYXF01013008.1:495724-508771 GCA_013397295.1 Polioptila caerulea | reverse complement strand
CAAACGAGTCGGTTTGTTAAGACGTTGGTATAGCGGAAGAGAAAAATGCAGGGGTGTTTGTGTAAAATGGTTGTCTTGGAAAAATACGTGATTCTTTCTTTCAGAAAGAAATAATTTCTTTTGGTGATTTTTTTTTGGGGTGGGGAATATATGCCCCAGAGCAAAGGAGAAGTAGGACACGGGTGGCAGAGATAATGAAGTGCAGGAGAGCAGGTTCAGGGAAGGGATGTAACGGGAAAGAGGGATGGGAGGAATGAATAGTAATGGTGAATAACTTAACTGGGTTATGTCTTTTTTTGGCACTACGGAGAAAGGGTTCTAATGAAACGACAACACATTCCAAAGTGACAAGGAAATGATTTGCATAATGAATAATTAACCGATGGCACTTGTTGCTGCAGGGGAAGTTTGAGGTGAGAGATGAGGAGAGGTTGCAGGCTCCCCTCGGGCTGGCTGCATGTGACACTGACCCTGGGCAGGCCCACTGGCGTAGAACAATATTATGATAATTTAAAGCAGATAAAAGAGGAAGAAATTGAAGGCTTGGCAGCCCCGTGCTCACTGCAATGGTGACAGGACTGCTGTGTGTGGAAGGCTGGCGTGTGCCAGTGCAGGAACCAGAGGTGTTGGGAGTCTCTCTGCTCTGGGCTGAAAGCAGGCATGGATCATGGCCAGCTCGGGTGCATCCCACTGCTGCCTCCAGCCTGGTTCCCCCTGGGCAGGTCTGACACCCCGAGGAGACCGTGCTGCCCTGCTGCAGTCTGTCCTCCGAGGGCTCTGGAGGGCGGGTGAATGCCCCTTTCCGTGGCCTTGCTGTCGGGGCCGTGTCCTGCTGCATCAGGTGCTGCTCTGGCTTCCCTGTCCTCGGTCCGCCTGTGTTGGGAGGCTGCAGTATAACGGGGAATGAAGCCTGGGAGGTGCTGACGGGTGCCACAGACAGCTGGGGCACGCCCTGGCCATTGAAGGGTGCTGCCCCACAGGGCCGGGCTTCGGCTGCCCCGAGCAGGCAGGCTGTAAAAGGCTGGCCTCACTGTCCAGGAGGGTTTCTGTGGCCACAGGAAGGTTCTTACACCTGTGCTGTAGATGAAGATCTGATGGCCAGCTCAGATTAAATCATAGGCTTCCCTCTCTGTTTTTATTTCCTTCGAGTACCTGTTTTATTCTGCTGCTTCAGTGTCAGTGGGGAGGTGATAGTGACTCAGAGATGCCTGTAATTAGGGGGATGAGCCTCAGCACCTCTTGATTCCTAAATAGTGGATGATTTCTGCCTAGGGTGATCCCTTCTCAGGAACTGGTGGATAATCTGCAGACATCATTTTCTGACGCTGAGGAAGTCATGCGTGTTGGGTTGTAAAAGGCCTTGTGGTAACTGTTTCTTTCAAAGGCTTAAGAGGTGTTTTCCTTAGGCATTTTTTCGGTGGGAATGCTGTAAACAGCATGTCAGCTAAGGCCGGCTCGTTAAGGTAAAACTGCAGGAAAAGTTCTGTTCCCATTCATTATGATTTATGTTCATGCCAAGGATGATTTTTGCAACCATGAGTTTATCAGCAAATTCCTGCTACTACTCCTGTCTGGAGGGAAGGGAGAGGGAGGATCTGGCAGAGTTCAATTGCTTCCCTGGGAATTCCTACACTTCAGTGTGTCCTGATGTGCCCAGCCCTACACAGGGGGCTCTCCTTTCCCTTGCGTGACTGGGGGTCTCCACTGTTTGTGTGCCCTAAGGATTAGAGCATGATTATTATTTTTTAATTTAATTTTATTAACAATTATATACTGTAAACTTAGTTTCCCAAGTTATGCAGCAGAGTAAACAATGTTTCTTTCCTCCTACCCCACAATGATTTACCAAAAGGGTAGACGTGTAAATATGTTTGAATGCTGTCCTTGGTGACATTTGGAGCTTCCTCTGCTGTGAGTATGTGCAATTGCAATTCCATTAGTGTCAAAGAGAGTTCCCAGCAATTAACAAGGAACTATTAAAGCCGTGTTGTAGTTGTGATGAAACTTCAGCACATCCGAAATAAGAAAATACAGTTACTGTACCGAGCTGCCAGGTGGAGGCTTTGGCTCCTGTGAGGATGCTGGAGCCCACTGTCCCTTCAGCAGTCTGTGCAGGGGGAATGTCCCAGTCAGGGCTTGCTCAGAGAAAAACACCAGTGGCAAATGTTGGTTTACCTGATCTGAGCATCCAAAACCAGCAGTAGGTTCTGCTGTTCTGAAGATGCTCTGAAGTCTTCAACAGCCTCAGAGGCAGCATCAGGAGAGCCACAGCAGCACCCCGAGCTGGGGCAGGCTGACAGAGGCGAGGTTTGCTGTGCCCATTGGGCACTTTGGGGGCTGGGTCTGATGTGTGCTGACCTCAGGGTGAGATCCCACTATCTATCAGAAGAGTTGCTTTTCCTAAGGAGTCAATTAATTTTTTTGAATGTCTGCTTTCTGTCAGCTCCTACCCTGTGAAATAGTCCATGTTTCAGATTATGTGCCGGTTATAGTTACTGCGGAATTTTTTTATCCAAAATATCTTTATTTTAAGTAGCTGGAAAGAAAAAAAAGTTTGAAATAATCTATCCTCAATAAAATCTAACTGAAGTTCTCACAATTCAGTTGATTAAGCTTGAATTTTTGGAGGTAAAATTGCTGTTGGTACAAATTAGTAGGAGCAGCAGCGATGTGTAAGGTGGCAGCACTTCTGTCACAAGGGTGCAAAATCCTGCAGTTTGAGTTCATTTGGGTTTGATCTGCGGGTTGTACAGGAAAACTGAGGCAGCCAGGCCCGAGGAAAATGCAGCTGGGCCTGAGTTTTGTGTAGCCAGATTATAATTCCTGTAAGGCAAGTGCTTGACCAGCATTCGCCCAGCCTGGGGCGTGGGCCAGCTCAGCTTGGGTCTGTCTGTCCTTCCACAGCCCCACTGCCTCCTGGAGCTGCCCTGATCTGAGCACTGTGATAAAATGTATGCCTCTGCTTTGGGCAAATAGGCCAAATACTCGTTTTCACAGAAAAATATTTTGGTACGTAAGTATGCAAGCTGTATATGAGTAGCTGAATGGAGCGAGTTTCCACAGAATAAGAAGCAATAGGCACTAGATAGGTTGAAATGTGTCCAGGCCTTTGGTGTTTTGAGCAGAGCTCCTGCACAGCCTGCCACGGTTATCCTGGCTGGGCTGGGCTCGTTTATCAGTCCTTCTTGTGAGTGTGCCGTGGCAGTTCCAGCGTCTGCAGGGTGTCCAGGTTTTCCTGTGGGAAGTGTACCTCGCTGTCCGCCCTGGGGCAGGCTGCTCTTGTAAAAGGAATTTCTTTTCCCTTATGTAACTTGTTGGTGTTACATCCAGAGTCGGCTCTTGCAGAAGTGCGTCAGTCTTGCTTGCAGTGGCACTGAAAAAACTTAACAGAGCGTGCACTGAATTCCCCCCTTATCTCTCTATAGCACATTTTATGTATCTTGTAGTGAGATGTTTTGTTTCTACAGTTTCAGACTTCGTGTTTCAGAAGATTAATAGACTTAGCAGCCCTGTTTGCTCAGCTTAGCAGCGATAACAATGTAATAAGTCATGAGACGGTCGCAGATCATCTGGCAAGGCAAAATGTGCCTTGGACTTGAACTTGGAGCAGGTATTATTTGCAGAGAGAAGTGAAATGTTGAAAGCATTATAAATAGCGTGTCCTGACTTGGGTGGCTGTGGGTTCAGGTCTGCCTGCAGAGCCTGCACAGGAGGCAGCTGGTGGCATCTGCCTTCCCCGTGCGGAGGGACGGGAGGGCGAGGGCAGCGTTTGTACCGTACATGGCTGGTGCTCGCTGCAGCACGTACGGGGCCCTGGCGGGGCCGGGGCGCAGGCTGGAGGAGCAGGGCTGGGCCCCGGCTCCCAAATCCTCCCGCGGCAGCTCCGCGCATTCCTGCTGCGCTGCTGCCTCCCGCGCCAGCGAGCCCAACTGCGAGCAGTGAGTAAGGACTTGGGAACCCAGAGCATTTTTGGGCTCTGGGCCCAATCCTGCTTCCAGAGAAGTTAATTGGATTTTTTTCCTTCTAAAAAAGGGAGAGCGCCGGGGCCTGCCCAGCTCAGTGCTGCGAGGCGCTCGGCGCTGCTGTCGGCGCTGTGAGGCCGGGCTGGCCGCAGCCGGGCGGGGATGGGCTGCGGGCAGCCGGAGCCCCCGTGGGATGTGCTCCCGAGGCTGTGGAGCCGTGGCGCTGCAGCGGCGGGATCTGCACTGCGGTGACAGTGCCCAGCGCTCCCGGAGATAAGCTTTTCCTCTAGATGTAAGTACACTGCCGGGGAGCACGTGGAGTTTGCTGTGTCAGCTGGGCCTGGATGTGCCCAGGGCCTGGAGCCGTGGAGCCCCGCGCTGCCCGGGCTCCGCACGCCGCACCACACACGTGTCAGGTTTTCCGAGCAGGTTGCCAGGCTGCGGGCACGGCAGCGGGCCTGGCTTGGCCCATGCAGGAGGTGTCGGGCGTGCGCAGGCTCCGCTGGCACAGGTGCCGTGCAGGGCCACCCGCCCTTCCTCTTCCTCGCCGCTCCCCAGGGCCGCGCTCGCCGCCCGGCGCTGCCGGTGCCTCTGGCTGCAGGGAAGGAAGGCCCCGGCAGCTGCACACACTGATAAACACGGCGGGGCTTTCTGCAGAGAAATGCACTCTCTGTTTTCCTTCTCTGACTCTCCGAAGCTTGGAATGAAATCCGAACAAAAAAACGTTGATTCCAGTGCGTGGAAGAGTTTATTAGTGCCTGGGCAGCAATCTTGGCCTTGTGTGGCCACCTCTGGTTTTCAGTGAAGTCTGGTGCTCTTTACCTGTCATTTTATGTGGGAATCCTCCCGTACTCCAAACGTAAGCACAGCTCCAGTGGACTTTGAGCCTTCTTTCAAGCAGTGAAAAATCAAAGGTAGTGAGTCAGTGATCCTGATAATGTAATTATGTATTCTTCAGCTTTTTGATGTGTAGCAGTTGAAAATGTTGATTTAGGAGTGCGGGCGCTTGCTGTGGTGCTGGAGCTTTGCAGGCTGCTGGGAAGGAAGTCCCTGGGGCTGTATCTTGTTTGCTGCTTATCAACATTTTATTGAGCTCCTGTATTTATGTGCAAATATATTCAATAAATAAATCTTTAATGATGTGATTTTTGTTGTGAAAAGTAGACAGAGTTCTGTTCAGTTCTTCTCATTAAATATAGCTAATAGTGGAACAGAAATACAAGCATTTGAACTTCCTTCACTCTTTTTTTCTGCATGACTGACAAAATTATTGCTTTAGATTTGGTTTGTTTTCTGCAACTTCTGAGCATTCTGTCTTTAACCACAATTTTTATAAAAACTAGGTTTTCTTAAATAATTTCAGAAGCTGTTTTCCAAATATCCCATGGGGGTTTTTTTGGGTTTCTTTTGTGTAAGAGTAGAAATTTAAGCTTTCATTATTGGTGTTTAAAAATGGCTTTTAGAGGTAAGAGGGAAAATATGAGAAAAACAGTAATCTTTTGAGGTTTTTCCAGAATTCCTTCATTGCATTTAATTTGGGTAGCTTGCTATGCTAATGGAAAATGGGACACATTGAGGAGGACTGGAGCAGAGGACAGAGTATTCCGTGTGAGAAATACTGTGGGCCTGTGTGAGTGGCACCACTGCTGCCACGGGCACAGGGACCAGCCAGCTCAGGAGCCCCTTTGTGGCTTGTCCCCTGTGTGATGGAAGCTCTGCTGGCTGAGGCAGCAGAGGCTGTTCTGAACAGGGCCTCTTGAAAGCTTGTTTTTCATTATTATTGTTAGCTACATATGTATCATCATTCAAAATGAGAAAGTGTAACAATATAGTAAAGCAAATACTGATTAAAAACTTGTCTCAAAGATATTCTCTACTTCTTTCCTAAAATAAAAGTCATGCAGTTTTTATTACTTCTTTTTAATACCAGTGACTAATTTGGAGCTTTTGCCTGATATCTGAAGACGCATGTATTTGTTTAGTTTGCATGAGATTGGTCACGATCCCAAATTAATCACATCAGTAAGTGTTTCTGTGCTGCTGAGCACTGTGTATGCAGGGATCACTGTTAAGTCAAGGAAAACGTCTCCTAAACTGGTTTAGTTTTGCTGTGCATGGAAAAAACATTTTGTGTGTAGTGTATAACAGCCATCTCTGATACCTCAGGTGGTGTCAGAGCAGAGAGAATTAAACATCCCATTCTCTGTGGTTTAGATTCTTGTGTAACTAATTAAATAGATTATATAGATTCGTTGTATTTTGTACAAGTTTTTATTGTCCTGGAAGGATGTGATTATAAACATAAATTAAATGTGAGGCCAGAATGAATGCAAGCATCAGAAGTGCTGTGTTCTGGATGTGAGATTCCCTGAGAAGCAGGCAGCTGTGAATGCAAATGCGGTCGGCTGTGTCTCCTGTCTGCCAGCAGATGCTGGCGTGTTTTCCAGGACTGTCCTTGCCGTGTGATTCGTGCTGGTGACCGAGGTGGGCAGTGTCGTCATGGCTCCGAGCTGGCAGTGCCTCCCTGTCCAGGTGTCCCCAGCGTGGCAGTGCCAGCGCGGTGTCAGAGGTGCGGGGCTGCCGGCCCTGCCCCGGGGCTGCTGTGCCTGGTGCTGCTGGCCCGTGCTGCAGAGCCGGGCTGCCAGGTGCCCCTTCGGCTGCAGTCCTTCAGTCCACACTGCCCTGCTCCGGGGACTCGGCTGTCCCTCACTCCCGTGTCATTTTCTGGTCCCTGGGGAGAAGCCTGTGATTGTCCCTGCATTGCCACAGCTCGCCATGGCTGAGCTGTAGTGACCAGTGTGAGAGCAGAACTCAGTGTAACGAGTTCCTCAGGAGCTGGGCCCACGTCCCTTTTTTGTTGCCCTCAAGTCAGATGCAAGATGAAGCAATCCATAATTACCATAGCTCCGATGGGCTCTGGGAGTGTGCTTGGTATGCAGCAAGGTGCCCCCATGGGATCGTGCCCCACTCTGGTCCATGTGTCCTCAGGGCCAGGAGAGCTCCTGGCATTGTCCCTGGGAGCAGGACAACACACCAACGTGCAGCAGGTGACATGAATGGCCTCTTCCCTTCCTGGTAATTAGGTTCAGATTTAATCTTGCAAGTTAATTTGATGTGTGCAGGGATGTGGTGGCTGCATCCAGACTCCCGACTGGAAATTGTTGTCCTAACAAAGGGGTTGTCATGTGAACGGGCAAGAACTTTGAAATCTGGAGATTTTGCTGTGGGCAAACGTGGGAGGGGTGGCCCGGCCAGGGATGAGTTAGTGAGGCCAAGGGGAGGAGCCTGTTGTCGGGAGGAAGGGCTGCTGTTAGAAATGAATGATGTTAGAGGTGACCGTGTGTGTGTCCTGGTCCATCAGGTGCTGGCTGCCATGGTCTCTCAGGACTCCTTTTCCCCACTGCTTTATCCAGCTGTCCCTGGGGAAGGAAGAGCCACCCTTTGCACCAGGGCCATGTGGCAGCTGCATTAGGAAGTAGAAACCAGTTTGTAAAAGTGGAAACCAGTTTGGAAAGCTGAGCAGTAAGAAGGTTTTCCCTTGCAGTACGGGAGATGTTCAGGCATCAGACCCGTGGGGAGCCGGGGCTGCAGTCTGCTGCACCTCTCAGCAGTGAGAGCTCCTCCAGGTCACTTCTCCCTGAAACCTCAGCATCAGCTGAATTTGGTGTCAGAGGGAAGCGGTTCCTTCCCTTGCTGAGTCATGGACGTGGCTTTTTTCCTGTAGGGATTCTTATTATAGATGATGCTAATCATTGTGTTTCATATAAATTTATAAACATACATGCAGCTAGAAATCACCTGTCACTGTGGGACAGCTTCTGCCTCTTTGCTACTGCTGCAGGTGCCTCCCAGCTCTGCATCTCGCTGTGGGACTCATGCTGGGGTTTGCCACGAGGCTGTTCCTGAGGACAGCCCCCAGCACCCCCTCCCACTGAGACAGGCACCGTGGTGAGCGTCCCCCTGCACGGTGCAGGGGAGGGAGGTGTTAGAGGTGCAGTGCTCTGTTCATGCACCCTCTGCTGCCCGGGGGAGACACCGGGCTGGGGGGGCCTGGGCTGACCCCACTGCCATGGGTCATCTTGCTGCTCTCCTGCCTTGCTTGGCTTGTGTACATTTGCAGTTAATCAAACAAAATGTGCAAGAGTCGGATTAATAAATAGCTTGTAGATTTTGGAAGGGTGCATAGTTGATCTATCAGGCCTCTCAATTTTTAAAGGCCTCTCAAATGCCTTTGTATAGGAAAAACATGTTTAAAGTTACTATTAGAACAAGAAAGCAAAACTGATTTTAATGAAGCAGGTTTTGTTTTCTTTTTCAGTTCGGTTTCTTACTTCTTGAATTTTAACTTAAATCACTAGATTACTGTTATTTTTAAAGATAAACAATTTTTTAGGCTTGCTTGGGCAATGTCACTTCATAGGGGCTTGGAATTCCCCTATGCCAGGATAATGCAGAACTTCCCAGTTCTAAAATACATTATGTGAATGTTGTGGTAAAGGAATTACGGTGTGAGTATGTTTTTATTACCAGAAACAGTATTTGTGACTTCAGTGGTGGGTGGGGATGGATATGTAAATGCTTCATAGTACATAAATTGATGAAAAGTTATTAAAGGCAGAGTAGTCCTTCCCCATTTTGTGTCCCTGACTTAAAGTTGCAAGAACAGAATAACATCTTGTGTGCCACGTCCTCATACAGAGACAGGGACTGGCCTGTGCCTGTTCTTGTTCATAAATACACATCCAGCTAATGCTGTCAAACTGTGAATCTTGTGTGTCCCTGAAATCTCAAATTTTGTAAAAGAGATTGGTATATACTCCAGGTTATTAAAAAAAATCAACAGGCATGTTTCTTGACTTTAAAATTTTTTGAAATTACAGCAAGAGCAGTTAATCCATAACCGTCTGCTCCTTAAAGGAAAGAGGGTTTATGGAATTTGCAGTGTAGCTTTCTGACTTGAAAATAGCATTACTGTAATCTGAAGTGAGAGAGGATTGGGCTGCAACATTTGTCCGTCAGTGCCTGCGCTGCTGTGGAATTGGTTCACAGTTTGAGCAGGGATGGAAATCCCGGAGCAATACCTGATTCCTGCACGTGGCTGGGGCACGTCGGGTACAACATTCTGCCTCTTCCTTCATTATTTATCAAGTTTTCATGAACTGAGTACACTTGGGTGTGTTAAATTCAGATGGAATGTCACAGTTAGGTGGTTCTGCTAAAACAGTTTCGGAAACTGTGAAATAGACTTAAGATAAAACCATGTCTGATGGGGCTGTGCCAGAGGAGCCACTGAAGTCAGTGGGAGGTTGCACCAGGCAAGTCTGTCAGGGCTAAAACAGTACAGAAAAAACCCTTTAAAACACTACTACTAGTAGTAGTACCAAAACTATGTACACCACGCAAAATATCTGGGTCAGAGAAGCAGCGTTGGCAGTTTTTTTACAGATCTGGTGTGGCACTTAGCAGTTCAAAGCTAACGTGCTTGTTGTTTCACCAGGCTCCCAGTCCTGGGTTGCTGAGCTGGGGAGCTGTGAAGTCCAGCCCAGGGTACAGTACCCTGGCAGACCTGCTCTAGAGCTGGCTGCTTTCTGCTCCTGCCTTTGCACTCCCATTTTTTCCTGTAATATACAGAAGTACAAAATTGAAAGAGGAGTCCTCTTGCTTTTCCATGCTGTCCTATGGGAGCAGAGGGTGCAGCCCAGAGTGTGAGACAATTGAGATCTTCAGCTGTAGTTTACTAAAGAATATTTTCCTTTATCCAGGCCTATATTGTTTTGTGACAAGATGTTAATTAGCTGACTGTCTCAGCTTAATTTTGTGACAGTGCTATAATTATATCCCTCAATTGTGCCATGAAGGAATTGCTTTATCTCTTCCAAATTTTATATTGAGATATGTTATTGGTAAACTTTGGAGTTTGGCAGAGGTGTTTTGAAAATACTATAAGGAGTCAGTAATTTTGTGTTCCTTGATTTAAAAGACAGCCATTTGGCAATTTCAAGCTTTGAGACTGCCCTGTCAGTGTAAATAGAATATTGATCTTATTCCATTTCCTATCTCATTAGAGTCATTGTCATGAGGATGAATTCACGTTGTGTAATTATCTGTTCTTGCTGACAGTTCTCATGTCAGTGAGACTGGTGTTTTCAGCTTCAACTTTCTCTAAGCATAAAAATAGCATTCTTCCCTGCCATCTTCTCCTTCAGTGTTGGGCTTTTTGCCTGCCCAGCTTTCTTCGTCTTTCTTTGAGAGATGTGTGTGAATTGAGATAGAGAAAACAGGGATGCCCAGCAAACCCAGTCACAGGAGCAGTGGAAACAATGGCTCTTTGGGACCAATTCTCAGTGCAGGGAGATCTTATTTTTGTGTCAAAGACTGTAATGGCGAGGAAAAATGCATTGTTAATCTGTCTGTACATTTCTTTATAGCAATAAGGGCAAGTAACAGGAGTCTCTTCTGTGTCAAGATTCATTTTCTTGGACATTTCCTAATAACCCTTCCATTGATTTGTGAGGCTGTTTCTTAATCATTTTCATTGACCCAGCTCAGGAGACAACAAAGTCATCTCTGTTACCCTCCTAAGGAATGACTTCTCCGTGTTATGTCTCTCTTCTGTCTCTTCTGAGAATCACTTTTTAATTTGCTTTCAGTCTTTGTGTCCTGATATTCAGTGAAGGCAAGGTTCTGCTTTGAGCAAACCAATGTTGCAATATTCCCAAGACAAGTAGCAAATGCTTCCGAATTTCAAAAGGTGAACTTTAAAACCCACCTGTGGATCACAAGAGTCACTGACTGCTCTGCCAGGTGGGGTCTAGAAACTGTCAACCCCTGAATCAGTTTTAATTAAATGAAAATTTAAAAGTTCAATCTTTTTCCTGTCCTGTCCCTGTGGTTCTCCCTCTGGATTTGCAGTTGTTCCCATTAATCAGTGAGAGCCCAAAGGAGACATCACATGTATCAGCTGGGTTTTGCAGACTGTATCTTCTAGCATGTGAAGCTTACTGAGGACTCCTTAGTGACTGAGGGAGAATCACAAGAGAATTTCAAAGTGACAGGAAAATAGTTTATGCAGATTAAAAAAGATAATTCTATGCTAACATCTTCCTCTGTTTAGTGGAGATATTGAAGATGAACCTCTGGTCTGACGTCAGGCTTTATTTCTGCTCAAAGGCTATTTTTAAAGCTGACATTTCTGGCTGTTTTCAGGTAGACAACAAACTATGACAAAACCCTTTTTCTTCAAGTAACTGTTCATACAAAATATACATCTGATATTCCTTTGTGATCCGAAGATTTACCTTCGAGGCATCAGCTCGATGGAGTAATACTTTTATTTTAGTGGCTGGCAGCCTGGAGAAGGAAGGGTGGAATTCAGGCTCAGTTAGTGCAGTCACAAGTGTGTCACTGACCTCAGCAGGAGCAGGATTTCTGTCTGAGTGGGTGATTGTCCAAATCCTAACAAAAAACTTATTACAAACCTGGGAGTAAAACATAGTTCAGGGAGTCTTACCAGGAGTATTTTTCCTATCAGTACATGTGAGCACAAAAGCTCGTTTTCATCTGTTTTCATTTTGGGTGCTGCCTTCATGCTCTCTTTCATTTCTTGTTAGGGGTGACTACTTGTGTAATGAGAGTGAAGTATCTTGTTTGGAAATGGTGGCCTTTAACTTGCATTGGCTTTAGTGTATAAAATGCATCAATTTGCTGCTCTAACTCTTCTTGGTGTTTGGAAAAATCAATGCTTGCTATGGATTGGTTACTAAGCTGATGAACAGGAGAAAACCCTGCTTAGAGCTTTTCCACAGCTTTGTGGTAGAGCTCTTCTTGCTGGCATTGGCAGCACCCTGTCCTGAGGGTCTCACAGGGAGCAAATGTTCCTAACAAAATAACACAAGTCATTTTGTGCAGTGCAGGAGTGATGGTGGGAGGATGCAGATCCAGCTCTTCTCCGTGGAGCACAAGTTGCAGTGCACCTTGACTGAGGGCTGGGAGGTGTGTTTGGGTTTCCAGAAGCACTCTGGTGTGCTGGCAGCCCTGCACGAGGCTGCAGGGGTGCCTGGTGGGTCTGCTGGAGCTGCTGGCACGCAGCACACTCTCTGCTTCCAGATCTCTTGGTGCTAATCTGTCATGGCTGGGACGCGTGGCACAAGTGCAAGAACCAAACTGGTTTGCCTGGACACTTGTCACAGAACAAGTTTTTAAGACCTAATTCAATATCCCAAGCACTGAGAAGTAGTGACTGCTGATGCAGGATGGCCCCAGACTTCAGAGTTTTAGGCAGTTGAGCAAATGAGTATCTGTGTTTGCCACAAAGACACTTAATTGTTAACTTGTGCTTGCAAGTAATTATGTAGCTGTTTGTCTCTTGCTAGCAGGGATTAAAAACGTGGCATGATTTCAAGTGTCCTGGCAAAGAACCCGCGGTGCCTGTTGTAATCTCATTAGCTCTGTTAGGTGTGTTTTCCTTCCCCTGGAGTTGGTTGTTCTGATCACTATGTCCCCAGAAAAAGACTGTTGCTTTTTCTCATCTGTTGGTCTGCATCCACGCCGACAGCATCGCTACCCAGGAATGCCAGGTGTGATTCTGGAGGCCGTGTCAGTGACCTGCATCGGAGGGAGGTGGGAAATAGGAAGATGATGAAGCAGCATCTTTGGAAGGACAGGGATGGCAATAGCCTTCCCCTTAGCGCAGGCGGAGGATGCTGTTGGGGTTGCAGTGCTGGCACAATCCCCGCCGGTGGTGTTGTCAGCGTGTCCCAGGCAGTGCCGCGAGGGTCCCTCTGCCCCGTCCTCTGGGCTGAGATCCTCAGGTGGGGACAGGAGCTGTAGTTCGCTACAGATTTGCATCGCAGGTGGCACCAGGCTTCTGAGGCAGAGCTGGGCATCTGAGTCGCGGCGTGAAAGGAAACCCATCCACCGCCCCTCGGCAGCCGAGGGCGAGGTTTGCCCTCCTTCCCGCTGGGTTGGCGGCGGCCGGGGGCAGAGCGCTCCTCCCGCCGGGCAGGGCCGGCGCGGCCGGGCCGCGGGCCCCCGAGCCCTCTGCGGGGCCCGGTGCCGGTGGCCGTGTCCGAGCGGGCGGGCGGCC
>VYXF01013008.1:466650-489042 GCA_013397295.1 Polioptila caerulea | reverse complement strand
GTGCCCTGCCCTGCCCTGCCCTGCCCTGCCCTGCTCGGCCCTGCCCTGCTCTGCCTGGCCCTGCCCTGCCCGGCCCTGCCCTGCCCGGCCCTGCCCAGCCCTGCCCGGCCAGGAAGAGGCAAAAATAGATGCCAGAAGTGAAACCTACAGCTTGGGCTAAGCGCTCTTGTTTTGTTGGTTTTTTTTAAATTATGATTTTCCCTTCCTGTCAGATGAAGGCACAGACTGTGTAGGGCTAGAGGAGTTCTCTGCTGTGCTGTGTGGGAGCGGTGGCACTGGGCTCTGGTGGGGAACCCGTCCTGTGGTGCCCCTGGCAGCTCCTCCTGGCCTGTGAGCAGAACCAGCTGGCCCGTGCTCATGGGCCGTGGGCAGCCGGAGGAGCCAGGCCCGTGGCTGTGACCGCTGGGTGCTGCAGGGTCAGGCCTGGGACAGCCCCAGCGAGATGGTATCACCCTGCTGCCTAATTAGTGCTAATGAAACCTGCAGGGCCGGCCTAGGGGAGCGCATGAATCAAGATGAACGTGTGTGGGATAATCTGGCCCTTAGATATTAGCAGGATAATTTTAAACCAAGAATGATTATGTAGTGTATTCAAATTATGCGCTGGAGCGGCTGAGTCAGCTCCAGCTCTGGCTCTGCCTTGTTTAAATGCCGTAGGATTTTTTTCCTAAATTTGGATGCCTAAAAGCCTGTTAGACTGTCTACAGCAAAAATAAGCTCGATTTCCTAAATCAGGAAACTGGTTTGCAACAGAAATTTGATTTTTACCATAATTTTGAAACATTTTTCTTATTTTTTTTTCTTGGAAAAATAAGCCTAAGTAGAACTCATTTTTGAAATTACGTTAGCCTCGTCAGATGTTCCGATAGATGAGTCATCCACGTTTCCTGAAAGCTGAGATAAAGATGTCTGAACAATGGCGAGATGGATGTCAAATGCAAATCTTGTGGGAGCTGCAGATGTGCCTCGGACACTGTCACTGTGGCCAGGCTGCCAGCGGCCACTGCCGGCCCTGTGCTGGGGAAAGTGTCCACAGCAGGAGGGGCCGGGGGCTGGGGCTGTCCCAGGGCTATCCCAGTGCTGTCGCTGTGCTGGCCCCATGGCNCCCTGTGCTATCCCAGTGCTGTCCCAGTGCTGTCCCAGGGCTGTCCCCGTGCTATCCCAGTGCTGTCCCAGTGCTGTCCCCAGTGCTGTCCCCATGCTGTCCCCATGCTATCCCAGTGCTGTCCCCGTGCTGTCCCCAGTGCTATCCCAGTGCTGTTCCCGTGCTGTCCCAGCCCTGCTCCCAGCACTGCCCTGCTGTGCTCAGCACAGCCCCACACAGCTCTCTGTGGGGTGGGGGCTGCTGTGTCCCCAAACCTGCTGCTTTGAACTGGTCTGAGCTTCACGTGGCCGTGGTGGCCATGGGGACACGAGTCACACCCTGTGGCTTTGGTGATAACAGGCACCTGCTTCCAGGTCAGCCTTTGGTCTCTTCATTTACACTGCTGCTAAGGCTCCTTCGTGTTCAAGCTGGGTGTCCCAATGAAGTGTAAAAGCTTTTTCTACCCTTTCTTCAACAGCTGGAAAGTCTTAAACTTCCACATTTCTCTGCTTTTTTTTTTTTTTTCAATTCTAAGAAAAAGCTGGAAACCAGAAATGTAAGTCACTTGAGTGATGATGTCTGAGGTTGAAGCTCTGGTGCCTTGTGTCTGAGACCCACCAGCACTTGGTGTGATAGTATTTTATCTTCTGATGTAGAAGTGTTTATTTTTTTTTTTAATAGAACACCTGAACTCTGTAAAAGTGACTACCACTCTTTACCAAGAAGGTTTAAAAATATATAAATGTAGCAGTATTATTATTATTATTGCTGAAACTGGGGAACATCTTATTTCTTCTCCTTCAGAGATGTAATTGTAAGTTGTTCAAGTCTCTGTACTTTCTCACTGCTTAAAAAAATACAGGTTTTTTATACTTGTTCTTCCCCTTTGTGTGACACTCACCTGAGGGTGTAGAGTGAGAACCTTATTTCATTTAATGCCAAGAAAAGGAAATCCTGTAAGCCTACTGCACTAGTCATGTTGAGAATGGCAGGTCACGGGTCTGATTCTTCTTCAATGAAGGCGAAAGAAGAAGCCCAGAACACCTGAGCAGGTGATTCTCGGGTGATTTTACCTGGGTGGCATCCCTGGAGCACGGGCAGTGACAGGACTCGGGGTGCAGGGACGAGCTGGGGCTCAGGGCTGCGAGGCAGATGGACACATGGCTGGCTCCAAGGAAGCTCGTAAAGCAGTAACCCTTGGCAAAAAATGAAAACATAAACAATGTTCGAATTCCTAAGGCCTGATTTGCCATTTTTCTCCTCTCTAGCCTGTGTGTTTGCCAGCAGGCTGGGCTCCAGCAGAGGAAGCAAAGGGAAAAGTGGCAAACACGTCGGGAAAATGGGGCAATTGTTAGGTGGAGTGGCAAATAGTCCATTAGCAAACCAAACAATTGAAAGCACGTGTGTTCCTCTGTGGGAAGATAGATGGTGTTTTGAAATCTTATCAGGTCTCTGGACAGAGGAGTTACAACTAACTACAGCCTTTACAGCTCATTTTACAGCTTCAGTTCTGCCTCAGCAGAAAGAAATTAAGTAGGAATTAAAACATTGCACTGCAGCATTTGCAGTGTCATTTTTTAAAGGCTGGGCATACTAGAAACCAGCGTGGGCTCCTGTTACAGTCAGGAACTCTGCTGGGCATAGTGAAAATCAGTAAAATTCTGAACTGGTTTGCAGGGAAGACGTAAAGAGGCATAAGGTAAGAAAACCTCATGTCAAGAACAGTCAGACGTTTGTCCCAAGCCTTAAGTGAGTGATCAGGAGCAGCCTGTGAGGCCTGTCTCCTTCCCAGGATGACCCCAAGTGTCTGTTTTTCCAAATACAGATGCCTTGTTGCCAAGGCTCACTGAAATTTGTTGGAAGCAACAAATTACATTCAAGAGCAAATGATCACATCTGTTTTTTGGCTTTGGAGAAATGCTGGTGTTTCTTTGTCGGGACTGCAGAGCCTTGTTAGCCCAGCTGGATGTTATTTAGGAACTACTGCCCCGGGTGCTGCTGAGGAGCCTGTGCTGCCTGCCAGGAGCTGCTCCCACGTCCCATGCCTGAGAACGAGCTTCTGCAGGTGAGCAGCCAAAGCAGGGCGAGGCCACAGCCCTCCCTCCTGAGTGCTCAGGTCCAGACATCCCTGCAGAGAGAGAACCAGCCTGGCTTTGGGCTCAGTCAGTGTGGGGCCCCTCTGTGATGCTCCGTGCTGGGCTGTGCTCCCAGTGGTGCCTGCCCCAGCCTCCTGGGGCTCCTGCTGCTGCACCGGGGCTGCACAGCAGCACTCAGACCAGCCCCTAGGAAATAACAGAGCTGCTTTTATCCCAGTCCAGAGGTCTGTCTTGTCCCCCATTTCACGGTGCCACTAGGAGGATTACTGCTGTTCAAATGAGATTTGTCGACACTGAGTTGTCAGGTCCTGAAACACAGGATTATGCAAGCAAGAAAACCTTCAGGTTCATGGTTGAATTTATTGAAATACTTATGACTTATCCTCTTCGTTAGGAAACGTCTCAGGATTTGACTGATGCCGAACACCATTGAGGTAGTTGAAAGCAGCTGTAATGTTTGATCAAATAAAGGAAAATACATCTGATGAAGTGGGTTTTTAAAGAAGAAGAAGAAATTCAGTGTAGTGCTGCTGGAGGGCTTCACCCTGGCACTAGCAAGCTGCATCCTCAGATTGCCTTTTTGTTATACTCCACTGCCTGGATAACCTCAGCTCTCAGCCCTGGAGATGCCAGAAAGTTCTGTGTCTTTCCAGAGGGGATGCAGGGCGCGATGCTGGGAGGATGCTGGTGCTCCTGAAGGTTGCTGACAGGAGAGGGAGGGGAGCTGGGGCCGGCTGGGGGAACAGGTTTGGATCCAGCTCCATCTCAGAGCACTTCAAGTCCCGTCAAGTTCCTGGAAAGACTCTCTTCAGCTCCAGATTTCTCTGGACCATTCCTAGCTTGGCAAAATAGCACAGAGTTAGCAAAAAGAGAGTGGTGCTTGAAAAGAGGAGAAGTTCTGGGAGGAAGCAAAGCTGGTTTCTTTTTGTTGGTTCGATTTCACTGGATTTGCGTGGGTTAGTTCCAGGCTTACAACAGAGACATAAACGGTTGTTTGATTGAGATTTACATTTGAAAGAGAGGAACTGCAGAGTATGGGAACTGTCCTTCATGTCTGTGCATGCTGCCCACCCTGCTGTGCTGGCTGCCTGGGAGAGCATGTGTCCATGTGCCCAAGGGGCCAGGGGCAGCTGATGGAGAGGGGGAGCTGTGAGGATGTGGAAGGTGGGGGGACATAGCTGTGGGACCAGGAGGAGCAAACATGCCATTGACTGGGGTGGGACGGGGCAGTTTGTGGTTGGGGCGGCTCACGGGCAGGAGTCAGGCCCGAGGGGTCTGTGGTGTCCCTGGGGGTCGTTTGTGTGTGGATGTGCTGGAAAACCCTGCAGTCAGGGAGCAGCCACCAAAGCCAGGGTAGCTCAGGTGTAGCAGGTGACTACCACTTTGCAGGAGTAAAACTCATTATTGTTTTCTGCTCTTTCTTTATCCTGGTGGGATTCAGTCTAGAAACCTGTACAGGTTCAGTGCTGGTATTCGATACTGGGTGAGGTGGAGGTTGTGTTTTTTTTAATTTGAGAGCATCTTTCCAGCCTTGTCAGGCTCAGGGAGAGGTTTTGACTCCCCAGGAGCATGGCAGGCTTTCAGGTGTGCAGTCCCCACCACAGCAATGTCAGGAACAGCACAGTTTTTCTTACTTTGCTCTGTTGTATAGGAACAAGAGTGTGCACATTTAACTGAAGTCTTTTGAAAAGAATAGGCAGAATGAAATGTTTTCTGGGTCCTTGGGGCTTGCTGTAAGCTGACATGGGTGAAGCAAATACTGAGTGGAAAAGAAAGAGTACACTTGGTTGGGCTCTTTGTGCAGAATTCAGCAGGCAGCAGCTCAGAGCACATTGTGCCACTGGAGACAGGCTGAGCTGCAGCTGCTGGTTCTGCTGTCCCTTCCCATTTCTTACAGTGCAGTCAGTGTTTAGAGCCAGCTGTAGATGGGAAATTGTGCCTGGAATTCAGCTTTCTGGTTGTAGGGTGCATTCAGAAAATCATCTGCATTGACATACCGTTGCTTGTCTGGTTCCCTGGTAAAATCTTCCCTGCAGTGAGCTGAGTCAGGAGACAGCCTGGATGTCTGCAGTGACTGTAACCAAATGAAAATGCAGGTGAGCTGGGAAGGCCCCTGCCTGGGCAAACTGAAGAGTTCCCACTCACTAAACACTCCTTAGAGGAAACAGAAGAGTCAGATCTTTGTATCTACTACGTTATTATTTTCTCCTGTTGGGTTGAACGCTGGCTGCACCTCTGCTGTGGAGCAGAGTGAGGTGCTTCCCTTGCACCAGGGATGGCAGGGATGGAGGGATAGAGGGAGGGATGGATGGATATATATGGCACCTTCCATTCCAAGTGAAGTACCTTCAAATGCAAAGCTCTTGGTGACAGTGGAGCACTAGGAATTGTTTCATAGAAAAAAAAAATAATTTGTGATTTCAGTGTTTCCAGGTGATACTAGAGGGATGTGGTGGGGTTGGGCAGGCCAGGTGTTGGTTGCAGAGAAGTGAGGGTGTGTGGGGCTGCAGCAGACGTGCAGCACTGAGGGAGCCAGCACCAGGGTTTGGGGCTTTTTCTGTGGCAGCACTGAGCAGGAGGAAACGGGATTTTTTATGACAGTGATAAGGGTGATTACGTCTCTAACTAGAAGAGAGGATTAGGCAGGGAAAGAAATTAAAGGGAGGGACAGAAGAGAGACAAAAGGCTGAGGAGGTCAGATGCTGTTGTACCACCTGGCAGGTAACACAGGAGAGAGGGCTCTGTGTGAGCAGGTGGGAGGGGAAGGGGAAGCAACAGTAAAACACAAGGACATCAGGAGATAAAGGAGGATGCAGTGTGCAGACAGGCTCCAAGATTCCTTGGCAAAATGGGTTTGTTCCCAGGTTCTCCCAGCTTTTTGCAACAGATCTTTTGCACCTAGTTCCAAACGTGGTTGTTAGTGTGATTAAATATATCTGAAGAGAAAAATAGCACTTGCTGATGGACTTATTTTTTTTTTTACTGTGGAGGAAAGCACGCCTGGTTTTGCCTTGTTGGAATCCTTTAGCATTTGACTTCATGAAATTCCCTGAAAATCAGAAGGGAAGTGAGGTCTCCTGTTCACGTTCAGTCCATTGGCTGAAGACGCTGCAAATGTTTGTAATAATGTAAAATATTTCTACACACTTGTTACCTTTTTGTGATTTAGATGTATCTGGTGATTTTGGATACCTAAGGAGTTAGACACTGAAAAAGTAGCAACAGTGGAAGGCTGAAGTTACTTGTTACACTTGAGAACTGTTTTGCTCTGGGCTATGCAGGCACTGCAGAATGTTTGTGTATATATGTGTGCTCATTGTTTATTATATATAATGTATGTCTGCATGTATATGACTCCTCCAAGTTTTTCAGGCTGTGTGTTTTGTGTGTTGACTTTGGGTTTGTACACAAAAAGGTGCCTTCAGAAGCTGCAATGACCTTTTGTGAATTAAGAAGCTGCTTTACACTTGAAAAAATTAAAAATAGTGTTGCTAAAAATACATCCATATTTAATATTTTAAATTTGGAAAGCATTGCTGGATTTTATCATTGTCTGGAGTACAGCCACGGGTCAGTTGTCCAGCACCATCTGTAGTTATTCCATTCTTTCCTCTCTGTTCTGTTGAAATGACAAATAATTAAGTGCTCCTGAGTGACTGCTCAAGTTCTGTTTTGATCACATGACAAATTACTTGGTTCAGCTTCTGCTCCTTAATGTTGTGTAAAAGCTGTCTGAGCCCTGGGAGCTGCAGAAGGCAGGGATTCCCAGATGTTTGGGGCTGTGGCACACAGGGATTGGGTTCCCAGATGTTTGGGGCTGTGGCACACAGGGATTGGACTCCCAGATGTTTGGGGCTGTGGCACACAGGGATTGGGTTCCCAGATGTTTGGGGCTGTGGCAGGCAGGGATTCCCAGAGGCTGTGGTGCCATGGAAGAGCAGGATCAGCTGTTGGAAACAGCACATCTCCAGGTCTCCTGCCATGCTGGAGTTCTGAGCTCTCAGGTGTAATGGTGAGCAGAGCTGTCACTGTGAACTTTGTTCTTTGTAGGGAGGTTGTGAGGTAGAAAATTCTCATTTTCTATTTCACTTCTTTTAGAGTGAGTCAGGTCTCACGTTAGAAAAAAAGGTCATGGAAAAGAGAGGAATTCAGTATTTGTTTTATTTCCTTTTAATACTCAGAAAAAAATTGTTTCCTCTCATAGAGCTAAGTGAAATATATTAAAAGAGAATTTAGGTTTTTGAAGAGCCAGCACCTGTAAGGCAGCCCTGCAACCCAGCCCCGAGGCTGATGCTCTCATCTCTGGAGCTT
Organism: Polioptila caerulea; assembly: GCA_013397295.1. Classification (NCBI taxonomy): domain Eukaryota; kingdom Metazoa; phylum Chordata; class Aves; order Passeriformes; family Certhiidae; genus Polioptila; species Polioptila caerulea. The sequence goes on along the minus strand of VYXF01013008.1, from coordinate 481,551 downwards.
TGATTTTGCCTCACACATGCTGAACTTGGGGAAAAAGTGCTTCTGCAATGAGATCATGATACGCCAGTCCTCCCTCTGAATGTTCCTGTTTGTTTCATCAGCTCAGTTGGCTCCCACACATGGAAAGTTTTTCATTTCCCACCAGCTAGCTATGTGGCTGAACACTTGAAGTGAGAATGTTCGAGTCTTCAGATCATGGCTGTGTGTTTGAGCTCACACACACACACAGATAGCATCTGCAGAGGTGGCATTTCCTGCAGCTCAGCGTGTGCCGAGGGTAGTGCCACTGCTGAGGTGTCCTACAACGACATCAGACTGCCAGGAGCACAAACCACAGAATCATTTAGGTTGGAAAACACCTCCAGGGAACTGTCCAAGCTGTGCCTGATCCCCACCTTGTCACCCAGCCCAGAGCACTAGTGCCACATGCAGCCATTCCTTGGACACCTCCAGGGCTGGGGGCTCCATCACCTCCCTGGGCAGCTCCTGCCAGTGCCTGAGCACCCTTTCTGTCCAGAAATTCTGCCTGGAAATGCTGCTTCCTACAGAAAGCCTGCACCTGTAAAACAAATCCTGCCCCTCTTTCCTTTTTACCAGTGGGTTGGTGTTCTGTATCTTCCTCCTGGGCATGCTCCTGCAGGGGTGGGCCCGGGCTGCCCTGCGCAGGAGCGGGGCACTGCCGGCGTCTGCAGGGCTCTGCTCCGGGACAGGACATGGCAGTGGGCAGTGCCCACGTGAAAATAAACAATCTGAGGGAAATCCGACCGCAGAGCAGTGTTTGCCATGTTTTGTGATTATTTAACTTTAGAAAAATAAATCCTGCCACCGGTGTTTCCCACTAGTCCGTGTGCACTGACCTGCTCTGTTCCCAGCTGGGGCAGCGCTGCAAGGGCAGATGGATCTGCACCTCTGTGTTCCTGCATGCCCACGTGCTCTGTGGGGCCTTACAGGCACTGGAAAACAGCTCCTGCTGTTCACATGTTCTTTCTGCTCCTCTGGTGTCATTGTCACATATTTCATAAGCTTTTCTGAGCGTTTTTCCCCCCAGTGTGTGACTGACAGCGTTGAGCTTTTCAAGAGTTTTGCATCAGATATTCACCCTGCGGCCGCACACAGGCTCTCACCTGGTCCCACTCTGTGTATTTGTTCTAATGAGGAGTTGCATTTTTTAAAGTACAGCCTGTACAGGAGCTTTAACACAGAGAGGCTGGAGAGCTCCTGAGAGCAAGCAATGTTTCCTGGTAGCTGTAATTATATTTGCACTGCACTGGTGCGGACAGAGCAGATAGATACTGCTTTTATTTGCACGCTGCCTTACAGTGGGTCTTTTGTTCTGGCATTTTACTGTCATTTTGTTTCATGTGGAAAGTGAGCAAGGCCAAATCTCTGGGGTAGAAGGTAGCAGGGGTGCAGAGTGTGTGATTACAGGAGCACTGCCTGTTAGAGATGCTTAAATGAGTGTACACATCCATCAGGCAGCTTTGTCTTTGTGAAATATTGATCTGTAGTATCAATGTTAAGAGGCCTGGAAAGCACTTAGTGCAGGAAATTATTCCTGAGCTGTATGAGAAGAAAACCCTGTGACTGATATAGGGCCTGTTGAGCCCTCTGTCCTGCCTTCCCCCCCTGAGCAGCACAGAGCTGAGCAAGGAATTCAGCGTTGGTGTGGGCTGAAGCTTCCAGTTTAGCTTGGTGGTTCCATGTCCAATGTCAATGATTATTGGATCATGGCATGGGCCTGTGGGTGGTGGGGCCAGACACCGACCCAAGGGCACGGAGGCTGGACACTGCTCTGCCTCAGCACTCGTGGGGATGGCCCAGCTGAACCCCAGACGAGAAATTCAGCACAGAGTGCCGNCTCAGCACTCGTGGGGATGGCCCAGCAGAGATTCAAGTTCAGCACAGAGTGCCCGAGCTCTGCGTGCTCCCTCTGTGCTGTGCTGTGCTGTGCTGTGCTGTGCTGTGCCGTGCCCTTCCCTGCCCCCAGCCGGGATGTCCTCCGCTCCTTCTTGGTTTTCTATGGAGCCCTTAAGTGCTTCAGGGCTGGGTTTGCTTTGGTTTTTTTCAAGAAACACGAGTGTGTCCCAAAGGCACGGTGGCAGTGGTGCTGCAGCAGGGTCTCCAGCCCTGCCCTGGTTCCCAGGAGGCTCCCGCAGCCACTGTGAGGGTGTTTATTTGGTTAGGAAGCTTTTACTGTGCCTCATTGCACACTTGCAAGGTGAACCAAACCTGATGTGTCAGCCTTTGTTTACCCACGACACTTTCCCTTTCCTACCCTTGCTTGCTTCAATTTGTTCTTTGTTAAAGACTTTTAACTCTCCGTTTACCTTCTGATGTCGAATACATCAGCATTTTTTTAATCATTTTTTTGTCCCCGAAGTCTAAATTACTTAGATTGATCCTCCCTGTAAGAATTTTTGAACTATAAACTTTGTTTGCTTTTTCTCTGCTGCTGTACCCTTTGTTATTTATATCCTTCCCTCATTTGCCTAAGCAGTAAAAAACTATTACTCAAGCTTGTCATCAGTTGGCCATGGTTTGGTGGCTTTCTTTACCTAGGTTCTAATTACTTCAAATTTGTCTTTTCTCTTGCCTGTCTAGATGATGTAGTAAAATCTTGGGTTTGTGTTTTTCTAGTCCCTTTACCAACCGCCAGTGCTGTTATCCCCTCAATCAGTGATGGGGCAGACCATATTTCAGTGGTAATGGGTACTTTCATTTCCATCAGGGAAATCTGATCTTGCTTTCAGCTTTCCTCCCCACTCCTGAGGCTTCTGCAAGTGCCGCTAGGATCTGGCCACCAGCTGGCTTGGGAGCCCCAGGCCGTGGTAATTCCATCACCAGCAGCGTTCTCCAGGGGGCTGTGCCTGGTGTTTTCCTGTCCATCCCAAGCTGGGCAGTTGGGTGCTCTCCGTGCCGAGGAAGGAGGAGCAGGAGCTGGGCATGCGGGCTGTTGGGGTCACAGCTCACTGGGGAGCCTGTGCAGGACCCTGCTGTGTTTGGGCAGGGTGGGTGCAGCGGGGCACCAGGACAGTGTCCTGGCCAGTGGTGCCCACACAGCGTGTGCCGTGCCCGCCCTGCCCTCCCACCCATCCCGGTGTTCGGCCGCCCCACTCGCATGCTCGCTTTTTTTGTCCAGAAGTGACTAAGCTTCCTGTTATTCCACTCTGTCAGTTTTTCCCCAATCCTGCTGTCGTGTTGGGCAATATTTACTTGCCAGCAGCTTCCTCTGCCGCTGTCCTGCTCCACTCCGTCCTGTTCCCACACACCTCTCAATTTGTTGTTTGCAGCCCTCGGGGATGTTCACATCCACTCCGCTGGACTTATTTCCACTAAAGCCAGGATTCATAGAGAGCCGTGAGCCCCAGGAGAATGTAACCTGGATGCTGCAGGGATGCACTGTGGCCGTGTTTGGTGTGTGGGGACAGAGCCGTGCTTGGGTTCGCGATGGGACCCCCCTGGCCTGGGCGCAGTCCTGAGCCATCCCTGGCTGATGGGTGTGTCCGTGTGTGCAGAGGAATTGTTCCTGCCTCCTTGGAAACCGCAGGCACAATTTGATCTAGCAGGGCTTTCCTTCGGATGCTGGGAAATGGCAGGAGCTGCTCAGGAGAGGGTTTTCCCTCCGGAGCTCCAGGGGCAGCCTGGAGGCGTTGGCTGATGCTGCGGGAGGCAGAGGGTGACCCTCCCTGGGTGCTGGGCACAGCTGGCAGGGTGGGCAGTGGCTGAAGGTGTCTCTCACAGACCCCCTGAGCCCAAGGAGCTCTGCCAGCCCCGCACTGAGCCCTCTGCACCGAGGCAGGGTGGGCAGGTGGGGCAGGGATGTCCCTGACCCTGCAGGGCCCATGCACCTGGCCCTCACCACGTGCGTCCCCTGGGCCAGCAGCAGCCAACAGCCACGGCCACCCAGTGCTGCTGGTGTAAAAATAACCCCTCGGGAGGAGTAAACAAGCTATTTTTGTGTGTGAGGGGTGGCCGTGCAGAGCTGACTCAGGGCCTTGCCTCCCGCTGCCACCCGGGGTTATTCAGCCCCCCTGAGCACTGGGGGCAGCTGGAGGCGCTTCCCCGGGTGCTGGGACAGCGGGGAGGTGTCCGTGCCCCAAGGGGGGCTGCTGGCTGCCAGGCAGTGCCACAGAGCCGGGCTCACCCGGCTGCCAGGCAGTGCCACAGAGCCGGGCTCACCCGGCTGCCAGGCAGTGCCACAGAGCCGGGCACACTCGGCTGCCAGGCCCGGCCCCAGCTGCTGCCAGGCCCGGCCCCGGCGGCGCTGGCGCCCAGGTACAGCCGGGGACCCGGGATTTACACCCGTGGGGAGGGAACAGAGACGCAGAGCTCGCAGGGAGTGAATAGTGCCCAGCAGAGGCTGGGTGTGAAAGCTGACACATAAATGTCACAGCATGAAAAATAGTTCCTCATACGTAGAATTGAACTGCTCGTGACCCCCAGGCTACGGGGCTGGGTGTGCCAGGGGAAGAGCATCTCTCTTTTGTTTTATTTTTTTATGGCACTTTAGCACTACAAGTATTAACTTTAATTGTTTTACTTTGCACATGCTGAGTTCTGTCAGTTACCAAATTCCTGGGCACCCACCCATTAGGCTCCATGGGTTTTATGGTGGTGACACGTGCAGAAACAAAGGCCAAGGCTGACAATTCTACTTGCATGGTAATTATGATATGGTAGGGAGTAAAAGGAGGAGAGCTGTCTTCTGTCTGTCTGGCACACTTAAGGAAAGATGCAAGGCTAATTTTCTGTCAGCCTAATCTTTGTCTTTCAATGATTGTTCTTTGATTTTCACTTCAAACCAGACAGTATGAGCTTTAAAAAAAAATCAAAGTGACCAGGGGTACCTAATTGCTATCCAGCAGAAGGGAGGGTGTGGGATAGGAGGGTGCCTTGGGGTGGGGTGTGGTGGTCCCTGGCAGGGGCACACAGCAGTGCCCTTTGAGGGGAGCTGGGCAGTGTCCAGGGGGGTCTGGTGGTGCCCTGGGGAGGGACAGGGCAGTGCCCTGGGGCTGTTGCTGATCCGGGGGTGCCTTTGGGCACGAGGCTTGTGCATTGCCCTCACAGGTGAATGTGGCTGGGTTCATTAAATCCTCCTGAACTGCTGATTAGGGGCTGCTTTCTGCCACTGGTCCTGGGAAGCTGTGCTGGCTGATTTTATAGGGGTGTTTTGTAGCAAATCACTGTCTTGTCAAAAGTTCCCTCTTGTGGAAAACAGGTGGAATTTTTTCTTAGAAATTGTTAAAAATTCCCTGGTTTTGTTTTGGGGGTTTTTTTTTGGATTTTTGTTTTCAAAAGAGAAATTCTTCAACTTTATTTAGTTCCTAAAATCCTTGTTGGACAGTGGCAGTACTTTCAGCTGCTCTGGAAGGCTGTGGGTTCTGTAATGCCCAAGAGCCTCTGTCCCAGTCCTGACAGCTTTCCCCATCGCCTCCACAGCCACTGCTCTGGGATATTTTGGCAGCACTGGAGGTGTGCAGCAGTAAAGTGGAAAGGTTTGGGTGTGATCAAGCAGTATGTTCCCATCTCAGGCAGTTCATTGTGCTGTAAAATGTCTCTTGCACGTGTGTGGTCAGGGACCTGGGGCTGTTTGCATTCCTGAAAATCAGGTCACTGCTCTGTGCTCCTTAGGGATTCCTCAGGATGCCCTGCAGCCGTGGGTTCTCCAGCAGTGGGACGTGCTGGGTTTGTCCTGCCAGTGCCAGCCAGCCCTTACAGAGCCACAGTGGCAGCAGAGCACACAGCTTTCCCTGTGGCACTGCTCAGAGAGCCAAGGTCATTTCTCATGCTGCTGATTCAAACCTGGGATCCTTGGTACACTCTGGGGGAAGTTCCTTATGCTGAGAAAGCAGCTGTTGGCTTTTCCAGGGGCAAACAGCTTCCCCCCAGTGCCATGAACCCACTCTGTACCTGTGCACAGGTACCTGTGCTGTTGCTGCCCACCTGGGCAGGGTTCACTGTCTGCTTTCCACGTTCTAAGAAAAGTGGCATCTCAGAGCAAAGCCCAGGGCATTAATTTGAAATCATGTCTCCAGGCTTTGGTATTGATCCCCAGAACAGTTCCCATTTGAGTGGCTGACCTTGATTCCAGGGAAATGTTTTATTTATCTGTAAGGATAGGTCCTGGCAAACTTCTTCTTTCAGCAGAAATTCTTCTCTGTGAGGGTGCTGAGTCTGGGCAGGCCCTGGCACAGGTTGACAGAGAAGCTGTGGCTGCCCCTGGGTCCCTGGGAGTGCCCAAGCCCAGGTAGCACCGGGCTTGGAGCAGTTTGGGATAGTGGAAGGTGTCCTGTCCATGGCAGGAGGATTGGATCTGGGGGATTTTAAGGTCACTTTCAAGCCTAACAAGTTTGTGATTCTGTGATACTGTGAAATTTCCAATTTAGAGCTTTTCCTCTCAGCTTTGTTTCACCTATGCTCAGTTGTAAACTCAAATCCTATTTTGGAATGAAGTTTAATAAACTTCCCAAATTTGTCAGAATTTGTTTAACTACACTCAAATAAAATTATATTTTAATCATTATTTTCCCCACTAATGTTGGGGAATTATTTATTTTTCAGTCAATAATATATTTGCCTGACAAATGTATTCTAATCATATTTAAATTGTATTCAAAACAGCATGTCAAGATACTGTACTTGCTAAAAACAAAGGAAGAATCCAACTAAAAGGATGACAAGAAAAAAGAGAGTGCACTGAGCCAAGCATAACCCTGCCAGGCAGCCAGTGGGAGCTTCAGAAGTGAAACACCAGAACTGTGGAAGTCCTGGCTGTTGAGGGGTAACAGTGCATCAAAGCTAAGGGGTTGCTTCTCTTCCCCTCTTCCATGTAGTCCTTGTTTTGGGGTTGTGTCCCCCCAGCCCCTGTGCACATCTGGCAGGGGCTGCTCTGTCCCTGCTCACATCCAGCTCAGGTGGGGCATGCAGGTCCTGCCAGAGGGGCCACGTGCCTGCTCTGATGGGGCAGGGGGCCAGGCTGGGGTGCACCGTGGCTCTGGGCACCTCTGAGAGCCAAAGGCAGTGCCCAGGCTGGGGTGCACTGTGGCTCTGGGCACCTCTGGGAGCCAAAGGCAGTGCCCAGGCTGGGGTGCACTGTGGCTCTGGGCTCCTCTGGGAGCCAAAGGCAGTGCCCAGGCTGGGGTCCCTGTGCAGTGGGTGCCCGTGATGGGCTCAGTCCCGAGCTCTGTGCAGAAGGATCAACACAGTGATGGTGCCTCACCCCTCTCCTGCTGCTGCTCTGCTTTGTCTGCTCAGGACAAGGTTCTTGTGAAGGCTCTGTGCAGGGCTCTGTGTGCCTGTCAGGGCAGTACAGCTGTGGGCAGCAGTGTGGGGCACAGCACTCTGCATCCCACTGCTCTGGCCACCACGGGAACCTGCACCCACAAACACATTAAATCTCCCCTGTGTTCTACTTGATCTGGACATAAAGTCATTCATTCTCCTCTTAAATCGTGAGTTCTTACACGCCTGAGTGAGGATCATGTGGATTACCAGAGATTGCTCTGAAAGGATTTGGCAGCCCTGGAAGCTGAAGGAGCAGCAGCAGCTCTGGCTGGGGAGAGCTCGTGGTTCCCAGTGGTGCTGTGACCCACGTGCTGCCCCTTGGGGGGACAGCCCCGGGGCTGGGGGAGGCTGCTCTTGCTGTGCCCCCCTGGGAAAACGGAGCTGCCTCGTGTCCTGGGGTACAGCACTGGCTGGGGACAGGTGGAGGGTGCTTGGGAGGAGATGAAGTGTTGCTCAGTCTCAGGCTGCAGAGTTTGTGTGTCCTGGGAGTGTCAATATAAATCCTGCTGGATTGATACATATGTTGTGTTCTATGCAGACACGGGGATACACGAACATTTGTAGTAATACCAAGATCAACCACAAATTGTATTGAATATTTATATAAATTTTAAAATATGTAGATTTTTAAATATATCAATAAACTTTATAAAAGAGAATTTATATAAGTACTTGTGCCTCGACCTGTGGTTGATGCATTTGCTAATGCTGTTGTGAAATGAGAACTGGGCTCCTTTGGGCATATCCCAGCAGCCACCATACCCAGGGTCAGAGCGGCTAGGGCTGGGCAGGTGCTCGGCTCACATCACTGTGGGTGCAAAGAAAAGTGGCATAGGTGTGCATGTGCCATCTGCATCCCTGTCCCCATCCCCGTGGCACTGTTGTGGCCCTGGGGGTCATTGTGTGCTTCCTCGGGGCTGAGGAGGAGGAGGGACTCACAGACAGCAGGGAGGGGTTTGCTGCTGAGCTGGTGTCTTTCCTTCTGTTTCATGCTGGCAGCCTGCTTGCTCTGTTTGCTTTTTTCTTTCTTTTTTTAAATCCTGTTGTATTTCATGGCAGTAGGACAGCTCCCGTAGGAGTGCTATTAGCTGTGCAAGCCAAATGATCCATTAGAGGGGTTGAGGCTTTTATGTACAAGAATCACACACAAAGATGTCATTAAGTGGTCACTTTGGTGTGTTTTCACATGAGAGGATTCACTTAGAAAAGTGTCTGTGTGTCCTCAGTGTCCCTGTGGCACAGCAGCAGGGGGGTGCCCTCACTCCCTTGCCCTGGAGATGTAGATTTTCCCCCAGCTGGCATCCTGCTTGCTCTGAGAGTTGTGTGGGAGTGTCCAAACCCACAGCCCCTCCATGGCAGGCTGTGAGCTGGGAGAGCTGCAGGGCCCGGGGCTGAGCGCTGTCCCCTGCTCTGGGTTTGGCCCTGAACCAGCATCTGGGGTGGGACCAGCCCGGGGGAGAGGCTCCTGTGGTCCCACAGCACTGGGCAGTGGCACAGCTGGGGTGCAGTGACCCCTGCAGCAGTGCTGGGCTTGTCTCCAAACGGGCTGAGCATCAGCCTGGTCTGGGGGCTCAGTGGCTGCAGCCCTGCCTCTGCCTGGCCTCGGAGGGGCAAGTGAGGCAGCCAGGCAGGCCCTGCAGGGTGGTAAGAAGGTTTCTCTGAAGGTGGCAGGCAGCCTCAACACAAAGTGGCTGCAAACAGTTTATTTTTAAAAAGGAAGCCATAGCTTATGTGGAGTGAAATGTTTTCCTGTGAAACACATGGGCATCAGGGTAAATAGTTTTACCATTTACAGGCAATCGTTGATGGAATGTAGCAGCCATCCTCCTGCTCGGGTTCAAAGGCGCCGGTCAGGAGGGATTTGTACTCCCTGACAGAGGGAGGTGTTTGTGTGTTTGTTTTGGATCAGAAGCATTCCCTGTGTTCCAGCTGCTGCTCTGCAGCTTTGGCACCCTCAGCACGGGGAGCAGCCCCGGGCAGAGCCCCTGGCTGAGGAACAGCACGGAGCTCCCGCAGCAGCCAGGGCACCACGGCACCACCAGAACGTGCAGAGGGGTTTCAGTGACTGAAAATCACATCAGCCATCAGTGACTGTTCAGTAGTGATGGGGTGGTGGTGTTCATGTGAGGCAGGTGGGGTGTGCAGCACTCACTGGAGTCTCTCTTGGCCACAAGGAGATTTTGATTTTGTCTTTAGGAGCTAGCCTGTTAAATGTTAGAGGGTGGTAGGTCTGACCATGAATAGCTACTTAAAATTACAGAATCAGAGACTCAGCAAGTAAAGGAGCTTGCAGTCTCAGAAGGGAATCCCAAGAAAGCTTTTCTGTTTTGAAATACGCAATCAGGGTGTTTTGGGAAGGAGATTATTATCAGAGAGCAAAAATTGCAATTGTATTCCTCACATTTAATGTGGGGTGTTAAAAGCAGGGTGAGCTGTGCTTCCCAGAAGAGGAGCCTGGTGGTGACCACAGAGATGGGCACACTCCTGTTCACCTGTGTGCAGGTCCGAAAAACCCAGGTGTACTGTCACAATCCAACACACCTGTCAGAGGGGCCAAGTCTAGAAATACCCTGTGTTTTCAGAATGTAGAACTTGGGGAGTGATTTCTCCAAGGTGTGATTGGTCATTTTGTTTTGTCAGAGTTTGCCATGTTTTCCACAATTCTGTAAGTGTTCCCACAAAGTGCCTTGTGCTTTGTGGGGAGCAAAGCCATGGTGTGTAGCTGGGGATGCTTCTGCCCTGTGGGAAGGTGCCTGGGGACAGGTGTGTGTTCCTGCTCCCCTGAAGGCAAGGTGAAAATCCTGCCAGTCCAACTCCTGATCAGCAGACCATGCTGAGCCCTGTGCTGCACCCAGTGAGGTGTCACAGGAGGCTGAGCACAGCAAGGTCAGGCACATCCTGCTCCCGTCCAGAGTGGATGGCATTTCTTCATTTTTGACAGTGAAAGTGAACTATACAGAGTAGGAAATAAATCTCTGCATTAAACACCAAGAAAAAGAAATGGAGAGACAGCATGAGATTAAAAGATTTGCTGCTACAAGGAGAGCAAAGCGAATGTGTGCTTGCTGCACACAAGGGTGAGAAGTTTGTGTGGCAGCTGCTGCAGGCACGGGGCTGGCACGGAGCTCAGCGGGCACTGCCCGACCCTGCTGAGCCCAGAGCTGGGGCAAAGCACCACAGACAGTGGCAGGGACACCGGGGCACCCAGGTGGGCTCGAGGGCTGTCCTGGGGAGCCTCGGGAGCATTTGTCCTGAGCTTTAGTCCAGCAGGATTGGGTTCATCCCCCGGTGTGCTGGTGTGGCCCGTCAGGACCCTGCAGCATCCACTGCTGCCTCTGAGTTCACTCACTTCTAATATTCCTTTTTAACGGTGGGAAGAGAGTTCAGGAAAGGTTCAGGGAGATGAGAATCTGCCTGGGCTCTGCCCACTGCAGCTGGCAGGGTGCAGTGACAGTAATCAGGAACTGCTCACTGCAGGGCATGGAGGCTGCCCGTGTTCTGTGAGGTCTGTGGCAGGGGCTGTAGCTCCTGGGTGCCCTGTGGGCCATTTGTAAAGGTCTGTGGAATAAAAGTGAGACGAGAAACCCTGCTCCCAGACAGACAAGTCTGCATTTCTTTTGGGAAATTCACTGAGATCTGTAAATCAAAATAGATTGAAGGTTAAAGGTGCCCTGGGCTCCAGAGCTACATGCAAACAAGGAGGATGTAAGTGTTTTGATAGGAGCTGGTGGTAGCTAAGCATAAGCACAATTTACCTGGGGCTGTGATATATTCTGGCAGTCTTTAACTCTGAGCAAATAGCTTTCCTTAAAGACCATCTCCTAGGTGGGTAGAAATGCTGGTCTCCGTGGGGAAGCAGCAAGGCTCCTTGTTTCCTGGGAGCCAGAGGACATTGCATTAGATCACAGGAATGACTTTTTATGGCTTTAAAGCATTTGAGTGTATGAAGTACATTAAGTGGTTGGGGTGTGCAGCATGTACTGCCAGGCTTTGGATCTCATCCAGAGAGTCATGGAACAGCCTAAACCCCAGCACTGAGATGAGGACATTGAGTTTAATCTGGATTTCAGAATCAGGCTGGTTAACTGCTCCTCTGATTCCAGCAACACATGTTGTAGTTCTGTGTTCCCCATTTAGCAGTAATTGGCCTTTTTCCATTGTGCTCAGGTAAGATCTCATTTTCCAGGTATCTGGTACATGTGTCTGCAGTCTGCTTGTGTTTGCTTTAGCCCGTGGCATAAGGAGCAAAGATGCAGCTTCTAATCCTACTGTGCCCATTCTCTTCTGCAGGGTCGATGTTCAAGGGAAAACTGCAAATATCTTCACCCACCACCACACTTGAAAACGCAGCTGGAGATCAATGGCCGCAATAACCTGATCCAGCAGAAGAACATGGCCATGCTGGCCCAGCAGATGCAGCTCGCCAATGCCATGATGCCCGGAGCCCCTCTGCAGCCCGTGGTATGTGCCCTGCAGGCTCCCCAGGGCTGGGGCTGAGCAGGCAGTGCAGCCTCCGGGCCAGGGAAATCCCCCCGGGGCCAGGAGGGGGAGAGGAATCATCTGCACTGAAACACCCCTCTCTATGTCTTGGTGTTGCTTAATTCTGCCTTGCCTGGAGTCATATTTTTAATTAATTTCAGTGACCTTGGGTTAATTTATCTTTGGCAACTCAATTCTTAAAATTTGGAAAGTGAGTGATCTGCAGGAGATTTTTGTTCCTTTGCCATATCACGTGCTGCAGGAAACCCCTGGCTTTGAGAAGATGCCCGCTGGGTGTTTTCCCTTCACTCAGGAGAACTTCCCCAGGGAATTGCTTGGTTTGGTTTAGGGGAGTTAAGCTCAGCTTGGCCGTGGCTAGTGCAGCAGTCAGTAGGAGCCCAGCCAGTCGGTCAGTGCAGCAGCAGGGAGCTGGGGTGGCTCTGTGCCCTGGGCCTGCAGTGGCCGTGTGCTGGGACAGGGGGCTGTCCCCACTGTGCAGCACATCACTGTGTGCCTGTCAGCCCCAGAGCAGTGCCAGGTGGCTCTGATAACGTGTGTTGTTATTCTGCAGTGGCCAAAAGGCTGCAGGGTATTTATACTGCTATAAAATAAGCTCATAGGAAAGAAATGGAGTAGCCTTATTTGCTGTGCAGCAGACACACAGGTGTCTGTGTGAGTGTATTGGGCTGAAATCAAACATCAGCATCTCTTAAGTTACACACTAACAGACTGGTCCTATTTTAAAGTTCATTATTACATAGCTGATAACCCAGTAGTGAAAAGTGCAGTTAATTAATAGTGTGTTTAAGTAATATTTAATTTCCTGTAATATTTGCCAGATTGTTTTTCATTCACATGGATGAAGACTCATAAGCATCACAGAAATTATACCCATTTACACAACTCTCATTCTGTTTTCTCCAGTAATCCCTTCATGTTTTTGTTCATTATTTCCAATGTCTCTTGCTTCCAAACAATTCAGTCATTTCCTCAGGAATACAGAAACATGTGCTGTTCTCTGCTGTCTGCCTGAAATTGATATGAAACAGAGAAAGAGTTGTGTTAAGTCTCTAGTTGTTTTTCCCTCTAAAAATTAGTTGGGGAAAAAACCTAAATGCCTTGAGTAACTGCTTTATTTAGATAGTGAAAGACAAACACTCCTGGCTGAATTTTATTTGGCAGTTACACTGCATTTGGGGGCAGGAGAGTTATTTAATATCCTTGCTGCAGTGTAGCAGCTCTGTGTTGGGTTTTCAGAGCATTAGTTGGGCTCTACACCCAATTATCTTTGCATTCACAAGGGCACTTGACTCTTTTTTGAAAACATGCAAACAAACAAAAGAAAATCATATTTGCATGTGCTCTTTCTTCCACTGGTTTAATGTTTTAGCCTAACTAAAACATCTCCCTGATGCAGGGAGTGTCTGCCTGGCCAGCTTGTTGAATTCTGTAAAACAGAAGGACTGGGGCTGTGTGAAACCCCAGGAGTTCCTGAGCCAGCTCTAGCTGCACCAGGATCAGAAAAGCTTTGCCTGTGCCTGAAGTTGAGCGTGGTTGATGCTTTGTCAGACTCTCAGATGCCTTTTCCCCAAAAGCCAGCATTGTACCTGCTGTGGCCATGTCCCCCTGGTAGCCCCAGACCCTCTGTGACCCCACAGAGTATCTCATTCATTATGGCATTGCTGGAGTTTGCTCCAGGGGCTGCCACGTGCTGTGGGCGTGCAGGGAGGCTGGAGGAGGAGAGCCAGCAGAGGCCGGGGGGGGTTCCTGTCCTCTGCTCTTGCTCCTGTGCAACAACTGCAGGGGAGTTCCCCATGAGCCACAAACACAACAGATGCTCCTTTGGCAGCAGCAGCTCCCCTCGTTCAGCTCAAGGGGGTGGCCACAGGGTAGTTTTGGTGGCAGCAGGACAAGCACAANATTGTACCTGCTGTGGCCAGGTCCCCCTGGTAGCCCCAGACCCTCTGTGACCCCACAGAGTATCTCATTCATTATGGCATTGCTGGAGTTTGCTCCAGGGGCTGCCACGTGCTGTGGGCGTGCAGGGAGGCTGGAGGAGGAGAGCCAGCAGAGGCCGGGGGGGTTCCTGTCCTCTGCTCTTGCTCCTGTGCAACAACTGCAGGGGGGTTCCCCATGAGCCACAAACACAACAGATGCTCCTTTGGCAGCAGCAGCTCCCCTCGTTCAGCTCAAGGGGGTGGCCATAGAGTAGTTTTGGTGGCAGCAGGGCAAGCACAATGTTAAGTGTCCCTTTCCCTGTCTCCTGTTGCAGCCAATGTTTTCCGTTGCACCGAGCTTAGCCACCAACGCGTCCGCCGCCTTCAACCCCTACCTGGGGCCCGTGTCCCCGGGGCTGGTGCCCGCCGAGATCCTGCCCACGGCGCCCATGCTGGTGACAGGAAACCCCGGCGTGCCCGTCCCCGCCGCCGCCGCCGCCGCTGCCCAGAAGCTGATGAGGACAGACAGGCTGGAGGTAGGAGCTGGGTGCTGTAACTCACTCTCACAAGGGCTATCATTTATTGTGTCTTGTAGATAGGAAATACTTTCCTTGTGAAAGCAAATAATGCAGGTTTCACTTGGGCTGGTAATGTCATATCTCTTTGTGGGTAAGAACAAGGAGTGACCGAGTGATTGTACAGCGTGTTCAGGGCTGCCACTCTGCTTCTGAGCCCCCCCTTGCAGAAACAAATGGGAATGTTTAGGAATGATCATGGCAGCAGCAGGAGTGCCACGAAGCTGTTAGTGTGTGCCCAGAAGGCATTAACACGGTGGGGGCACAGCCACTGGGCGCTAGGGAGAGGTGCAGAACTGCAGCTGCTGGGGTGCAGATGGCTCAGCCTCTGGCTCTGGCCTCCCACACCTGCCTTATCACCCTCACTGCAACCCTGGCAAGTGTCGGTGCTCTCAAGCTGCTGCTCTCCCTTGCTCCCAGTCTTTCTTATCTGAAAGGCCTGACTGTGTTTTCTGCACCTTATCAGTGCTGCTGTGGGCGGGGAGCCAGGGACGTGCTGCTGGCTGCCATGGGCTTGGGGCACAGCCCGTGGGCACGGCCTGCCTGAGGGCAGAGCCTGAGAGCAGAGCCTGAGAGAATGGATCACAGCCCGAGAGCATGGAGCAGAGCCTGAGAGCATGGAGCAG
>VYXF01013008.1:438886-453971 GCA_013397295.1 Polioptila caerulea | reverse complement strand
TATGGAGGAGAGGAGGAGAGGAGAGGAGAGGAGAGGAGAGGAGAGGAGAGGAGAGAGGGACACAGGGACAAGGACAGCAGGGCCTGGTCCCGCTGGCCTTGCACTGGGGAACCAGGCAGGGTGAGTTGGGAATATCTCTTTTGGCGTGAGAAGAGCAGGGAAAGGACCATGACGAGACTTGTGTCAAAAGGCAGAAAGGTTTCAGGAGTTGTGAGTTAGGCTGAGGAAGGTTTTCCTGGCCATGCTCTGGGGCCAGCACGTTCCCAACACAGCTCCAGCCACTGCTGTCCCCGAGGCCTCGTTCTAACGGATCACTGTGCTATTGTGTGGTTTGATTGTGCTGACAGTTACATGCCACTGTGCCCGTAATAACAATTTTTCTTCTTTGTTCAAATGAAATTCCTAATTACACGTGTGATGGGTTGTTTTAATTCTTTTCCCTTTCCAAATCCACCTTCCTGTTGCAATGCATGATGAGCAGGCTCAATATTGTGCATGACACCCGCTACAAGTGTTGGTAGGTGCCAGCTTTGTTTCTTGATTATCTTAAACCTGTGGTGCAGCTCACAGACCCTCAAAATCCACTGCTAGATTTAATGTAGAGCCCTCGTGCCAGTCCATCTCCCCGAGCCTCCTGCACTAACACCTGTCAATTAAATGTGATTGTTTGATTTAATTGACACGGACACGTAGATGTTAATTTTGTACAGCGGTTTTTAATTGCACATTGTTCCTTGGTGGATTTTGACTGGACTATGAGTTCCAGTGTTTAGAAAATATCTTGTGTTAACTAAAGACTGTATCTTACCATAGCCATGTAGCTGTATTCTGTCCTTCTACAAGATTAATATCCGTTAGCAGTAAATATTTGGGTTGAACTTTTAAAAAAAGACAAAAATTTGTAACTATAAGGGCTTTGAAAAAACTCTCCTGTTGTTTTTCATATTGAAATGGTTAAGCTTGTTTGTGTGGATTTTCTTGATTTGATGGTAACGAGCATTTTCCCCTTTTTTTTCTCTTTGGTGTCCCTCCGTCCCTCCCGGAATGCTGTCCTGCTTTGCTCTGTGGTTGCATGTCACGCTGGCAATGATGTCTCGGGCTTCTCGCTGTGGTGATCCATGCTCAATGACCCTCCCACGTGTCGCTCTGGTCCCATACTGCTCCACTCTTCTGTATGTTTGCTTATTTGATTTTCCTTCCGAAAGTTCCCATGGTGCACGGTGCTACGCCAGCCACTGTGTCTGCAGCAACAACATCTGCCACAAGTGTTCCCTTCGCTGCAACAGCCACAGCCAACCAGGTTTGCTAATTTACAGCTTTGTTCCTTACAGACAACTCGAAATCGGTGCTTTAATGAGCATGGGGGTTTGGATCTGACCTCTTGTTGGCCTACACATTCTCTCAGAGAGCTGCAGCACAGCTTAATCAGCCCTTAGCCACGCTCCAAAGGTGCTGCAGTTCCATTTCTGATGCTAAAAATAATTGACAATAGAGTTTCTGACTCAGTCTTGACATTTATGGGCCATGCTGCTTATTTCTGCTCTCAGGGATGCAAAGAGCAAGGGATAATACACAAACTCATGATTTATTTCTGTTTCTGTGGAGCCAACAGCTCCTTTCAGTGCAGAGCTCAGGGAAAGCCAGGGGAGTCTTTGTGCAGAGGGGTTGCAGGTTCTTGCAGTCTGAGTTTAGCAGTCCAGACATGTTCTGACTCTCCTCTTCCAAGCGTAAAACAAAACCCTGTGAGCATAGGCCACACAGAAACTTCCTTGAAACCTTTGTTCCAGCCCTGTGATTCTCTTTGGAATGGCCCATTGCTTTGAACAGAGCTCAGTTAAGAAAATGCCCACTCGAGTCGGGGTTTATTTCTCAATAGCCACCCCAGTCATTGCCGTGTTTGGATGTATTTCAGGAATATGAGAGTAATGCTTTACCACGTAAGGGATTAGAAGTCCTCCCAGGAAAGCCAGAACCAATGCTCTAAAGATGAGTCCCTGGGCCAGAGGAGCGGCTGGAGCTGCACCTGAGCACAGGACGCTGTCAGAAGGGCAGATTTCTGTACAACACCTGGCTGAAAGTGCAACAATAAAAACGTTTTAAAGAGCCTCCTGTTCCTCTCCTAAGAGCAGATTATTTTCTGAGATTTCCCGGGCAGTGAGTTGTCGGTGCCATGGAGCCATCAGTTCTGGTCTGGTGTGCAGGTCTTGCTTCCAGCTCAGTGGGATCCCGTGAGTGCCCCTTAAAAAGGGAACTCGGGGCTCTCCTCAGCATGGTGCAGGTGTGGTCCTGTGTGTGGGGTGAGCTGTGCAGGTAAATGTCAACGTTAAGGCAGGCTTACCTGGCACACCCGGCTCCTGCCTCAGGACTCCTCAGGACACCCAGAGCTGCAGAGGGAGCCCCAGGGCCTTTGGCTTCGAGCCTTTGCACCTTTACCTGTTGAGCACTACCATGCTGTGCTGCCCCAGCTGTACATCCCCTGTTAACCTGTCTGCTTCCTCATCTCTCAAAAATACAATTCCCAAGTGGCACCACTGCAGTGACACCTAGGCGTGCACATCCCGAGCCTCCAAAGGGACCTGGATGTTGTAGAATTCCAAAAACAACCCAGGTTAGTCTGCTCAGCAGCTAGCACGTTCTTCTCTTGAGAAATGTTTGCTGAGTGAACAGCTCACCCAGGGCTTTAAACTTGGCCTAAGAATTTGTGTTTTGAAAAGCTAGTTCATAGGTGAGGCTACCTCTGCAAATGTGCCACCTCAGCAGACAACCTCCTGTGTGCCCAAAGTCTCCTAATGTTGCAGTTCATTGCACCAGGCAGTTACTTTCAGTGTGCCTCTGTATCCTGTGCATGTCCTGAGGGCTGTGAGAACAAGACAAGCCACAGAAAAAGTCAGGATTTTTAAATCCTCTCTGTTAGTAACCATGCACTTCCCAGGCAGATCACAGGGAAAACCTTCTGCTGTAGAATCTGGTCATTTCATGCCTTTCCTCCCCAGAGCCTCATAACACACTTAGTGCAGTTGTGCAGCCAAACCTCCATATATACATATATACCCATATATGTATATGCCACGTGAGCAATGCTGAAGGTATTTAATGCCACCCAATGCCGTGTGCCTGCATGCCAAAGGCCAAAGGTCTGGCCCCTCTGGATCTCCCCGGGCTGGTGTTGAAGGTCCTTGGTCTGTTCCACAGCCCTGCCCCTGACGCTGCTCCAGTCGGGTGCCACAGCCTGTCCTGCAGCAGTAGGAAAACATGGTATGAGAAGCTTCATTCTGCTCCAAGCCCACGTCTGGGGAGTTGGCAATGCTGTGGTGTGCAAGCTGCCAGGGGAGGAGAGGGCACACGGGTGGAAAATCAGCAGCAGGGCCTGCCACTGAGTCAGCTGAGAAGGAACCCCCCGTTCTCTTTACTGGGCACATTCACAGGCCAGCCTTGGTGCCCATCAGGAGAAAAGGCCTTTCCAAGTGCCACGTTTGGGGTTGTGCAAATGTGTTTGGTGTCCGAGGGCCCAGCACAGTTCCCCGTGCCTGGGCACGTCTGCTGTGTGCAGTGTCTGCCTGGGTGCCCTGTCACCCGTGGGTGGCACTGCTGGCACTTGGCTCCCGGCGTAATCCCGGAGCTGAGGGGCACCTGGGGCAGCCACGGGCTCGGTGCTGTTGGTGCAGATGGACATTTTGGGGTTGTGTCCCTGCCTGGGGGGCTTTGCTCGCCGGCTGTCCCTGCTGGGGGAGGGCACAGCTCTCAGCCTGGGGTTTTCACCAGCCAGGAGAATCCAGCTCAGGCCATCGTAGGTTTGGCATTCAAAACCCAGACAGTGACAGCAGGGAACACTTCACAAAATCACTGTAGAATTCATCATCTGAGACACTGAAAGCACAGAATGTTGTGTAGGCCAACAAAAAGGGCTATTTTCAATTACTGCACTGCATGACTTGTAGATGTTAACTTCTCCTATTTCCTGAACAACCAATGATACTTATTTATATTTGTCCAGTTGTAAGTTGCTATTGTAGCACTTCAGTTGACTTTAACTTGTAGTTATGATATAAAGTCCACCAGCTCACAGCTGATCCTCCCTTTCCCAATCTGATGTTCTGTAGCAAATGCTGTGCCTCTGGGTGGGCTCCTTGCACGTGGCACTCATTGTTTACATTTCTTACCTGTAGATACCCATAATATCTGCCGAACATCTGACTAGCCACAAGTATGTTACACAGATGTAGACATTTGGTCATCAAACAGTAAGTTCCCTATGTGTTGTTGCTGTATTTTTTCTTACTCCTGTGTGTGTAATTTGTTGCTGTAAGGGACAGAATGTTTTTATTTTCTTTCTAAGCAAACCAGTAAGCTCTGGGGACAGAGGCTCTGACCCCCCTGAGGGACCATTCCTCTCCAAGGGGAGATCCCGCCACATCATGTGTTAGTCTGTACATGTCCCCCCAGCAAAATCAAGGTTCACAGAGGTTTATGTTCTGTCCGTGGTGGCCTCAGCACTGGTCTGAGCTGAGGGGCAGACTGGGGGAAGAAGATTATTCCATCAGGTTCTCTTCAAAAAGAATGGCTTTTAAATCTCAAAACTTGGAACCCAGCATTTCCTGGGTTTGGAAATTCATAATTCTCCTGTTGTGAGATTCCCCCCCTATCCCAGGGTGGCTCCTCCTTTGTGTTACCTTCCTCTCTCCTGTGCTCTATTTCTGCTGTGTTTTTATTGAATTCCTTGGCCATAATGGGATTATTTCTGAAGGTGAGGATTGACCCTTTGGCCAGGGTGGGTTTGTAATCACAGCTTCTCCTTTCAGCTGAGCACAAACGTTAAACTGCTGGAGTGGTGCAGGGAGGGTGGGATGGCATGGGATGGCATGGGATGGCATGGGATGGGATGGGATGGGATGGGATGGGATGGGATGGGACGGGATGGGATGGGATGGATGGATGGATGGATGGATGGGGTGCCTCAGGTGGGATGGGATGCTGCTGCTGCTGGAGGGTTCCTGCAGGGACACAGCCCCCCGTGCCACGTGAAGCTGGGGCTGGCGTGGTGTGACACCAAGAACACTTTGTGCTCTTCCCTTCCCAGATGGCGTCGGAGGCGCGGAGGCCGGATTTGGGTGGGAAGAGCCCGTTAGCCATAGCGTATGTAAATACTGTCCAGCAGCACTGGGAACCCCTCAGCAGTGACATCACACATTGCATGTTAACGAGACGAAGCGAGACCGTGGGACTCCACTGCACACTGTTGCCTATCTACTTTGTACATTGAATTGATATTTGTGCTGAGGTGATCTGATTGTCTAAGCCCGCAGCATCGTCCGCCTTGCCGGGGCGCGCCCCGCGGTCTCCCGGACAGACCGACGATGCTGTGCCCACAAACCTATTATGTATTGGTACGTCTGTAGACCAAGATATAATTTTTTAAAGTAAGTTTATTTCTTTCAAGGTTTACAAATAACAAAGGTGCACCTTGTATTTAAAATTGCCATTATAGACGAGAGCGTGCATGCACAGTAATTTTTGTTTAAGAGTAATATTTTTAATGTAATAGATTGTAAGAAATGAGAAGAGAGGAATCTGACAGAGATGAATGTGCCAAGCAAAACCACAACTGTGTATATTTTAAAGCACATCAATGGCTTTAAGTACCACGTTGTTAAGGATTCTCATGAAGTGCCATAGACTGTACATCCATCAGAGTATTATTTCCGCAGTGTTACTTTCAGAACCACGTTTTCACTGACTTGATGAGTACTGATCAGTCAAAGGGCACCATTCTGTTTCAAACCAAAGCTGTCTCAGAAATGGCCAATTGCTCCTCACAGCCAGTGGGCAGCACCAGAGAGATGCTCCAGCTGTGCATCACCCTTATGGACAATATTATCTCTGAACTCTCCCAAGGCGTTGTATGTCATATTTATGCATATTTACTGTACGAGGTGAGCTGCGAAAGGGAAAAGCCATTTCTGAGACACAGTAACAAATGTCTGAGGAACTTCTTTTGCTCTATTTATAGCCTCTGTCGCGAGTCACAAGGACTATAAATGTTTTGCAGAGATGGGTTTCACTTTAATTCATCAAGTCCCGCGTCCGCGGCGACTCTAAACAAAGACGCAGAAGCACTGACAGCAGATGCATGACAAACCAAAATAGGACAAATGAGAAGTTAATTAGTGTAGAAATTGGGTGGGTTAATACTCGGGTGAGTTTTATATGTGATTTTGTTTTTGTTCAGATTAACTGCTTATAGCCTTAGAAAGCCTTTACAAAATAAAAACAAACAAATAGATGTGCATTCAAGTTTTAAGAATGGATTCATCCAAAGGAATTCCTTTTTGTGGTTTGGATGTTGCAGCCAGTAAAGGATATTTTTGCTCTGTTCAGCCAGGGGCTGCCTGGGGCCAGGCCCCGGGTGGGCAGGAGGGAGAGGCGCGGGTTCGGTTGTAGAACTCGCCATACTCCGAGTTTACTGCGAGTTTTTATGCTTGAGAGAGATGCTTTATAGGTAAGAATGATGTGTTGATTTTCCTGATTGTACTGTACATCTATTAAAGCCTTAGATTATTACATTACGGGTTAAAACCCATACCAATGTAATTTCAATCGTGTTAAGAAAGTATAGGTGACTTCACATGTTATTGTAGTGACTTACCATAGAGAATTTACTTATTTTTTTTTCCTTGTTAAAAGTGTAGTTTTTATTTCTTACATTTATTAGCTCGTTTTCATTTTCTATTACCAGTTGATACCATTTCAGTTCATAGAATTTTGTTTTATTAGAGTTTACTGATGACTTTTTCAAAATACAAAAAAAAAAAAAAGTAGTTTTCTTCATAACATACTCAGTTTGAAATCTACATGTAGTGTCTTATGAGTATTCGTATTATTGTTAACTAAATGATTTCTATTTTACTGATCTAATATGACAATGTAAGAATGTCAGTCATTGTTAGTTCTTGTCTAGTTTTCATTAAAAGAACAAAGATCTTTTATATGGATATCTTATAATTATATAATCATTGCTAAGTAAGAAGTTAAGTTGTTGCCATGGCAACAATCCTGGCAGACAATTGAGTAATATTTTGATGATTTATTTTGTTTGTAATTAGTTATTATGAGAAAAAAAAAATCTAGTTCCTAGATATTAGAATAAAATTTATTTTCTACTGTATCCATTTCAAATGTTAAAATATTGTTTAAATATTTTTTGAAATCCCTGAATATCAGGCCTTGTTATAAATAAGCTGCATAATCAATAGATCAAGGGACTTTTTGTTGATAATCCAAATACTCAAAGTTTACGTAACAAGAATTCTAGTGTGTGTGTGCAAACTCTTGAGGGTTGATTATGCTGCAGTTGGGACGTCGAGAGCGAAGGTTGACTTTTTGCACTTCTGTATATAGTCAAAAAAGAGAGAAACCTGTATAATAGTAAGATCTTATTTTGAATAAAAATGTCTATAATTACAAGGAGTTTTGTTAAGGCTAAATAAAATGACAGGCTGAACAAAATTGCTTGCAAAAGTGGCACAGAGTTAGCACTCCATCCCCCTTCCAAAAAGTTGCTTTGCTTTATGTGGACAGCTTGTAGTTTGCCAGGATTTTTTCAGCTGGAAAGATCTGCCATCCTTCCAAGATCTCATGACTGACAGAAGCTCCACTGGGTCAAATCTGCCTGAAAATCATTAATAAAAAGAAAAAAAAGGAAAAAAATATTTTAAAAAAAAATTTTAAAAAAAGCAGGTACTTCAGCCCATCCAGGGAATCATGGCTCAGATATTCCGTACATTATTCAAAATCTACTGCATGTTTAAAGTATCAAAATATATTAAAGATATATGCTATTCAAACCAATTTCAGTGGTTTCTTGTTCACAAAAAAAGATTCTTCAAAACAAATACTGACGTTCACAGAGTTCAACCATGGACAGGCAAACGGAACAGCACCCGTAGCTGTAGGGTAGGGGATTACTTTCTCGCTGTAGTGGTCCTGTTCTTTTAGCAGGTGAAAAACAACCTGGGACATCTTCCCTTTCACGGAAAGCCTTGCAGGAGCCTGGCCATCCCGTGCCCAAGCTGGGAGCGGGCTGGAGCTCACACCCATCAGGAATTCACTGAGGAACGAGCTGCACTCGTGCAGCCCCCGGGTCATCTGCGGGAAGGACGGGCGCGCTTGGGTTTGCTCTTACGTAACCACAGACTTACTTTGGCTTGTAGTTGCTCCAGTTACGTACTCTGTCCTGGGCTGCAATTTGGGTTTATGCTTATTTTATTATTACTGCTATAGTTGACCTTGCTGTATGGAAAAAATAAAGTGAAATTGCCCTAATAAAAGTTCTCTTTCTTAATTATCTTTTCCTCTGCCAGGTTAAAAGTGGCTCCACTGGGTTGTGTAAGCTTGGACACGTCTGAGCACTTGTGGGGCTGCCCACAATTTATTTGGCACTGGGGCTTTTCTGCACCAGCACGTTCCATCCTCAGGATGTGTGTTAAAGTGCCACCTGTCCAGGATATCCCTGTTAGATCCAGGGGGTAAATACAAAGCACCAGGATGCTCTGGATCAGCCCCAGCTGTCCTTACCCTCCTGTGGCAACATTTGTGAGATTCAGGGACACACCGGGACGCCCAGCCCCTCCCTCCGCTGGGAATGGGAGCACAGGGAGTTGGGTGCTCAGGGAACTGGAGAGCAGGGAGCCGGGGTGCAGGGAATTCAGAGTGAAGGGAATGAGGAGAGCATGGAACTGGGGGGGACAAGGAATGGGGAGCAGAAAGCTGGAGGTGCAGGGAAAGGGGGAGCAGGGGATGGGGGCACAGGGAATAAGGGGAATTGGGAGGGGAGGTGCAGGGAATGGGGCTGCAGGGAGCGGGGTGCAGCCAGGCAGTGGCTGACATTAGAGGGAGCCCTGCTGCCACGTGTTGCAGTTCCTCTGTCGGTTTCCCGCAAATCACTGATAATCACAAGTTTTGATCACAACATCGCAGCTTTAATTGATTAAAGGAAGCACCGCAGGGCCGTTGTTTTCCGGGGGGACTCCGGGTGTCTCCTGTGACCCCCAGCATGAACTGGCCTGTCCCAGACAGGTCTATCGACACCCTTTCCCAGCTCAGCACACCTGGACACCCCATTCCTGCTGGCCGAGCACCCACTCCCCTGCACTGCCTTTGCCCCCATGCTCAGGATGACGCTGGCATTTCCTTTACCCTCACACTGAGCTGCCGAGGGAACAGCAGCGTGTCGAGCAGTGCCAGTGTTCAGAACTGGCAGAAAGAACGCAGCTCGGTTTTCCTCTGTGACTCCGACGGCGGCTGCGGTGGCTCCCGGGGTCCGTCCCGGGGCTCCCGAGCCCGGCGGGACCCTCCGGCCGGGGCTGTCCCGGGGCAGCGGCTCCGCGGGGCTCGGCCAGGGCGAGGCTGCGGAGCTGCAGCTCTGCCCCTCGGGGCTGTCGCTGGAGCGGGGCATCAGCAGCTCGGATGCCGAGCAGGGCCACGAGAAGGAGCTGCTGCCAAAGCGGCTCGGGAGGCTGCGGCTGTGGCCCCGCTCGGGGCTGTGGCACCGCTCGGGGCTGTGGCACCGCTCGGGGCTGTGGCACCTCGCTGTCTGTGGGTCTGTGACTGTGGCATGGGCAGCCCTTAGCAAAGGAGGGAAACACACCCGAGCTGTCGCTCACCCGCTCTGCCAGCTGCTGCTGGCCCCAGCTCCTCAATTCGTGGTTTCTGGTGCAGAAAGGAAAATGATGTGAACAGATCGTTACTGCATGAAACCCAGTTCTGAACATCTGTGCTGAAGTGAAAACTTCATCCTAAAATAGATGCACAGATAGAGAGGGAAGAGGAGCAGCTCACAGGAGAGAGCTGAAGGGAATTCACAAAATCCTATATAAATGTTGGGGGTCCCTGAGCCTCTGTCAGCATTCCTTCTCGAGGGTCACTGCTGCCCTCCTGTATTGACCCGGTGTCAGCCCCTTCATGCGCTCTCCAAACGCCTCCACGCTGTTTGCAGGACGTGTGTCTCCGCAGCGAGGGGCACACGCCGGGTCTGGGTTGCCTTTTCATGAGGTTTATCCACGTTATTTTCCTTTGGAGGAGCCTCCTGTGGCCGGCTGTTGGCAAACGCGGGCGCTGGCCTGGCAGTGCCTTGGGCAGGGAACCTGCTGAGCTGCTCGTTCCTGCGAGCCCCCAGCCACAGCCCCCCGGGACGGGCCCTTCCCGGCCGCGGCTGCTCCAGAGCAGGCCGGGGCTGGAGGATGCTGCTGGTCGGGGCAGCTCTGGCCCCGCGTACCTGGCCAGGACTCGGGTGCCAAACCCAGCCCAGTGCCCTCGGAATTCCGTGCCTCGGCAGTGGTTCCGGCCGGAGCCGAGCCTGGTGTGCGAATTCTCTGCCAGAGTGGGGGGTTTGTCCCCCCAGGGTCGTTCCCCGCTGCCTCGGGGTATCCCCGTGGTGCAGCCGCTCACTGCAGAGGGAGCGTGCCGGGTCTGTGCCTTCTGACTCACCAGCAGGTGCATTGAGCAATCTCCGATTTCCCAATCTGTTTTCTTTCTCAGGAATTCAGTCATCACGTTGCTTCCAGGGCAGCAAAAACGGAATCCAGCTGCGAGTTTACACACGCGGCCCCGCCGCTCGGCAGATGCCGGCAGAACCCCTCGTTCTCCATGGGAAGGAAGACAGGGCTGTGCCCGTGCCCCCTCCTGAGCCCCGCGGGGCTGCCACGGCCTCCCCCGGGCCCCATCCCGCAGCCTGAGCCACGTCTGGGGTCCTGCACGGGGCAGCTGGGGGCCGTGAGCCCCCCATGAGCTGGGGCTGCTCGGGGCCGGGCACCGCCACCGTCCTGTGGGGATGGCACGGGACGGGCTGGGACGGGACGGGACAGGATGGGGCCGGCCCCACGCCCTGAGAGGCCCGGACATGCAGGTGCAAGGCAGCGACCCGCGGGCAGCACCCGGTGTTACAAACTGCCAGAGCCCTGCTCTGATTCACGTGTCGTTCCACACTCACTGCTGGAACCTGGGCCCTTCCTGTTTCCCGGATATTTCTGGCATTCTGCATTTGTCCCTGCTGCAGCACCTTGCAGTGCTCCCCTCCCTGATGCCCGCCAGCCCCGCACGGGGGGCAGTGCCCACCGCCCGCTCTGCCCGGCGGGTCAGTGTCCCTCCAGCCTGCAGCCAGCCGGACACACAGCAGGGAAGGGACACGCTTCCAACGCCTTCCCCCTTTTTCTTTTCTTCCCTCCTTTTTTCTCCCCCCACAGTCCTGGGCGATGGTTTGTGATGCTGCAGTTTGAAGGTTCCCACTCATAACAGATGGGCAACATTTTCTTGTGCATGATTTGTAAACCCTTTCCCAGTGCAGTGGATATTAATGATTACACAAACCAAACTGCTGCTTTCCAAGTGGCACCAGCTCAGTCTCCTGCAGGCCAGGAGGAGCCGGTGAGGGTCCTGGCAGCCTGTCCGAGCGTGCTGTGACAGTACTCTCGGGCAAACAGAACTGTGTGTTAATTTTTTAAACCCTCCCATCCTCCCCTTCCGAGCCGAAGCCTCATTCTGGGGAGAAGTCTGTCAAACCCAACACACGATTTCTCGCAGCCTTGCTCCGACGCAGTTTTCGATGGGAACAGGAAGAAACGTGTCAGCGGCTTCGTGTCTCTTCTTGCCGGGGGAGCAGGTCCCGTGCCAAGCCGGGAATGCCGTGGGCAGAGCCGCTGCCTGCTCGCAGCTCCCCGGGACGCTGCCGGAGCCCGCGGCCCTCGATGCTCACCTGTGCCGGGAGCCCCCGGCGCGGCTGGGCCGAGTCAGGGCCGCGCTGCCGCTACGGAGGAGGCCCAGCTCTGTCTCCTCGCCAGGCGGGGAGCGGCTGCAGCCTCCGTGCGCGCTGCCTTCCCCCCGCACCCCGGTGCCGCCGCCGGGAACAGCGTGTGCCGGGGCCTCGGCGGGCTGACACAGCGCTGGGCTCCCCCTTCTCCCCGGACGGAAGGGGAGAGGAGCATTAAAAGCACGTCGGAGCTGGCGCTTTGTCCTGCCTTTGCCATGGGGCCCCCCCGCGCCTCTTCCCCTGCCAGACTCGCCCCCGGCTGGGGCGGGAGGAGTGGGCTCTGCTCGGGGCAGAGCTCCCTGCGGGCTCCCTGCGGCTCTCGTCCCTCACACCAAACCTGCAGTGACGGGTTTGGGAGCGGCTTTGGCACCGGGACGGAGCCAGCGGGATTCCCGCATGGATTCCCCGCACAGCACCAGGCCCCAGTCCCAGAGGGACGGGGGATGCTGACCCCGCCATGCCTGAGCCCTCTGTGAGCATCACCCCGGCCAGGTGCTGCTTCTGCAGGCAGCTTGTTGTTTTTGCATGCTTGTGCAGGGTGAAAAAAAAATTGAGATCAGAAAATGAACATCTATGTGCTCCTGAGCTTTGGAAGTGGATGGGGATCACCACAGCATCGTACAATTCATTAAAAATATAATTTAAATGCACTGTAATTAAAAAAAAAAAAAAAAAAAAAACTCCAATGGAAAGTTTGCCCTGGAATTATTTTTTGGGGCAGGGGGTGTTGGAGGGGGAAGACATTATTGTACTTTTAAAATTTACTCAGATATACTTATGTGNAAAAAAAAAAGTCTGCAAATCACTTGGGGATTTGCTTTAATTAAATGTTCATTGTCAGACTCCTGCTGGGTTACAGAGGCCGTGAGGGCGAGCAGTGGATCTGTTCATCAGCTGCCCTGGCCGGGGATGCAGGGTGCAGGATGTGTGCTGGGGCCGCACACCGCCGGGAACTCGGAATTTGGGGGGAAGAGCACAGCAGCTCGATTGGCGGTGCCTGCAGCAGCTGAGGAAGCCAGGATTTTAAAAAACGCCGAACCAGCCAACCAACCATCGCAAGGAGAGCCCAGGCCAGCGCGGGGCCGCCGTGCCCAGGCTGCTGCCGCCGGCCGGGGCTGGGGGTCCCGGGCCCGCCGGTCCCTCCCCCTGGAGGGGGGCAGAGCCTGTCTGTCAGAGGTGATGCTCCACAGGCACCCAGCGCCCCGGGGCCGCATTCCTGCGGCGCGCCGGGCATTGCACTGGGGCAGAAATGGCTGCGATAAGGCAAAAATGTGCGGTGCTTTACCAGGGGAGGGAACAGAACCAGCCCGGCGGCCGCGGCTCTCGGGCTGCTCGGGACATGTTTTGAGTGAAATTTGGGGACAGTCCCTCTGTGGGACAGCCGAGGGACAGCTCCAGCCTGGTAGCAGCGGCTCTGGCTGCCCCACTGGCTTTTCCCCACCCAGGCTGAATCCCAGGTTTGCCATTATTTGTCTCTAGCAGGGAAGAAAATTAAATGAGAGAGGAAAAATTCTGTCACTCATTCTGCAAAACTGCACGGAACTGGAACTATTTTAAGAAAGAGGGGGGGAAAGGGTAAACTTTCAAAGGTCTTTTAAAACCAGGGTTAAACAAGGAAAGACTTGGAGATGAGAATTAAAGGACTCAGATAAGCTTTGTTGATGGGAGGTTTTCTTCCCTGTTAGTTTTGCTTATGGGTTTATGTCAGTTTTATGGAGCTGTACGGTATAATTTATCCAGTCTTTCCTATTTATGGGTACATTTCAGAGTAGAATGTTGTTAGCAGCTTGAAGCACTGCCACGCTCCAGCACTTCGGGTTTAACACTACTCAATGTGAAAAAAATTAATACTTCGACTCAAAATACTGAACAGCAACTATGAATGCAAAAACTTCGCAGCTCACTTCCAAACATGTCAGAATTGCCCAGGGAAGAGGAATGCTGATGTGTTCGGTTCTGGGCACAGCTCTGACGCTGCCGTGAGCGGCGGGGCCGGCCAGGTTTGCCAAACCCTGCTGGGTGTGCAGGGCAGAGCCCCACGGGCTGTCCCAGGGACACCCCGAGCACTTTGTGGGGACAGCAAATCACCCTCGGCTTTCTTTTGTGGGCGACGGCGCCTTCAGATGTGGCTGTCTCAGTGTCTGGCATTTCCAACAGATTAGGACAGCCTAGGGAGGTAAGGGAGCTGCTGGAAAAACCCAGCATTGGGTGACTCTGAGGCTCGGTGTCTTTTTTAAACATCCACTGGTTTTCCATGGCTGAGAACTGCTCCCCAGAGCTGCAGGAAGTGACAGTCTTTTAAAAAAATGTGTGATCTTCCAGCAGGAATGAGAGTTCCCTGGGAGCTGGCTCTGCCCCACAGCCGGGACAGAGCACTCCTCTCCCAGCTCCTGTCCAAGCACTGAGCTCAGGGTCGGGTTCCTCCAGTGCACCAGAGGAATCCATACAATAGTCCAGCAAGTTCTGAAAAGTCATTAATTATTAAGCAGGGCTGTATCTGAGGAAGTATGATAACTCAGAGGGAGATGGAACTCTGCCTGCAAAGCTGTTTGTGTGGAACAGCTGTTCGTGCAGAGCAGCTCATGGTGGAGGGAAGGAAATTTATAAATAAAAATGTTACAAAATGTCAGCAAAGGCTTTGGCACAAATGCCCAAAAGTTCAGATAAAAGAGGAGCTATTAAGGATCACTTTTCTCAGGCCTTGAAAACCATTTGGGAATTTCCAGGAGTAAAGATTGTTTGACCAGCTCGTGAAGCCCCGAGAGATCCCAGGCCCGTGTCAGGGCTGGGGTGCTCCAGGCTCCCACCCCCCGAGGCACCACATCCCCCTGCCCACGCCATCCCAGCACAGCCCGGCTGTGAGCAGGGCAGGAGCAGAGCCTGGGCGTGCCCTCGCTCCATCCAGGTGTGGGCTGAGGGCAGTGCGGCAGCACCGCCGGCCCTCTCACCTGCGGCACCCGAGCCCCCGGCAGCCTGTGGGGAGTTAGGGGTGCTGGGCAGGGTGTGCGCCCCAGCTCGGAGCCCCTGCGGCAGCAAAGAGGCTCCAGATCACCCAGAAAAGGCATGGGGCAGCGAGGGCAGCAGGCAGGAAAAGGAGAAGCTGCTTTTCAGTGGAGGGGAGGTGGGACAGCCCCACCCCAGTGCCCCGTTCCCCGTGTCCCCATCCCTGCTCCGCTCTGGGGTCAGCACAGGGCCCTCTCAGCCCACCCTCATGCCAGGGGCTCAGGGACCCCCGGCCCGTGGCACAGCAGCGGCTTCCAGGGGAACAGGGAGAGGGCTCGGGGG
>VYXF01013008.1:374697-384737 GCA_013397295.1 Polioptila caerulea | reverse complement strand
CCCTCCGCCCCGTCCCCGCCCGCCGCGGCAGCCCCGAGCGGGAGGCGGCGGAGGGAGGCGGGAGCCATGCGGGAGTACAAGGTGGTGGTGCTGGGCTCGGGCGGCGTGGGCAAGTCCGCCCTTACCGTGCAGTTCGTGACCGGCTCCTTCATCGAGAAGTATGACCCCACCATCGAGGACTTCTACCGCAAGGAGATCGAGGTGGACTCGTCGCCCTCGGTGCTGGAGATCCTGGACACGGCGGGCACCGAGCAGTTCGCCTCCATGCGGGACCTGTACATCAAGAACGGGCAGGGCTTCATCCTGGTGTACAGCCTGGTGAACCAGCAGAGCTTCCAGGACATCAAGCCCATGCGGGACCAGATCATCCGCGTCAAGAGGTACGAGCGGGTGCCCATGATCCTGGTGGGCAACAAGGTGGACCTGGAAGGCGAGCGCGAGGTCTCCTTCGGGGAGGGCAAAGCGCTGGCCGAGGAGTGGAGCTGCCCCTTCATGGAGACCTCGGCCAAAAACAAAGCCTCTGTGGACGAGCTGTTCGCCGAGATCGTCAGGCAGATGAACTACGCGGCGCAGCCCAACGGGGACGAGCCGTGCTGCGCCTCCTGCGCCATCCTCTGAGGGCGGCGGCGGCCCCGCGCCCCGGCGGACACGCTCGGGGAGAAAACATCGGGAAAAAAATTCATCGTGTTGGAAATGTGGCTTTTCTCGGCATGTACGTTTCGTCCAGTCTTGGTCATGGCATATTTCCTGTCAGTGTCGGCGGCGGGCGCGGGAGCAGCCGGTCCTGCCGCCCGGGGAGCGGAGCCACGCGGAGAACCTGCCCCGGGACAGCCGCGGGGAGCGCGGCGAGGAGCGGGGCCCGCAGCCCGGACAGCCCCGGGGAGGAGCGGGGCCCGCACCCCCGGGGGAGCGGTGCCGTCCCGGACAGCCCCGGGAGCGGTGCTTGCACCCCCGGCGAGCGGGGCCCCGTCCCGGACAGCCCCGGGGAGCGGGNCGCCCCGCGGGGGGAGCGGTGCCGTCCCGGCCAGCCCCGGGGAGCGGGGCCCGGTCCCGGACAGCCCCGGGGAGCGGGGCCCCGTCCCGGACAGCCCCGGGGAGCGGGGCCCCGTCCCGGGCGCCGCTCCCCGCGGTCTCTATGCAAGCGGGCGGCGGTGCGGGGCCGTCCCGCCCGGAGAGTTGCACATGGAACTGGGACTGTGACCCGATCGGTGCTGCCAGGCACGGGGCGCCGGGCAGCGCCGCCGATATCCCTGGAATAATGCTCTATTTTGTTTACCTGCTGTATCGGATGGGAGTTTGCAGGAGAGTGGTAGCGTGGTGGTTTTTCTCCTGGTTTTGTTTGTTTGTTTTGTTTTTTTAAATCAGCTGTGAAAATGTTACAAATCTGCACAATTTTTTAGGTGTGCGTGTGTGTGTGATTTCGTTGTGGTTTTGGTTTTTCCTTTGGCGGGGGGAGGGCGTTGGTGCTTTTTGTGCCGAGGGCTTTTGGGTTTGGGTTGGCAATACCTGATTTTGATGACTAGCTCTCTCAAGTGCAAAGACTTCCCATGAGTGATGCAGGGCCAACAGCAGCCCTGTGTCTGTAGAGTGCCTTCAAAACTCAGCTGTTCCAGCCGGTGCCAACCTGTGAAAGCTCCACAGAATCCCATTATCTACTACTCCAAAAACTACTTAACAGTTTCCTTGCAGTAATCACACCGAGCAAGCCAGGACAAAAGGGCCTATTGTTAGTGGAATTTATTTCTTATTTCCATCTGAGCCTTTTAACTGTTATTTCCATGTCTTGCAAGTTCGGGCTTAATTTACTTCAAATTTACAAGAATTTAGCCTTTTGGGATTTTGGGGGGGAAGGGCTTTTTTTTTTTTTTTTTCCTCTTTTTTTTTCCCTTTGATTTTGTCGTGGGATCTGTGCCTCCAGCCAGCAAATAAGGAAATCTTATTGTTGTGATGTACCAAGAAAGTTCTATCAACTGTCATTTTAATTGTGGACATGCATTGAAGAGATGTCTACCATTTGAAGAATTTTAATACAGATGCTGTTTTTTAGAAAACAACTTTGTGCATTGTTATGTATCACATGAAACACTGACTTTCACACAGGCTCTTAATCCAGATTTATATCTCAATAGCAGTGAAAGGTAGAGGGGTCGATTTAGCTAAGAACAGTGGTTAAAGAAAAGCAGACCACAAGATTGCTGTTTTACCTGATATTTAGTCACTTTTGATGCAGGTTTTTGCTTGTACTTGGGTTCTGGCCCAGTGTGCCACTGTGCTCAGAGGCAGCTTTAAGAAGGTAGAGTGGGCTTACTGCAACAGGCCCTGTAAGATTGGGCCCTTTTTCCCTCCTGGAAGCAGCATGGTTTATTGGGGTGAAGTTCTAAAGGTCAATTATTTATGAAATTTAAGCTTTTAGTCTCATTGCATTATCACCTTAAAATTATAAACCAGACATTTTTGCTTTCTGGTTTGCAGAGGGGCTGGGGTGGGAGGAGATCTGTGCCTCCCATCAGCTGGAAGATCCAAGGAGCTTGTTTCCCTGTTTGCTTCTTCTTTTTGCCCCTTCCTTAAAGGTCTGCACACAAAACCTGAAACTCTCTTTTTCCTTCTTCCCCCTATGCCAAGAAGTCTTGAAATTATCATACATCTCAAAAACAAAGGTTGAGCAATGGTGTGTGAAGGGGTTTTTAAATTAGGCCAAGTGAAAAATAACTGCCATGATTCCTCTGTGAATCTGGTAATTTCTCCTATTTTAAGCAGGAAAACTTTGTGCCTCAGCATTGGAAGAACTGTGAGTAGTGTCAGTTTGATGCTACGTTTTGAAATCCCACTGACTGAAATGAAACTTGCCATTTGTGCTTTAGTCAAATTGGATACTTTGTGTAGTAACGTCAAGTGTCTACTGCAAATTTGTGAAAGATTGAATACTGAAGGTGTGTTTCTGCTCCTGAGCTCAGGGGTGTCCTTCCAGCAAGGGCCTGTTTGGTGCAGGCAGTGGGGCTGTGTCAGTCTCAGTGATACAACCCCAGAGAAAAACAGAGAGGGCTGGGGAAGGCAACCCCAGTGCTGGGTTTGCTGCTGCCTGGGCTCTCCCTGGGATAGACACGTTAATTCACCCCCAGTTTTTAAGTGAAAATTGAAAACCTCATTGCAGCTCATCTTCCAGAAATTCCTAAAACTTCATCAGAAGCCAGAGGACTCCCGTGCTAGGAAGACAGGGGAATAACATGGACAGAAGGGGTTCCTTTTAACCCAAGTGCTGCACTGAAAGCTAAGGAAGCTTGACTGCTGCCACATCTGCAGCTTACAAACTGCATGTCTAGTGTTAAAAAAAATAAATGTACATCTCAGTTACTGCCATGGTTCAAATTTGCCTTAAATTCAATGGGAATGTGCAGTTCTCAGCACCCAGCAGGCCTGGCTCTGGATCAGTGCACTGACAGCAGCTTGCTCTGGTTGATAGAAGCAGGTATTTACTGTGCCCTCCAGGAGCCAGCAGGTCCCCCACGTTCCCCTGTGCCTCCTGCCCCACTGCCTGGGCTGTGCCTGGGGAGTAAAGCAAAAGTGGGTGCTTGTAGCAGACAAAGTCCAGCTTTGCTCAGCCTGGGGCAGCCAGCTGAGCTCTGTGTTATGCTGGGCCTTTCTGTGGTACATTCTAATTTTGGCCAAAAAGGTGTATTTGGTAAACAGTGAAGCATTTCAGCAGCCATGGCACTGTCTGATCAGGGGTTTGAATGTATTTAGGCATTCCATGTTCTCTGTGACTGGTGAGGACAGTACAAAGTGTAGAGCTCAGTAGTCTGATCTTCCAAATGCTCTGAAGTGTTTTGGTGCTTGTTAAACATGGGCCTTGTCTATAAAAAGTCTGAAAAAAAATCATCCTGCTTTAACTTGACTGAGTGATGAAAGCTATATTAGCTTCGACACTTGAGGGAAATGTTGTATCAATATAAAGGTACTCTTTATTCCTTTTCCCTGTGGGAATATGTTACACCCGTGTCAATACTGAGGTGGTATATCACTCTTTTCACAGTGAGAATTGCAAATATTTACTTGTTTTGGAAGAAAAATTACATTCCCGGCCAAAATACTTCCTGACATTGCAGAAATTGTGTAAACAAGGCCTTGGTTTAAGGCTGGTCTTGTGACCACATATTTTGCTGTACATAATGATTGTATTTTTAAAAATCTGAGCTTGTTCTGTTGCATAAAGTGTGTTTGGCATCCCTGTGTCTGTGACTGTAACCGTGCCGTGTGCTCAGCCCCAGGCCCAAAGCAAGTGTGCTCCTGCTCACCGTGATGCTCAGGATTTGTCGATCTGCTGGTGCTGGAGCTGATGTGGAACTCTGTGGCTGTGGGATCCTGGTGGTTCTGCTTCTCTCTAAAGAATGTACGGCAAGTTGTTTGCAAAGGGCATTTTAAATAAAGGGCAGCTGGCTCTTTATGACTTCCTCACTTGGGTACTCATTGTGTGCAGGTGTTGTTGGGGCTCAGGTTTCCTCGAGGAGTGACAAAATGCAGAAACTTGCGTGTTCTTTCAGAATTTTGTGCTCAAAGGAGTGGCACACGTGCATGGATGACTCTCACGAGGTAAATGGAGAACAGCTGGAGCTCTGCTGCCACCAGAAGCTCTGTCCCTCTGTCCCTCTCCAGGTTTGTACAGCAACCCAGGCACTCTTCTGAGTGAGCCCTCTCTGGACCCTTGGGCAGAACTGTTCACGTTCTGGTGAGATCTGAGACCTGCTCTAGAAGAAATGTGTGTGAGCTCAGTTCCAAGGGGAAATGATTGTAAATATTGGTATTCCCAGCTTACAGCCTGTTTCTACAGTGTTTACAGCCTCGTGCAGAATGTGTGTGTCGAAGATTCCTTCCTGTCACATTGCTACAACAGTGTTTGAAAGCCTCCTTTTTGCAGGATCTGCCCAAACTGTAGAACTTTGTGATTGGGGCTGACAGTCTTTGGTAACCGTGTGTGCAGCAGATGAGAGGGATTTGAGATCAAACTTTTAGTGCAAAAAGCAAAAGATATTCAAGTGAGTTGTAGTGATGAGAAATGGAGTGCGAGTGTGTTGCTAGGGCTGCATGTGTTGAGGTTTGGGGGTTTTTTGTGGATTTTGTGTTTTAATTTGTGTAGAGTTTGTTAGTCTGTAATCAAAAATCTTGCTGTGTTTCCCAAGGAAGAGTCAGTGTGTGTGTGTGAGCTGACTTCACTGGGGTTGGAATCAGAATTCCTGCCTTTCCACAGATGACCTCACCTCAGTGATCTCAGCTCTGGAGCATTCCTTATGGGACAGTCCCTGTGGTGCTGAAGGAGCCCCCAACAAAACCTGGTCAATGCTGATGAGCAGAGCTGTTCCTGCAGAAAGCTCCAGAACAGCCATCACCTTCTCTGGGGCTGTTTTAAATTTCTGAAGGGTACAGCTGCTCCAGCCAACACCAGGGCTGCTTTGCTGCTGTCCATGCCAGAGGTGCATATTGTGCATAAAGCAGGAACTCAAATCCCTAATCTGCACTATCCAACAAGACCCAGATCCTTCCTAAACACTGTAAGATGTCAGTTAACCAGAACTTGCAAGTCATTCAAATAACTCTTAAAATATTGAAAGCAGCTGTTCTATATTGACTCCATTTTTAGTTTTGGCAGTCTTGGGTCTTTTGGAGGTTTGGGTGACTGATTACAAAGCCATAGCTTTGTTTTGTAGTCCTTGACAGAGAGAGATTTTTAGGAAAATGGTGCCTGACATGTAACTCCAGCTTCAATGATTTAAACCTCATTTATTTGTACAAAGTTCTGTAAGGGAACATTATAAAAAGTGCTTAGTTAATAGGTTTGATGTCCAGGTACAGAGAGATCCCAGATGTTTCTCCTCTGCTTGACAGACTGATAATGATTGTGCAAGAAATGCTTCAGCAATGAGACTGGCAGAATGATCAAAAAGTTGCTACAGTTTTTGCCTTTTGATACAATCATATTCATTTGTTACACTAGGGTGAAAGGGGATGTTTTAGGTTGCTCTTGAGGCCGGTTGTAAATGGATTTCTGTGTGATCTGAAATCAAAGTTGGCTGTTCTTTCCTGTGAATCAGGTATTGCCAAAGGTACAGGTCAGTATTTATAGCAGCTGTCCCTTCCCAGTTTCTCATTTGTGGGTATGTCCATCTAGTTCTTTGTTTCTGTAGTGTTCCTACAGCTATCCCAATTTCAGCAATCCTGGGGACATGTATTGTATCCACTCTTGTCCAGAGAGGTAGCTTGAAAGAGAAATCTCTGCAGATATCCCTAAACCACTTTCTGCAGAAGTATAAAATAGGTACATTTTGGAGATCAAAACTGCACGTTTCTGGGGTCCTTAAAAACAC
The DNA here is from genome assembly GCA_013397295.1 of Polioptila caerulea. NCBI lineage: Eukaryota > Metazoa > Chordata > Aves > Passeriformes > Certhiidae > Polioptila > Polioptila caerulea. Next base: position 378,381 of record VYXF01013008.1, on the reverse strand, counting down.
AAAATGTGCCTCGTGTTCATCTCCCTCTGCGGGGCCGTGGTGCCTTCCCTGGGCTCCCGGGTGAGCTGGGGCTGGAGCAGCAGCGTGGCACTGGGGGAATGCTGGCTGGGCAGGGAGGGGCTCTGCCGTGGGGTGCCCTGTGGGGTGGGGCTGGAAGCACGACACACAGGGCCAGGTTCCCCAAATGCCAGACACGGCTGCGTGGCAAGGCAGAGAGCAGGATGTCTTGCTGGGGAGGTGGGGAGAAGATGGGCTCCATTCTTCTGTTTTGGGGATAAACCATCCTTTTGGGTGTGTGTGTTAGGGATTTACTGGTTTTTCCCTTCTTACATTGCTAAGCAGATTCAAAAGTGCAAAAACCATTTGTACAACGAGTGTTCTCCACCAGGGATGAGTTTGATGCTGAGAATGAGCTTCCCTACACCACTAATCACAAAATCTCTTTTAAGCTGTGTGGAACTTTGTAGTGATGATTGTTGCAATGTGACTCAGGGGACTTGGGAGCTGTGTGTGCTGAAGGATGAGATTAGTGATAATTTTATCCCCTGAATGAACTACAGCAGTGTCACGTACCCCCATTTCATATGGGGAGTTGGCTGCCAAGTTTACTGATGATTACCAAAGTTAAGATGAAAGCATGCTAACAAAGTGCTTGAGTAATTGAGTTTCTAATGTTTGCAATCGTGATTTCCCTTCTTTTTGGGATCCTCTGCTGCACCCCAGATTGGCTGTCTATTTTCTGCTGGGTTTCTTGTTTCAAATGTTATGTTTGCTTTACTGTGGGTTTTGCTTTCCCTTTGGTTGTTGGATCTTTTGGTTTCTCCTTTAATTAAAGGAAAAAATAGAGAGAGGAGATTCACATCTGAGTTGCTGTGTAGCACAAGCTGTGCAGATTCCAGAAATACATGCCATGTCTCCACATATTTTTGCAATAAAGTTTAAGGAGAACGCTGTATGTTTAAGGTATTTCCAAGGCCTGGACTCTTAGCAGAGAAACAGCTCGGAAAAGATTATTTCCAAAAGAACTGGGTCAGCCTGGAGTGAATTAGAGTTCACAGATACTGAGGCATTTATTCCCTTACAGTATTACTGTACTTCAGCCTCTGCAGTGACAGTTACAGATTGCTGAGCATAAATATTTATGCATTTGTACAAAGTTGTACCTGGTATCCACAATTTGGGAAACATCCACATTTTTCTACTTCTAGCACAGAAAATTAGGAACTGTGTGCCTGCACTCACTGGGTATCAGACCAGTAGCACAGAAATTGAGGTGTGTGTTTATTTAGCCAATTATAAGCACCTAAAAAGAGTTTTCTGGATTCTCTTCAAGCACTTTTGACCTGGCACAGATTAGTTCAGCATTGCTAAACCAGAAGGTCCCCATGGTGATTAAAGGTGAGGCCTTGGCCTGTCCGACCTGTCTGGTTTGTGGGCAGCTCTGTCTGGGGGGGAAACCAGGCTTGTGTCACCTCTGTGTCCTTGGACGGGGCCAGGGAGCCAAACCTGTCTGATGAACTGCTGGGAGCCCAGGGACAGATATTCCTGTCCCTGGCAGGCTTTGGGAGGCTGGGGTTGCTCCGTGTGCACCTGTGGCAGCTGTTCCAGGTGTGGTGAGGCACCGCTCGTGTTTTCAGCACTCAGTAGTTAACAGCAATTAACTGACGAGGAACTGGAGTTCGTTTGGAAAACGTGTTAGTGCATACTCATATGGAGACATAAACTGAGTTATTCCAGGATGTCAACACACCTAAGGAAATGTGTTAGGTGTCCCCAGTGCCCACAAAAGGGTTGTTAATAGAAATTCATGACTGAAGTTCTGTTTGTGCACTGACTTAACACTGTTTGACTTTGAACTTGACATATTCTCTGATTCTGTGGATGTGTGTCCCTAATTCTCCATTCTTTTGTAACTCCATTGAAATCAAAGCCTTATTTAAGGAAATTTAACTATAGCTTGAATTTAAATATTTCACATGCACCTAGTAGTGTGATTTTTTTAAAAAGTTCTAATTTAATTTTAAAAGAAAGCCTTCCTTTCCCTGTGCCTTTAGCTGAATTCTTAGCTGTCTATAGTGTAAGCTTGGACTTATTTTTTCCCCTTTCTATGGGTGATTTTACCCTGAGGTGCCACTGGGCTTTTGTAAATTGTGAATCTATCCTGAACTGCCAACAGGTGTATTATAATATTTTCTTTTTTTAATATGGCTGTTTCAAAAGCCAGAGATCCTGTAGGATGCTTGCAGTCGTGGCCAGCCAGGAAGAGAAGGGTCTGGATTTGTGTGGCCAAGCCCAGAGGGGCCTGGTGGGATGAGCAGCTGTGAGGAACATCCCCAGCACCTCGGAGCAGGGATGGAGGCTGCATCCCAAACGCTCCCTCTGCAGCTGCTCCGTGCTGAATCAAAAAGCAGAAGTTAGACAGAGCCGTCACTTGATTTTTTTTGATTTTTCAGTGCCTGCCAAGAGCTGCATAAGCCCCTGAACTATGTCAGAACTGGAGGGAGAACAAAGGTGCCCTGAGTTTGCCTTTCCCTCCTGCTCTGCTGCCTCCTCTGCAGCCAGGAGCTTTGTGAGCCTCGGAGTCTGCCGGCCACTGCAGGGGTGTGTGGTCACAGAGATGAAAACATACATGGTCCAAAATTTTGAAAACCCCACAATTTTCAGCTCTAGAGGAAGCAAGACTGCTGCGTTGCCTTGGTGTGAGTACTGGAGTGTAGAAACTCTGCAGAAGGAAGGATGAGCTCCTTTGGGTGGCCCCACGCTCCCCTCTGAATAAAACTGGATTTACTCTCTGGGATCCAGAGTTTGAATGGAAAACATATGATGTGAGTTGGCTCAAAATTGAATTAGGTAGAAACTCTTACAATTTTTAGTCACTTGAAACAGGGTCAATTTCAAATCAATCTCTTTGCAAGATGAAACACACTGACTTCAAAATGGGCTTTTCTGGTGATACATCACAGCACTTATGGAACTACCAAAGGCTGAGCCAGCAGGTAACGAGGTACTCAGCTGGGGCTGAGCTTTCTCCCAAGGGCAGGTATTATTTTTAAGTCTAATAACTACCTTTATAGAAAAAACCACATTTTTTAAAAACCCTCAGGAAAGGTTCAATCTGAAAAACAGTGATTGCAGGACTCAGGGAGGATTATGGTAATTTATTTCAATTAATTCAATGCAAAACAGATTATAGATCAGTGTGCTTCACCATCTTGTGGAAAATCTAGCATTCAAAATGTAGCATAATCAGATTTTGATTTATGCAAACCCTCTCTGGAAGACACTACACCAGTCTCTTGTTTTGCAGCAACGGGAAGCCAGTGTCTCCTTGAGGATGGCTTTCTAGCACGGCTGGGATCAGCTCTGGCCGCTGGGCTGGGGCTCTGCTGGGAGCGGGCCCGCTCTGCCAGCCCACACCGGGTATCCCCGCAGAACCTGCCCCTGATGGCCAGAGGCAGCTGCGGGTCAGCCCAAGGGCTCAGCTCTCAGCAGAGCTCTGCACGCAGAATCCCCGCAGGCGGCGGCTCGGGAGGCCGCGGGCACCGAGCGGCGCGGCCCCGGCTGCTCCCCACAGCCCCCACAGCTCCCCCACAGTGCGGGTTCTTGTAATGTCCGGGGGCTCTCCGTGTGCGGGATATCGCTCTCCGTGTGCGGGTATCGCTCACTGTGTGCGGGGTATCTCTC
>VYXF01013008.1:348658-363123 GCA_013397295.1 Polioptila caerulea | reverse complement strand
GCAGGGTCTGCCCACAGCGGGGTCTGCCCACAGCGGGGTCTGCCCACAGCAGGGTCTGCCCACAGCGGGGTCTGCCCACAGCAGGGTCTGCCCACAGCAGGGTCTGCCCACAGCAGGGTCTGCCCACAGCAGGGTCTGCCCACAGCAGGGTCTGCCCACAGCGGGCTCTGCCCACAGCGGGGTCTGCCCACAGCGGGGTCTGCCCACAGCAGTGTCTGCCAACAGCGGGGTCTGCCCACAGCAGTGTCTGCCAACAGCGGGGTCTGCCCACAGCGGGGTCTGCCCACAGCGGGGTCTGCCCACGCACCCAGCCCCGCTCACAGCCACCCCCTGGGCACACACCGGCCCAGCCCCACAGCTGAGCGCAGCAAGCAGGATTTTCCTCTAAGAAAGATGTGCTTAATTGTTTCTAAAATGTTCGAAGGACTATAAAAGTCTCTAGACAATACTGCTGTTTTAAAATGCACTGCGAATGCCAATAAAAGCCCAGTGAGGCTGGTTTATCGTGCTCAAAGCTTTTCTGAAAAATCTTTCACTTTAAACATGATAAACCCCAAGCACTTCTGAATAAAACATGGGTATATAAGGCAGAAGGATGTACAAGTTTGTTAATACTCATGCTTACTGTATAACAAACTATTTGCTCCTTTATGCAAATTTCTACCTCAATGCAAGAGGGATCTGGTGGAGAGCAACATAAAAGAATAATACATGGAGAGAGGTTTATTTTTATTAGAAATAACAGTTTAAGAAAATTAGTATCCCTTTTACGAAATTAAAAATGCTTGTAGCACTTTTCAAATTAAAATGTATTTTTTCTAAAGAGCATTTTAATAGAAATTTTGTCTGTTTGGAATTTTAAAAAATTAAGCTGTGATATTTCTAGTAGCCCATTTCCCACATTTGAAAACAAACGTGCTTTTTTTCATTAGAAAATTTCATTGCTGGTCGTGAAACAGAATTAAATTTATCTAAAATACCCCACACTTCCATGAAACCTCAAAACTATAGTCACACTTTGAAAATTCATGGTTTCTTAAAAACATTCCAAAAAAGAAAGATTCTGTTGCTGATTTTTATCAAGCTAAAATGTCTATTCCTGTTCACAAGAATTTCAAAGAATGACTAGTACAAAAGTGTGGTGATTTTTTTTTTTTTTTGGTAGTATAATTTTATTTAAATGGTGTTGACTTAAAATCCTGCTGAGTAACCCTGATTTATTCTGTCTCTCTATCTCTGCAACAGAAACAATCCTGGGATTGATGAGGATGAAGTACAAGTGAGAGAGGAAGTTACATACATTGGGGTTGTTTCTGGAGGGTTCATTCATTTACATGTAAAGCAAAATTCTAACAGGTTTACTGTAAATACTGTTGTAAATAATTTTAATGTTATTGGAAATAATCCTTGGTGAACAGCAAGGTTTATGGCTGTGCTTTCTTCTTCAGATACAAAGGAAATTAGTACAAACACAAAGCCTTCAATTTCTTTTATGAAGACAGGTGTTGTTGATTTATGTGTAATTCCCCATGAAATACTGTCTTGTGGTTCAAATTGAGTCTAACGTTACTTAGGACTAGGAATACTTTAGAAATTTCTTGAAACTGAAGAGCCTAATAGGCACAGACAAAGCAATATGCAAAGCAGGGAAAATGCATTGGGAAGCAACTGCAAATCAAATTATTTCAAGAAAACAAACAAATGCTGTTGGGAACATTTTGTGTTGCCAGAGGTGACAGGAGAACTGCAGAGAGCTTTAAAAAGGGCAACTTAACAGCAGTGTCCTGTGGCCTGTGGGATGTGTCAGGGCTGTACCAAGGAAGGAGCGGAACAGCCGGCAGGGAACACCTCGGCTGCAGTCACTGCTGGGCCTTGCAGGAACACCTGAAAGGCACCAAATACTGCTCACACCTCCGGCCATGGCAGAAAAACAGAGGGAAGGACAGGGGAGAGACTAAAATCGTGTGTAAGTCAAGGACAGAATAAAGAAAGGTCTGTGGGTTACACACAGGGTTATCAGGTGTTGTGCTGAACTTGGACAAACGGCCGAGCTACTGTGAACATCTCCGAATGGACTGAAGATAACATTTGGACTGGGGCAGAGAACTTGGAAGGTTAAATACATTTGAAATAAAGGACAAAATTGCTAACAATGATGTCAGTGTATAAAATCCTACTCCAGACATATTCACTCTACTACAAAGTGCTCAGCGACAGCCCCAGATTTGAGCTCTGCACGTTTGACCTCCCCGTAATTCCCAAGCAATGGCCCAGCCGATTCTTCCCTCTCCACTCCATGTTCACAGTTCCGTGGGGTTGGTCGGGCAGCTGCTGGGTGCTGAGAGCTGGGATCAGGGGCTGCAGCATCCCCTGGCCTCGGCTGGCCCTGCACACCTGCTGAACAGCTCCCGCAGCCAGGCGTGGGCTCGGGGAGGCAGCAGGACAGCAGCGTGTGCTGCACTGCACGGGACAGGAACAGGACTGGCAGTGCCTTGGGAAGAGCCTTGGGAAGAGCCTTGGGATCTGCTGGAGCTGCTTCCCTTGATCACACACACGCGAATGCATCAGCCTGGCTGACAGTAGGAGCTCCGCGGTGCAGAGACCCAAACACTGCTCCTCCCTTTGCTCAGTCTGCTCCCATTCCAAATGAAATGTGAATACTTCAGGATGAGAATGCACTGCACTCCCACCTGTGCCTGACTCCCACGCCTTTCCGTGCGAGTCTATTCACAGCAACAACCACATGAAACATCCTTGGAGAATCTGACTCTGGATAGACTTATTCATGTGTGAACAGTTTGTGGAACCAAAAGTTTAGGTCTGGATTAAGTGGAATTAACTAAAGGGTTTGGCTGAGAAGTGTTTCTAAGGACTAATATTTAACTTCAATGGTTTTCAATTTTACATGTTGATATTTTTCTTCAGACAATGAACTGGAATTAATGAAAAAGATTCAAGCAGTAACATATTTGAGAGAAAAAGAAGGTTTTCCTCCTGTTTTCTTGATAAAACTAAGAGGGTTTATTGTGGAGTTTTTGCTGCCCTGGGTATTTCCCTTTCACACCTGTGCTGGAACACTGCTATGATGGATGGCTGTCGTCCTGCCTAGGAGCAGCCACGCTGGCTAAGGATAGGGATTCCAGAGTGTGTCTCCATGACGTGCTGCTCAGTCTCCTTTTTTTTCCACTTTATTTTGCAGTACCTTGTGAGACAGGAAATAGAAGGTAAGACCTAGTCAGCTACCAGAATCTTGCTGGTTCTTTGAAGGAAGTTGAGAAGCCACAACAGAGAAGGGCTAAAAACCAAAATAATTTTGCAGCTGCATCTGGGTGCACTGAAAGAGAAGAGATGGTATGGCCAAGTGCCCATAGGAAGGGAGGTGCAGGGAATGAGCTACAAAATTAACACAGCGCCGATCATTTTGGCAATGAAGACTATGAAGAAAAATTTTTGAGAGATGATGTTAAAGTGTAAGGGTGGGAATGAACTAAGGCCTGGTGGTAAAAAGGAGGTGGAGAAAGCAGAGTCATGGCTGCCTGAGAGGTTACACACTCAGGTCAGGAAAAGGACAGCGGGTGTGAGCCAGGAGCGGGAGAGGAGCAGGGACAAAGCAGGGCTCTGAGGGGGATGCGGGAGAAGCAGTGGGATTTGGGGGCCCAGCTGAATGGAGAACAAGTCATTCAGCAAAGGAAGTAGAAAAGATGATTAAGGTACAAATCAGGATCCTTTGGGTATCTGAGCAAGAAGTAAAACAAAGAGAAGTCAATTCAAGGAAGTAAAGAAATGTGGGAGGCACAGAACAGAGTGGGGCAGCCTGCAATTGCTCCACAACAGAGCGTGCCACAGAAGCCCCACAGAAACACATTCCAAAATATATTCCATTAATTTTATTTCATATTAAGCTGAGAAAAGACTATCACTATTTCTCAGTTTCATTTTACAATTATTTTTTTTCCCCAAATATCCTAAAAGCACAGAGGACAGGACCTGAAGGGCTGTCACTGTGTGCGAGGTGCTGAATGAGACCAAGCGGAGGAAGGTGGATTACTCAGGATGGTTCTGCACAGTTCTGCTCTTCACCCCGGCACGAGCCTGTGTTCATGTGTGGGATATCTGGATCCCTGACAGGAATGTCACAGGTTATGGAAAGCACAGAGAACGATCTTTCCAGAACTCAGCTTACGCAGAAGTGGGACATGGAACTTTGCCTCAAGCTCCTGAGGCAGGTGGGAAGAAAGGTACCAAACACTTGGATTTTGTACTGAGTACTTTTCATCAGAGTTTCAATTCAAAAATGAAAGCACAAACACAATCATTAAATTTAGTGCATTATATATTTGCTGTTAGGCTTTGAAAAGTATGAAATTCTTTCCATTTTGAAAAGGCTGTTGTGATGTCCCAGCATAGGCACTGCAGAAAGCAAATTCTGGAACATGGCTGTGGCAAGGAGGTTAAGGAAACAGACTGGAGGAAGTGTGAGGGTCCCTCATACCCAAAATGTTTGTTTTAGCACAATTAAGACAAGCTCACAACAATAAAATCAATGATCCTGTGATGAACTAATGAGGAAAAGTGTGAGAAGATCTGACTAATAAAAAATGGAAATTGCATGTTGTGTGAAAAGCAGTTATCACTTCCAGATTGTGCAGGCTCTACTTTTCTATTTAATAGTAGATTATATTAGTATACCATCACTATAAAACCCTGCAGTTAATTCCTCTGTAACCTTCCTCTGCCTGAAAGGAAGGTTGAATTCCAGCTGAGGCCTGAGTCCACCCTTGTTTTCCATCCACCCACATTGCTACAGACAAGGCGTTTTACATGCAGATTCTCCCACAGGGAACAGAAGAAATGGTTTTAAAAATCTGCCTTCCCCCTCATTTAATCCAGGCCTATTTGCGACTCTCTCAGCAGGTGCCTGCGCTGAGGAGCAGGTATCGCTGTGTAATTAATGTTAGTTATTTAACAGTGTAGGTTTATGAGAGTAAACAGGTGCAAACAATAAGATCTCTTGTCATTTTACAAGCATTTCCTCAAGGAGGAAAGTTTTAACAACCAGAGATAGATGCACAAAGATTTTTAGCTGACCGTGTGTGCAAATACAATTATTTCCATGGATTTTACATCATCTAGAGAGCATTGGGAAGCTGAGGCACATTAATGACCATTATTCAGATGGGCGCTGGTGACACTGCTGTCATAGGTGCCTGTGGGGACACTGGCTGGGGCCACACAGCTCAGACACATGTGCACTGCAGACCGGTCCTTAGCAACACTCGCTACCCTCTGGTGAAATTTTTACTGGGCAGAGCACACACGGCCCCAGGCTCAGCTCTGGAGTCCGTCCCGCCCACCCCTCAGGGCGCCTGGCCCTCAGCGCACCGCCGCGAGGGGTGGCACGCGCACCCCGCAGTACTGCATCCTTATTGGCTCACTGTTCCCGCGCCGTGCGATGATTGGTTCGACGTTCCCGCGTCGCGCCATGATTGGTCCGACGTTCCCGCGCCGCGCGGTGATTGATGCTCTCTGTCGCCATGGAGACGGTTCGGCGCGGCGCGTGAGCGGCGGCTCTGAGGGGAGCAAAGATGGCCGCGGTAGCGTGAGGGGAGTGCGTCTGATCCGGGAGGATCACTGCGCTCCCCCTTCGCTCCCGTGAGCTTGACCTGCTCCCACAGCCCTACAGCCCAGTGCAGTTTGCCCTACATAAGCGTGACTTCCCCTCCTGTTCTTCTCCACAAGCTCCTTCGTTTTCAGCTTGTGTTGTGCTTCACAGCAAGGCTGCCATGCCAGCTGCCACAGCCACCAAACTGTCCCAAAATGTGAATGAGCTGTGAGGAGTGTTACTCCCCTTCAGGTAAACAGAAATTCTATATGCCCCCTGCAATCTGATACACCAAAAAGTAACAGCATTGTAATAACACAAGACACCTTGCAGTATTTAAAAACTGACTAATTATCTCAATGGTCATGCTGTATTTCCAATATCATACAACAAGTTTATTGCTTCTACTTCAGGAGTGCAATACTTGGTGAGCTTTTAAAATGTATTTATTTAAAGATAACCATGGACACAGAAAATTTACACATTCTGCATTTCTAATGAGCTCCTCAGCTAATTGAACTCCCAACCCACCACAATTTCTACGTGTCCCCTTCTATGGCCTGAATTACTGAGTAAAAGATTTAAAAAACCAAGTCAGTTTAAGGAGTATATGAAACAAAAAGTAAAACCCATCTATGGTATCTGGAGTGGTGGAGACATGAGGTTGCCCATAAGAGCGTAACTCTCCCAAACTCTTTGAGAGTTTCTGTAAATGAGCTTTTCTCACACAGGCACTGTAGGGGATGAGTGTGAGGCTGAGCTCAGGCTCCGGGTGTGCTGTAGCTGGGCTCCTGGGGGCTGAGTGTGGTGAGCCATCTGTGGGCTCCTGCGGGCAGCTCGCTCAGGAGCTCGCAGCTGCAGAACGGAAAGCAGCAGAATCATTTCTGCAGGTGAACTTGCCAGTCACGAGGAGAGATGAATTGTTTGGTCATTCATGCTGTGTGCTCTTCCCATGCTTTCCTAGTGCTAGGCACTGAAAAGCAGAGAAACAACTGAGACGTGTAGTTGAAGAAGAAGGCAGAGAAATCCTCTTCTGATGAGTCTTTTATTTTCTCTTTTTTGTTTTTTTGTAAGTTGTCCTGCCCTAGCACAGTGTTGTAGTGTTTGTGCTGTAAATGCTCCCGAAAACTCTCCAAATTTAGAGGAAAAACTACTTAATGATTGCTTGGAAACACAAAAACCCACCGCAATACAAACCATCCTGAGAGTGTAACACCTGTGCATTTGTCAGCCATCTTCAGTGCTTCATTTTCCATGTTTGCTCTAGATCGTGCACAACAAAATGTAAAAGCTGTGCTGGATTGTGAGTTGTTGTATTTATAACATTATTTAGTACCATTTAGTTACTAGGAGAAAATCATCCCCCTCTCAAAACCTCTGTTGTTAGAAAGGAATACAATTACTGAATATCTAAAGTACATGACAAAGATTTTATCCCTTAAGTATGAATGCTTATATATGTAATCTGAATATGTTTCTGGGAAGGTTTTCATTACACACTGATAACAGGGAGTCTTTGTGGCGACACTCGTCCATTTGATCAAAAAGCAAAGGAGTTGGATTATGTTGAGACCAACTTCCTCCTTGCTGTATTCCCTCTGCTGCTTTCAGGGCAATTATGACGCGTTTCTGCGTTCCAGAATTTAGGAGAAAGAAGATGGGGGAGGGAAACAAAATCCTTTGGTAGTTTTGACTCACTCAAGAAATGAGTTTTTATTCACAGAGAGGTCTGGCTCCATTGCTATTCAGAAACCAAACAATAGCCAGCTCAGCAGCTGGAATGCACCGGGGGTACTGGATCTGTGCAGAGGGATGTGGGGTCATGTGTGTCTGAACTGGCCATGCTGATTATTATTTTCAGCTTTGTGATTGTGGTTCAGTAGCAAAATACGAGCTGGAGTCAAGGTGCATGGCTCCCCAAAGACTTGCAAACCCCACTAATGGCCTACAGAGCATTGGTGAATCTGAGTGACTAAAATTTTGTCTTCTTTTTGAGGCTTCTGAACTGTGGGAGACAAGCTGATCTGTTCTTTCAGATCGATGGTAAGATACTAACAAAGCCATTGTTTCGGCTGGCAGCTTTATAAATGGCTGTGGGAATTGTTAACCTGATTCTCCTGCCCGTGCTGGTGAAAACTGGTACTGGTACTGAATGCTACTGGAAATCTTGTGGCCTTGGGAAGGCAATTGTGGACAGTTTTTTTGATCTATAAATTTACCGTGTTCTTAGAGATAAAGTTGTTTCTAAGTTCATTCCATTCTTCAGCCTGCTTTACCCATCTGATCTATTGTTAGCCAGGTTCAGAGTTTGTTTTAAGCAGCATTGCATACTCGAGCCTGAGCCAGAAGGACTGGGGACCTTTTCCTTGGAGCTGCAGATCCCTGCAGCAGGCGCCGGCCCTGGTCAGCGAGGAGCCACATCTCTGGCTCATTTGTAGCAGAGCCCCCAGGCTGTCAGGCACTGAGCACCCTTTCATCCTTGTGACTTCAAAGTGCTGCTCCGAGCTGGGCAGGAAGAGGCTTTGAGTTAGGTCTGTAATTGAAGCAGATCTATTAGGCTGCCCTGCCTCGTCTTTTCAAAGGGTGTTGTTTGAAACTTTACAGCAAATGGATGTGTTCAGGTAGAGCACGGTCTCATGGAATTATTGCAGCTCTTTTTAGCTATCTATAAATGCACCTTCCTGGAATTTCATTTGAGAGGCAAATCAAACACTACCTCATCTCCTGTTACACATAGTTCAAAAATATTCAAGGTTCTCAAAGCATTGGAAGGGAACTGTGTTATTACAAAGTTGGCCTTAGAGTTTTTGACATGGCCTGCAGATTTCATCCTCTTTATCTGGCAGAGCTGAGAAAATTGTGATCCAAAATCCAGGCCTGGAGTTGTGTTCTCAGTGCAGCTGTGTCACTGCCGATGGACAGTCGCAGTTAAAGCACGATGTCCTTTGGTGTGAGCTAAAAGTGCTGTTGGTAGAAGGGCAGCTCTGATTAGAGCTGGGGTGTCTGGGCTTTGGCCATGGAGCCCCAGCCCAGGCAGCCGGTGTGTGCTGGGGATCCAGACTGAACCAGTGTCCCCCAGCACGGAGCCTCACACGTACGGCAGGCACGGCACACGAGGGCTCCTGCCCACATCACGGGCACGGGCCAGCTGTCTGAGTGCTCCAGGCTGGGATATCCTGGGGGAAATACAGGGCTTCTGTAGGAGTTGGGGAAGAGATAAGGCAGCCTTGTTGTCAGAGGTGGAAGGGAGGTGTGGAAGGTCTGGGTTCTGTCTCACAGGGAGCAGCCCCTCTTGGGTTTCATCTGTGAGATTCCTGGATAGTATGGAACAGAGGAAGATTGCAGTTAAAAATAATCAGGCTTGATCTTGAAGGTGTCGGGAAAGGAAGTGCCTTACAATGCTACAGGCCTTGGATTCTTTAAAAACCCTGTAAAATAACATTTTTGGAATTTCTGCTGCCTGATAGGGATACCAGTTAACCCCAGCCACACACCAGTTGGAGTCAGTGGCTATTGAATAGCAACCATCAGCTGCAGACAGGCTTGAGGTCTGGCAAAGCATTCAAGAATTCCTGAAGCTGATAGTGAAGGGAAAAAAGGAGAAAAGAGAATCTGGGATCTCTTACTTACAGGAAATTGGGAAAAGCATACACTGAGAAGCCAGGAAGCACGCATGCACATGTATGTTCTTCCTGCTGAATATTCTTAGCGTTCCCAATCCATGGGAAGTTCTAAAAAACATCCTAAAAAGCATTTGACTCCAGATTCAGTTTCCCTGAAGCAAAAAAGGCTGCTTTTCTGCCAGCTGTGTGGTCAGAGTCACACCAGGAGCTGAGACAGGGAAGTTCCTGCTGGTGATGTTTGTCAGTGTTGCCATCACTGTCCTGGCTCAGTCTAAAGCCGTGTTGGGCAGGAATCATTGGCAGCACCGTGTCCTGGGCAGAAGGTTTGCTCTGAAAGGGAATGTTTGCACCTTTGCACTGAAAGCACTTCCTTCTCAAAATCTCAATCTGTGTCTTTTAAGGATTACAAGGTTCCATGTAGCACAACATAAAGCTTTGTCGTTGTTTCTACCAGAAGTGTTTTTCCTTTGGAGGCTTTGCAGATCTCCGTGAGACTCCAAGTTCCCTCTGAAAGTTGGAGCTGTTTCACAGGGGTTGCTAAGGTGATTTGGTGGGAAGGAAATGCAATGGTAATTTGCTGTAAAGTTGTTTACAGGAGAATATGAATAAAATTTTATTGCCTGAGCAAGGGAAGTGTCTATGCCTGAGCGTATTCCAGAAAGGCTTCACTTGAGAAGAAAATAACTGCACAAATGCCCAATTTGTCACCCCCAGGGATGATAAAATGTGATGTCTGCAGGGTAGAGGCAGAAACATCTTGTGTCACCTTTTCATCATTTCAACTGGAATGTGAAACATTTTCATTTTGCTCCCTTTTCTTTGATTTTTAAATGTATTTCTGTATGTGAATGGTTTGTCAAGTGTTTACTGGGGAATATTGAGTGTTCCAAAGTAGATATTACACTGAGTCATCACAAATAGCTTTAAAGCTATGAACAAACCCTGCTGCCCCCATGCAGCTTTCCTCCCAGGAAAACAAGAAAGCACGACAAGTCTCTGGAGGGGGATAAAATCCTTCTTGACTCCAAATATCAGGGCTGCCTTATTCCTAGGATACAGTAATTCCACGTGGGGTACCAGCATGTGCTCACATCCTGCATTTTCCAGAGCTGGGTCTGTCGTGTTTTAGAAGGGAATTAAGTTATGGCTCATGGGAGAGAAGCTTTGAAGAACAAATAGTCTTAAAGCCTAGGGCAAATGCAAGGGAGGTCTCAGGTGTGTCAGTTCTAGAGGGGAGCTGTGGCACAGAGAGGCTGGTTGCCACTGTGCCATCTCAATTTCACCTGGATTCTTCATTTCCTCCTGTGGAAGTGTTCTTTTGGGATACCGACAGAGGATGATTAGGTGTGGTTCTTCAGCTGGGCTTTCTGACCTGGCAGAAGATACAGGTGATTTACCTGCATGGCTCTCTTGACTTAACTGTAAAGAAACTGCTGGAGAACTGTGGATGGACTGCTCCACGTGTTTAGGGCCAAACTGGGCAGTGTCTGGAGCTGTGGGGTTCGGAGCGCTGTGCTCTGACCCACAGCTGGTTAAAGCCAATGGGAACAGGCACTGAATGGACTCAGTCTGGGCTCTCATCAAGGTGTGTGATCCCAGGGCTCTGGTTTGAACTCGGTGCTGGGTTTTACTAACCCAGAAGACCTGGCTCCAAGTGAAAACACTCAAAATAAACACTATGAAATATTTACTGCCTGCTGCACGGCGAGTCTGAGCCATCTGAAAACCTGTCAGAATCCAGACATTGCTGAATCTCCTGAGTCTACCCTGCATTTACCTTAGCTGCAGTCTCTGTGATTAAAATACATTTCCGAATCTTATGATTTCCTCTATTCTGTTTCCTTTCATATTCTCTTAGCTTGTCTTGCTCTATTACTCTTACTTTTAATACAACTTTGGAAGACAAAAGCATTCCCAAGTCTAAGCCTTGACTTTCTGGACATCAGGTTGATTTCCCCCAATGTTCTGGTCACAATGATGATATTTAGAGTTTTAATAAAGAGGTGAAGAAAGGGGGAAATAACTCAGAACTTTTCTGATAAGGAATGTAGATGCTGTGACTTTGCAGGTGAGATATTAATAAATCCTTTATTGAAGCAAAAATATTCCTGTTTGTATATTTTTAAGCAAATTCTTACCAAGGAGAGGTGGGAAGAGGGCAAGGCAGAATTTTACAGCTTCTTCAGTTTCTTTATGGTTTCTAAGATTTCCTTTTTGTTCTTCCAAGCAGAAGAAGCTGTTGTTTATTTTATTTCTTTTTCCAATGTAAATATAAAAAGCTTCACATCTTGCATTCTCTGGGTTTCTGTAGCTGCTGTAGGAGCATGCCTGGTGAAAGGAAAGCTGCCTTAGACAACTGCTGTGGCAGTCAGACTCTAGAGCAGAGAGGGATGGCTTTGGAAAATGACTGGCATTTGTGTAAATAGCAAAACTCTAATTTCTTCACTGAACAAAAGTCCCCCCGAGAAAAGCTTCTTCCAAATTTTAAGCATTTGAATGAAATACAGTCTAAAAATTTGAATGTTGCTTGGCAAGTTCCATTTATATTCCGCAGGGAGCTCATGCTAGCTCTCTGCATACATGCAGGTCTCATTCTGAAGGTAATTTAGCTTTTTTCTCACATAGTAACTAAAAAAGCAGCAATTAACTCCATCTGTTTTCACCAGAAAAGGCAACATAAATGAGATTTCAAAGGTGCCAAATTGAGACTGAGAGGAGGTTTCCATTGGTTTTACCTGGTTCCAGGACACTGCCACTCCAGTCTTGCCAAAGATATCTCTGGAAGTGTTTTATTGATAAAAATAGTCCTGTCTTGCATGTGTTGTTCCAAGGACATTTTTTGGCACTGCTCTGAATTTGAATTATAAAGAGCAGCACAAAGACAAAGCTGATGGAAAACAAGTTCCTTTAAGAACAATTCCTTATCCACCGCACATTGATTTTGGAGGTTGGTTTTTTGTGTGTTTGTTGGCTTTACACATGAATTAATCTGTTTTCTTGTTTCAAATGAAGAGACTTGTGCTGTGGTGAAGCAAAGAGCAGAGGCAGAGTGTGGGGTGGGCAGGCAGCGAGTGCTGCAAGGGCAGCCCCGGTCCCTGGAGCTGCTGCCCGGACAGTGGCGGGCTCGGGGATCAGCTCCTTCCGGGCACAGATCCTCCCCTCCCTCCTTTCACACTTACTGGGAGCGGTACGGACTGTCATGAAACCACACTTCTGTTCCACTGGAACACCCCGGTCCTGCTCATGCAATAATCTGAACACCATCATTTTCACAGGCTACTGTTTCAGATATTGGCTTTCATTCTGATTTTTGTGTGATGATACGCTATTAAAAGAAATAATGCAAATAATCTGAGAATAACAAGCTAAGTTAGCAGGACACTTTGACTTACCATAGAGAAATCCAAAATGCCAATGTAATTTTCTTTTTCAGGTCCACATATTAAAAACCTGTCTTTTAAGACGCCTTTGATTAAATCAGATTAGGAAGGTTATTAAAATTGTCAAATTTCTTGAGAAGATGCTTACAGCATATTCTTGCTAAGAATTTTTAAACATGCTGTTGATATAAAATAATTTTCACCCTTTTTGATGTAATCAGAAGTTTATGTATCAGTCAGACATTGGTAACTAGTGCTCAACACTAATTCAGACTGTTCAGAATCCTGCAGGGCTCATCCTCCTTATGCAGGACAGTAAATACTGTTGTCAAATAACAGAGCAGTCCAAAAATTCCAGCTGCATGCTGGAGGAATTTAGGTTAAAGAATAGATGTGGGGGAGCTTTCGTGTCTCCTGATGCCCTTGGGTGTCTGAAGTAGAAGCAGCTGAACGGAGCCGACACTGCAGTGCTTCCAGCTCCGTCCGTGTGTCAGTGGCGGTACAAGCAGTGTGTAGATGCACACTGCAATTTCTGAAGGATGGGGGTTACCATGGATACACTCAAGCGACCAGACTGGTGAGAATGCAAAGCTCTGGTTTCTCTCTGCTTGCAGGAGGATTTGTTCTGAGGAGAAACTTGTGCTGCCGCTGTTTGTTCCCCCCGTCCCACTCGTTACTGGAGCAGTACAACTCACGGATGCTGTGTGTGATGCTGAGGGACAGTTCTGATCATGGTGCTCTATACCTGCTGCCCGTGGCTGGGATTCTCTCACACCAGGGACACTTCACCTAGATGTTATTTCAAATGAATGATAGAATTAATTAATTTTGGGTGCTGCAAATTCCTAATGTTGTGAGAACCCCCCTGTTTTCAGACTGTGAGTATACATGAGTGTGCCTGTCCTTCCACTGTGGGGGGAAAGGTGTTTGTGGAGGAAAAAAATCTCCATAGAGTATAAATGGGGTTAGAAATAGGATAGAGGGGGAGATACCAGAAAGCTTGTTGAGTTCATGGCTGGTGTGTTTTTCTTGAGAGTGGCAATCCCAAAGGGGCTTGACAGGAGGAAATTCTTCTTTGGAATGTGCAGAGGATTGGTATTGTGGGCAAAAGGGCTTCTGAAGTTGTGTGGGAAAAGGATTTGGTCTCTNTTCTCTCACACCGGGGACACTTCACCTAGATGTTATTTCAAATGAATGATAGAATTAATTAATTTTGGGTGCTGCAAATTCCTAATGTTGTGAGAACCCCCCCTGTTTTCAGACTGTGAGTATACATGAGTGTGCCCGTCCTTCCACTGTGGGGGGAGAGTGGAACAAAATCTCCGTAGAGTATAAATGGGGTTAGAAATAGGATAGAGGGGGAGATACCAGAAAGCTTGTTGAGTTCATGGCTGGTGTGTTTTTCTTGAGAGTGGCAATCCCAAAGGGGCTTGACAGGAGGAAATTCTTCTTTGGAATGTGCAGAGGATTGGTATTGTGGGCAAGAGGGCTTCTGAAGTTGTGTGGGAAGAGGATTTGGTCTCTGAACTCCTGCTGTAGTTCTGAAAACGTGTCCTGTCCTCAGTGCTTGCCTTGCTCTTGTGTGAGCTGCAGTGCCGGGGAAGGGTGAGAAGGGCTCTCATCTCCTCCTGTTCTCTGTTCCACTGCTGAATTCCTCGAGAGCAGGATCTGCACTTCCAACAGCCGAGGGTGTGCGGGGTACCGAGGGTGTGCTTGCCTTGCTCTTGTGTGAGCTGCAGTGCCGGGGAAGGGTGAGAAGGGCTCTCATCTCCTCCTGTTCTCTGTTCCACTGCTGAATTCCTCGAGAGCCGGATCTGCAGTTCCACCAACCGAGGGTGTGGGGGTACCGAGGGTGTGGGG
>VYXF01013008.1:307228-334072 GCA_013397295.1 Polioptila caerulea | reverse complement strand
GGGTGGCACAGCAGGCAGTGACTGTGTGGGGAGGGCAGGGTGGCACTGCAGGCAGTGACTGTGCGGGGAGGGCAGGGTGGCACAGCAGGCAGTGAGGGCTGTGGGAGGGCAGGGTGGCACAGCAGGCAGTGACCCCGTGGTGCAGTAGCAGCTGGAAGGTGCTTGCTCTCCAGAGTGGATGTAACCTGCTGGAAGGTTCTGCTTTCCTCCTTTTCCTCCGTCAGCTCCAGTGCCCTGGCAGGACACAATAGCTTAGAGGTGTAGGAGTTCTCCAGGAGTCAATAAATCCCACAGAAGAAAAGATGCTGGGACCCCCTTAAAGGCATTTGAGGTCACTTGCACTGCAGGGGTGGTGGGATTTACAGCTCCCAGGTAATCTGAGTAGGTAGGCACACATTTTTGTGGAGAAGTATGGGAGTACTCATTTATGTGCACAGCAAGGGCAAAACCTCTTTTTAAGCAGTAGTGGTTAGCTGACTCCTGGAATTTCCTGGTAGGAAAGGAAAGAGCTCCTGGTGCCTGGAGAACTCTCCCAGGAGAATGTATCAGACAGCACTCCATGTGGGAGTACTGAGTGTGTTCACAGTACATGCAGTACCAAACTGAAATAGCACGTTTAGCACCCTGGAGACTGCCTGGGGACACTGATGCTTTCTGGGCTTTCTTTGCAGGGAAAAATAATATTATCTGTTTTGGCAGAAGGCTATTTTTATATTGAGGTGGTGTAACAACCTGGGGCTAAAGGAACCTGTAGGTTAGCATAGCCACAGGGTCCGAGAGGGTGTAAAAATGGGTTAGAGAGCTTCTGAGGAACTGTTTTCCCCAATGCTATGCATAGAGAGTTAAGAATCCCAAGTCCAAGGTAAAACAATTTTTTTTATCTAATGAACCATATGCATGCTGTGCTCATGGCAACAGTGTATGAAATTTAGGGGTCCAGTAAGAGGCAGTTTAGCACCAGGGAGCTGAGCATTAATGGCCTGCTCCCTCCCATTCAGGCCATTACAGCACCTGGGTTTTAGTGGCGTAAAACCCACGGAGGGATAGAAACTGAAGAGATTTTTACCTCTGTGTGCATTCATAAAATCTGATCATTATTGCTTCCTTAATGGTTTCTTTTTAGCAAAAGTCACTATTTCTTTAGCAAAAGTCAGTCTGGCTCTTCAGGGAAAGATGAATTCTGCTGGTTTTCCTGCCAGCTTCTTAGCAATGGCATGTTCTGTTTGTTTGCTGAGGGAATAATGCTGAAATTATAAGGGTTAGCTGTAACTGGAACAACGAGGGAAAAGGGATGGCATATTTGGGATAATAATGTTAGAGAATAAGGATGCTGCTGTTGCAGTGTGTGTGTAGTCCATTATCACCAGTATTTGGAGTGGTTTGAGAGACAGTGGCTCAGAGTGGAGACAGATGCCTCATGAGAAAAGAAGGATCGAGTAGCTGATGGTTGATGCAGAAGTTGTGCCCCCAGGAGTCACAGCCTCTGCAGTGTGATTTTTACTGACTGGTTCAACTTTTTGATTGTGTAAGCCATTATAATTCTTGTTATTATTGAACTATGTAACCCATCTTGATTTTTGCATTTGAAAAATTCTTCAGCTCGGTGGTCTGTGAGAAATAGCCCAGGCTGACTGTACCTCACTTGAGGATGTCTCTCTGGTCCTCAGTTTTCAGCATGTGACCTTCAGGGCTGTTCAGGAGCCACTTGCTTCCCTTTTCCAAGACTTATCACTGCTTTCTTAGCTGCAGTTTTTTCTGTGGCCTTAAGTGTACTCTGTATTCTGAACTGGGGTTTAAGCTGAAGCAATTATTTCACCTGGCACTTTGTGTGGTGAATGGTTGATGTATACATTGGAATGGTAAGATTTCTTGTCTTATTTTCAATTCTTATTACTCTTGCATTTTTCCTGCTTTTATAATGATAGTTCTTACTTTCTATAGCAACACTGAGCTCCTTGGTGGAAGAGTCCATTCACGCTGAGTCCTGGATGGATTCCCTGGCTGTTGAAGCCAGGAAGGCTTCAAAGATTAATTCACCATCACAGTTTTGCCTCCGAATTTCTGAGGGGCCTTGGAGAGAATTTGGCTCAAATGCATACTCTTAAAATTAGACAGTTTTAATTACTTAGCCTGGCAAGTGGCTTCTGTTCAGTTCTCATTGGGGGCTCAACCAGATGAGGTTGAATCTCTCTGCAGTACATACTGCTGGGTGTCACTTGGTGGTTAGCCCGAGACGAACAGATTAAATAATGATATAATTGTGTGGGAATAATTACAGGAGTTCATGTTTTATTAGTAAGCTGTGTTCAGGATTGTCCTGTGTGCATAATTACAGCAAAACACTCAAGTTCTTTGCTGTCTGTTGGCTGCACTGTGTGATGTCTGGCTAAGGGGCTGGCAGCAGCCCCCTCTCACCTTTCAGCATACAGATTGTGTATGGAAAGCTTTAGCATGTTTTGGTCACTTAACTCTTAATTCAGTAAATGTGCTGCAGGACAGTGGTGCACTGTAGCTGTTGGAATAATGAGTTAAGGTGTAGTTGACAATATTAGTTAACACATTCCTTTTCCTTGTGTAGCTCTTACTGCTTTCAGGTGTTGTGGTTTGAATTGTCAGGTTTTGAGGGCAGGGTCCTTGAATATGAAGGGATTTCTGGTTTGGTGGTCTTGAGAACTACAAGCTGGGGAATAACTGGGGAATAACTTAACCAACGAGTGGTTCTGAATGGCTTCCTGGTGGTCACACTTTTCCCCTACTCTGGTGTAAATGTTTTCTGCCCTAACCTGTGCAGTCACCCCGCACTGCCCCTGGGGTGGGAGCTGGTTCCCAGCTGAGACAGGAGAACACGGGCGGACGTTTCGCACTGCCAGGTACACTCCGAGTTTTACAGGTGAGTTGTGCAGATCTGCAGCTCAGCCCTCTGCACAGCAGGCATTTAGCCGTCTGTTCCTTTTGCTAGCGCGTTCATCTCTTGAGCAGAGAGGAGGCAGGGCTCAGGCCGGGGGCCCAGCCGCTGTGCGCGGAGCCGGAGCCGGAGCTCCCGCGGCCTCTGCCCGCGCCGCTCCATCACCGCCCGGCGATCGCGGCCCGCGGAGGCGGGATCCTCCCAGCCCCGAGCTGCCTTCTCCTCCCGCTTCAGGAGCCCTCTGAGCCTCTCGGAAATCGCCCCTCCAGGCCCTCAGGCAAACTGTTCAAGGCATGCCTTTTTATTTCCTCTAGATCGTGGAACTTCTCTGACACAGAATTATTATTGTGCCGCATAATTATGATTGGATGTCTTCATCATATAATTGCATGATATATAACGAGCAGCAAAAGCTTATTTCCTCTGCTCTTTGAGTACTGAACTTCTGAGATTAATTAAGCTGATACTGAAAATGCTTTTAATTATATATGCTGCATAAACAGCACTATTAAGATCAGATGAGAATATTATTGCCTGAACAGTTTCAAATTTTTTTCATATACCCACTGTGTGTTTTATATTACTGTTTAAAGAAATGTGAGGATTTTTGAGGGGATAAAAACCTCCCCAGACAGTGGATGGGATACTGAAGGAATACCTGAATATTTGCTGAAGCAAATCAGCCACTTTGCTCTAATTGCAGTGTAGAAACGCAAGAGACTGCAAAATAAAGAGTATTTTATTTAAGTAAATAAATGCTTCCACGTGTCTAATCCCTAATCTTTGTAGGTAGGAAATTCATAAAGTGTATTTTGATCCTTCCTTCTCAAGCTACAGTCACCCCAAATCAGACCGATAGTGATGTCAGAAACGACACAATCAACGGGACACCATCAATTGGCTGGGCCAGGTTCCNCCGGCAGTGCCCGGCAGTGTCCGGGGGTGCCCGGCGGTGTCCGGGGGTGCCCTGCAGTGTCGGGGGGTGCCCGGCAGTGCCCGGCAGTGTCCGGCAGTGTCCGGGGGTGCCCAGCAGTGCCCGGCAGTGTCCGGCAGTGCCCGGGAGTGCCCAGCAGTGTCCGGGGATGCCCAGCAGTGCCCAGCACTATCCGGCAGTGCCCAGCAGTGTCCAGGAGTCCCCGGCAGTGTCCGGGGGTGTCCGGCAGTGCCCGGCAGTGTCCGGGGGTGTCCGGCGGNTCCAGACGTGTCCGGCGGTGCCCATGGGGAGGGCGCAGAGCGGAGCCGGGAGCGCGGAGCCGGGAGCGCGGAGCCGGGAGCGCGGAGCCGGGAGCGCGGAGCCGGGAGCGCGGAGCCGGGAGCGCGGCTGGTCCTGCGCAGCTCCGAGAGCAGCAATCGCTGCCTGAGGGCATGGATGTGCTTTATCCGGTGTCAGATGTGTTCCAGATACCCGCAACCTGCTGGAAACCCTGTGGGAACAGGACTAGAACTGGGATTTTGGGGACTGAGTTTGTGAGAGAAATTTCAGTACACTGACGATGGGGCCACTCACTGTGGAAAGCATTGCACCCTAACTTCTGCACTTCCAGTGGAAGTGAGCAAAGTTCTGGGAGGCAATTAACATAGCAAGGAATGTGTGAAGTGAGTATCTCTCTCTTAGGAGTTTCCTCTGAGCGTTGGCACCCAGGAGGGAATCCCGTGTCGCATCTCACCCATCCCCTCTGATGGGCACGGGACATTTGGGCTGGCCTGGAGCGGGTCCCAGCCCTGGCCTGCTGGCTGCCCCATGGCAGGGGTGAGTTTCTGACGGGAGCAGCTGGGAGGGCCCTGCTCACCGCCCCAGCTGGTCCGGTCTGTGAGCGGGTGGCAGCACAAGGCTTGCGAGGCAACTCTGAACTCACTCTGAACCTCCAAAAACGGGAGCAGCAAAGGCCAGGAGCAGCTTCCCCTTGTCAGTCCTTGATGCAGACCTCTCCCATATGGAGGGCATCTGCCTCTCTTCAGGAGGAAGACAAAAATGAAATTAATGGAATTTATTCTTGAGCTTGTTGCTACACCTTGATTTGTTGGCCTTTTGTATCTTCTAACTGATGGAAGAGGGATCCTATCAGCTGGGATTGGTCTCAGTAGCAATCTGTTCTCCACTGACTGTCCCTTTTTAAGTATGTGTCTGGTTACATCTCTGATGCCCTTTGCAGTGAGTATTTTTAGCATGCCAGCAGAACACAGGCAGAATAAACTTGGATTTTTTGGAATATCATTTGTTCTCTTGTGTTTCAGAAGACTCAAAAGGTTGACGAAGAATTACAGTTCTGTAGGCTATGCTGCTTTGTGCTGCTGTCTTTATCCATATGGAGAGCTCCCCATCTCTTCCACAATGGGCATTTTGGTGTCTGTCAAGTGCTCAGGAAAATGGACTCATTTATGTTTTCCTGTCCCTCTCACTAGTCATTTGCAACCATTTGAAATGGATGTGTATTTGCAGCAAAGAAAACTCAAATTCACTAATTGAGGCAC
Source organism: Polioptila caerulea (assembly GCA_013397295.1). Classification (NCBI taxonomy): domain Eukaryota; kingdom Metazoa; phylum Chordata; class Aves; order Passeriformes; family Certhiidae; genus Polioptila; species Polioptila caerulea. Next base: position 328,695 of record VYXF01013008.1, on the reverse strand, counting down.
AAATACGCTCATTTACATGCAATTTGGGGTTTGTTTTTTTTTTTAGAAATGCATCTATTTGCATAAATGAAGCCTCTTTCCCAAATATTAGTGTGAACAAAAGCCGTTTTCATGAATGCCAAAAAATGGCTGAATAGAAAAGCCAATTCAAAATTTGCATAATAGTTACTAATTGTTTTCCTTGCTATTAGCCTGTCTCTGCTTAATAGGCAATATTGGCTTCTGTTTCCTTTCTGGGAGCGGTTTGATGCAAGAATATTGAGCTCCTGTAGAAGATGTTGATCGTTTAACTCACCTGGTGTGCAGTTGCAGGGCCTGGTCCCACCCAGGAGCAGAGCAGTGGCACTGGCAGAGGCCAGGGGTGGCCTCTCACCAGGAACTTCCCTCTCTGGGGAGAACTAGGAGATTATTTATTCTCACACAATGTTACAAGGTTTGGAGTAAATCTCTGTTTTTCTTTGGAGGAGGGAAGATGTATCTTGGTTGCAGACAACATCTTTGGTTGAATGTTTTGTTCTTTCCACATAATATTGCTAAAGCCTCGAGAGAGATTAGGGGAAACACGCACAGTTTAAATTGGCAGTAAATAAATAAATAAATCTCTGCTTTGCTCGAGTATATTTTATCAATTTCCGTCATTTAGAGATACAGAGAAAGAGCTCACGTCTTTTTATTGTTCTTGGTATTTATTGCAGCATTCCTGTGTGAAAATGTGGAAGTCAATATGGCTCAAGACCATAAAGTCAGACTGAGCTATCAGCCGTCTGCAGGAAACACAATCTGGTTTGCTGGGCTGGCATTTATTCAATAGAGAACTATTGATTCTCCTCCTAAAGAAAGGGAAGAAGAATAAACCAGATATGTTTTATGCCAGAGCAGAAAGGATGATTGCTTTAGTTCACGGATGTTTTGCTGCACCTTGATAACTTCCCTATTACAAACTAATTGCTTCATTTGAGCAGAGTTGGGGATTCCATGTGCCTGCCTGGAGCAGGGAAGGTGGAACAAGCTGTGCTTCACCTGCAGCACGGCCCCATGGCAAAGGGACTGCCTGTGCTGGGAAACACTTGGCATTGTTCAGGGCATGCACAGACAAAGGGCTCAGAGAAGCTGTGCAGATTTAGGAGTTGGAGAAGTTTTGTAAAGCACAGGAGAGAGGAAAATCTTGGAGGATTGCTTGGAGGATTTATTGGGAAGTGTAACTGAGATCCCTTTTTAACTCCGATTTTTCTGTCAGCATGGGATAAAGTCTGGTTTGTGCCACAGCAGTTATTAATAGAAGAATTACATTTCCTTAGAGAAAGGAGAAGCAAGAGGGTAATACTGGCCAAGTTTGTCTTCCAAAACAGATTGCAAAGATTTGTGATCAATCTTGAGAAGGATTCATTGGATTCTTATTTTGAACACTGAATTATAGAGGGGATCTGCTAAGTTTGTATAATAGTTATTCAAGTACCCATACAGAGAGGAGAAAACAGTTTATCTGCACCGGTATACACTCTTGTCACTTAATGTTGTGAAATTCGATATTTAGGCATGAAACAGCGTATTCAGCAGACCTCACCCTCTTGGGCCCAGTGTAGCTTTGGGAAGCTGGCATTCCTTGCCACCAGGTGTTCATTTTCAGGGTGCCAGTGTGACCTGCTGTGAGTGTGCCTTTGTTCGTGCCTGCTGCAGCCCAGCGTGGCTGCCGGGAAGGGGCTGTGCCCCGGGGGAGCTGCACTGTGCCACCACCACCCCTCCCGTCCCCTGGCCCGGAGGGAGGCTGGCAGGTGACAGCAGCCACACTGCTGGCTCCTTGGCTCTGTTACCAGGATAGAGAGACCCACTAGGGACACCTCTGGTCTCATCTCCAGCACCGTGCAGCAATCCAGGCAGTTTTGGGGTGAGAAGGATTTCTTCCCTTGTTTGCAACTTTCTTTCCTTCTCTTGCCCATACTTCCTGCTTTTCACAGCAGTAGTTGTACAAGAATTTCAGGAAGTGAATCTATTATCAGCTTCTACAGATGTTTCTTCAACTTCTTGCCCCTTTCTGAAGCAAATCTGTTTCCTTTGAAGATGCAGTGCCCCTTTCCCCGGCCCCAGTGGGAGTTCAGCATCCCCTGAGCAGTGGCTGGCCTCAGGAACACCCTGGTGAAGTTCTGCTTGGACATGTGCTGCTGTGTTCCTGTCTGCTCAGGAAAAGAGTGACCCTGGTTTCCTTCACAAGACACATATCTCCGTTGGAAAGGAAACATATTTCCTTTTGAAAAACGGTGTCACGAAGAAAACCACAGGCCATTGAAGGCGGTGAGGCTGGAGGTGCCGTGTGTGACAAGGTCTGTGCCCTGTGCCCTGTGCCCTGTCCCCTGTGCCCTGTGCCCTGTGCCCTGTCCCCTGTGCCCTGTGCCCTGTGCCCTGTCCCCTGTGCCCTGTGCCCTGTGCCCGGGGCACGGCCGGTGCTGGGTCAGTGTGCCATAGAACCCTGGCCCCCTGCACACAGGGGCTGCACTGCCTTTCTGTGGGATGCTTCTCCCTCTCAGCAAACTTCAGGGTGTTTGACAAAAGAAAAGGGATTCGTGCAATCATTTCCACTGTGCCGGGGAAGAAGTAAAGCAAGGAAGAGTTAAATTTGTAGGAAAGAAATGACAGAGTGCAATGTAAGATTCAGGCCTCCTGAGAATGGTTTTTCTGCTGCTCTGTTACATCCTATTGTCATTTATGATGATCCTTTTTTAGAAATAGATGGTAAATTGGAGCAATAGATAGGAGGTTTCATTTGTTTATTGGCTAGTGATGTTCAGCCCTTTTTTGTTGGTTGCATTGTCCAAGGTGGCAAAAATATTTTGTGTAATCTCCGTTTCCTGGAAGGTGTTTCTGAGCTGTTTATCAGTTTAAAAACATCAAAGATGAGCAAGTCAGTTGGGATATTTAATTTCTGTGTAGTCATTCAGCAAAGATCAGTGTAAAGGCTTAATCCTCTGCAGTTTTGAATTTCATGTAGACAAGCAAGAGCTGCATTAATCTTTTCCTGTGTCATGCTCAGCAGGGGTCACCATCCCCATGACCCTTCTGACCCACGAGTGTCTCAGCCTGCTTGGTTTGGGGGTGTACAGTGAGGTGCCAGTGGGAGAGTTTTTTTCCCATACCCAGGGTCTCTAGAGAGCAGAAGAAATTGCTTTGCTTTAATCTCCTCATTCAGCATGAAAAAAAAAAATTATTATATAAAAATCAAATTTACAAATAGAGTCTTGGCAAGATTGATCACCCTGTGTTTTGGCCAAGGTGATTTCCATTAAGAGATTTGTTTATTATTGTTATTGCTAGAAGTATTGGGGAATTTTCTTCTGCAAAATGCATCTCCTTATTTAGCCTTCAGCCTTAATTTAGCCTTCAGCCTTCACCAGTTCTCTCTAAATCTGTGGTATCTAGCCTGCTTTTTTAACCAATATAACACAAACCTGTGGAATAACAGGATCAGTAAAGAACTAAATTCAGATTAGTCTCTTGATATCTTTTGCTTTTGTCTGTATGTTGTCAGTATAAATTATCATTATCATAATTAAACGAAAAAGACACTGTGTGAATTTTGTATTCCCTTGATGATGCCACAGAAACAATAGGCACGCAATAAATGTGTTAGTTGCTATAAAGTCAACTCCACAGTAGCTTTTAAAGTTTGCTGTAAAAGTCTTTAGCAGTTGTGCTGTTCATAATGAATTCATCTCTTGCTTTTTAGTTCAATGTATATGTTGAAACTATCAAATCAATATTTACAGCTGTGTTATTGTATTGCTGTGTTAGTTGTTACTGTATTAATGGACAGTTCATCATAAATAGAAATAATATTATATTCTCCTACAGCTTACTTTAGGCAATGCTATTTATTTCTTTTGTATTATTTCAGAAATCCTCACCTTAACAGCCCTTGGAAATCTGTAAATATTCTGCTGCTTTTGAGCAGGACTTGAATTGCTCAGTAGCTTCAGAATTACAGACCAGTTTCCCTTTGCTGTTAGAATATGTGAGCTACACATAATTTGAAATAAAATCGGTACACCAGGTGCCATGTGAAGAGCAGGGTGTGTCTTAACACATTGTATGACAATATTTCACTCCAAGGAGATATTTCATTTAAACCCTTGATGATTTTGTATTTGCCTCTTATTTTCTTTCAAAAACTAGAAGTCTGTTTTGACAAGGATTTTACACTAGAAACACCAATAGCATGGTAATTCTGCTCAGCAGCTGACAGTGCACAACTGGCATTGGGATAACGCCTTTCCCTGGCTGGAATTACAATCAGCCCTCAAAAGCAATGTTGTTTAGGAGACAGTGGTAATCGGCCTCGTGCTTACTCACTTGAACAATGAGATCAGTTCAGGATTCCCTCAGGCAAATGGAATCATGATTTGTCACTTTTGGGAAAGGACAGTTCCATTTATTAATTTTCACTTTTTGACAGGGACTTGGGCCTCAGCAGTTGTAGTTTTTGGACACACAGTGTTTCATCTGGTTAAATTTTTCCAAATGCGTTTGTGTCCCGTGAGTTTTGTGGCAGAATTGTCAAGACTCCAGAGCTACATCAAAAATTCTGGGCATCCATTGGGCTTAATTCAGTGGAATTTTCTTTCCCAGGCGGTGATTCCAGAGCTGCTTGCTGTAGCTGTCCGGGAGCCTGGGGCTGGCTGTGAGGAATGGTTTTCCTCCTGCAGGATGCTGGCTGTGCCCCTGGCTGTGCTGGCCATGAGATGTGCTCAGGAGACACCGGGGGCTTTGTGTGGGCTGGAGCCGGGGCAGGAGGCTGGGGCTGCTCGTGTGACACCCCTGGAAAGTGAGAAGGGGAGGGGGCCCTGGGCCGTGGGCAGGCAAAAGGGCACACTGGAGATCACAGCAGTCCTTTCTGTGGGCAAAAGAAAGAGTCTGTCATCCAAGGAGGGGAAGGGATGGGGAAACCATTGCTGTTTGGAGACATTTTAAAAGGCTGTCGAGAAAATGTGGGAGATGGTGGTGTAGAACACCTTGTGCAGCGTGTCGTGGGGCACAAGAGAAACCAGGACAAGCCTTTGGGAAACTCTCCTCAATCCTAGGAGTGAGGAAGTGGATCTGCACTTCTCCCTGACAAGGGTCAGATCCCAAATTAGTCTCGGAGTCTTTGTGCTTTCACACTTCTTTATGCTGTCTTGGTGTCACCTGAGAAAACAGCCCAGACTTGATAACATGGCTTAGCTGGATGTTTGCATCTCCTTCTGCCCTCCCATCTGCTCACAGGTCATCTGTATTTCTGATGTTACTTTAAAATTATAGCAATGGCTTCTGGAACATGTTAACTTCCTTATTAGCAGTGTTGAGCAGAATATCAAAGCAAAACTGAGGAAAAAAGAATTTGAAGGCAGGGCCTGACTGTGTGTTATTTTTAGCACTTTTTGGAGTGACTGTTCTTAACTGCCAGGAGCTGACAAGCAGGAGAAACACAGTGTGAATCAAGATGTTCACTTGTCATCTGTTCACATGTTTAATTTGTGAATTTGACATGCAAATGGTTCCTGTGCCACTGGTGTTGATGTGGCTGAGTGATGTACCAGCCGTGCTGGTGCCTGAGAGCAGCTCTCTGGGGGCGGGGGTCCCACAGAAATGGGGGGTTCTGGCCATGGCCTGGAGGCCCCGTGGGCTGGGCATGAGGCATCCTCATCGGGTTGCCAAAGCAGGACATCCTAATGTGTGTTAGCTCTCTGTTGTGAGTGTGCTTGTTTATTTTTGTAGTAAAAATAGAGAAAGAAATCCCAAGTGGTGTTTTCAAAAGTAGGCAGTATTTTTATATATGCTGTAAGTGGGAAAAGAGTCAAAAGCTTGCCAAAGAGAGTGAATACTTCTCACTGTCCAGCAGGCTCCGAGATGCTCAGCAGGAGACAAAAGGTTCACTTGCACGAGATCCTTATTTTCAGGTTTCCCCCACAACGTGGTGTGGTGCCCACCTAGCCCAGGCACAGACTGCTAAAGGCCCCCAGGCCCTGCTGGCCAGGGCTCCGTGTGCACGTGGAGCCTGGCAGAGAGACACAGGGAGAGGCATTAAAAATCAGCAACTGTACAGGAAAGGAAACGGAATAGATTTGTCAAGTGGTAGAGACACAGAAGGAGAAGGAGAGCAACTGGGAGAAGGAATGTATGGAGATGGATTATTGCAAGAGAATGAAGGAAGCTACGAGTGAAAAGTGAGGTGAACTCAGAGATGGGTGGGGTGAATTTAGCAAGGAAAACAACCATACCTCACTGAGCCTGGAAATGAAAATGTGAAGATGTTGTGTTAGGAGGTTTAATAGTTCTATGGTGTGCTTTGTGGCATGCAACAAACAGCAATTCCATATCGTTAAAAAGACAATGGAACTGTTTCCACTCACCAGTTTTTCCCGAGGCTTTCTGGTTTTTAACACTTTCTTGTCTATGGTATTTTTCCCCACAGTCAAAAGATTTCCCAGCCCAATGTGTGTGAGGGCTGAACGGTGGGTGCGAGTGGGGTCTGACAGGATCTGTAGAAGAGTGATCAGCCTCTGTTGACGCTGGGGCTGACAAGGTCCGGCACAAAGGCTGCAGAAAGGCAGAAGGGCACGCTATCCTTCGTTCACCTCGGGGTGAACATCCAGGCTCCAGGGGATGGGAAGAAGGGGGCGAGATTCCTGAGCTGTTCAGGATGACCCGCAGCAAGGATTGCCTCCCCTGCCTGCACACCCGCTGCTCCTTGTGCAGTGTGATGTGATATTTGTGTGATGTGATCTTTGTGTGTGTTTGTGGCCCATTGCCGGGTTTGGTGCACAGCTTGTGCAGCCCAGCCAGGAGGGCCCAGCACGTGGCCCTGGGGCTCCTTCCTGGCTCTGCTGGGGACAGAAAGCACCACTGCCCGTGGCCTGACACTCCACAGATTCTTTTGCTTGGGTTTGACTTTTTATCTGAAAGAGAAACAGCTCCCACAAGTAGTGGGGAGAAGGTTCCATTGCCTCAGCCCCTTCTGATAAGGATGTTATTCCAAAAGCCTCAGCAGCTGATCTGGCGAAGGAACAGGAAAACGTGTTGTATTCCACAGTACAGCTGGGCTCCAATGCTTCTGGATTTTTTAAATCACTAGTTTAACATTTTCTTCTGTGATTCCAGTTAGCATTAAAACTCTGACAACAGCTGTTGCCTAATGCAGAAGTGGCAAATAGATTTTAAAATCCAAGACATTTTCCTTCCCAAATCACTTGCACATTCCTACAGGACCGAAAATGATCATGAGGGTTGCTGCTGGCTCATGGAGCTAATGAATTGGATTTTAAACTCTGTGTTTGCTACAGCTTATGACCCCTAATTTAGAAGATATATGAAGTGTGGAAAATGGGTACAGAAACAATTCTCCACCATTTGCATTCCCTTGTCTGATGCTATGTGAGGGATTGATTTTAAAAGGTATTTTCTAAGTTCAATATATGAAGGCATGGGCATATACTGATTTATTATTATTGTTGTTATAAACAGACAGTAAAAAAAAAATCCACTTCTCTTGGGAAGTAGTATATTAGTAAAACTAACTGTAGCAAAGTAAGCAAAATATTTCTTTAAAATTATCAGATGGTCTTGATTTTGTGAAGGGCTAAACCTTCAGTTGCACTGTTTCATCACTTCTGTATCCTAGTAATTCCAGAGGCTTCAGATGGGATCAGGAGCCCTGTGTGCTGTTCCCTACGTAAGCTTAAGAATCAAGATCCTCAGAAGGATACCTTAATAAAAACTTGCCATTTAAATTGTGCTTCAGGTGATCAATAAAATCAGGCTTTGGCAGCCCTGCTCAGCGTTCATCTACTCCTGTTTCCCTAATTAGTGCACTAATGGCCACTTGTCTCTGTATTTAGTTGCAGTAGAACAGAGCAGGGGCTTTCCCGAGGAGTGGGATGGTCAGGACCCCTCCCTGGGAATGCCAGAGGGGGTCAGTGTTGGTGTGGGGTGGCTCTGGGGCTGCCTTCTGCAGGCAGGCACCTTCGTGTGGCACAGCAGAGTCCGCCTGAGCTGCAGAGCCCTTCACCCGGCTGAAGAGTTGCTGTGGGGTGCCTGTAGCCTGTGCCCTCCCCGGTGGGGATGAGGGCTTCAACCCAGCCGTGGAGTGTGTTTGTCAGTAGCTGAGTGGCTAAATAGCCAAAAAAACTCTTCCTTTTTGTTAATGCTTAATTTCCTTCTTATCAGAGTCAAAGTATATGACTCCTGCAACTCCCTCGTGAAAACCAGAGACCTGCCGGTGCTGTCAGGGGATGGGAGGATTAATGACTCATGCTAATTGTATGCTTGGAATATGCTGTTAGGAGGACTCTGAATATCTGCGATCAACCTGAATGATCTGAGGTGAATGCTCTGGCTGGGCATTTCAATCCTCCACAGACCTGAAAGTGCTAAAGGCTTTTGTGGGACCCGTCTGAAGACAGAGTTCCCTCCTCTTGTTCTCCCAGACCATACAGCGCTAAGGGATGGTTAAAAATCTCTGCTGATTCAAGAATTTGGAAGTCATACAAGCTGCCCGCTCAGTCGGACAGAGCCGGAGCTGTGTGGTTCTCCTCAGAGACCTTGGCACTGGCGGTGATCGTCTGCCAGCCCTCAGTCCTTTCATTAGTTCTGCTTGTCTGCAGAAATTTTCCTTGGGCTGTTGTGGCTGCTGTGGTTTCAGCCATCCCCCGGCTGCCTGCACAGCGTGCTCCCGTCCCCTCCTTCAGAGCCACAGCCATGGGCCTGTCCTGGCCGGAGAGCCTCCCCAGCTGCCCGGGGTAGAGCCTTCCCCTCCGAGACACTGCCTCCCGAGGGCTCGGCCCCTTCCCCAGCTTCCACACTGCCCTGCCTTCAGACTTCTGCCCTTTCCAAACCCTGCCTGCCCTGCCCTCTGCCCCAGCTCTGCTTCCCAGCCATGCAGCCCTGCTTGCTGTCAGCGTTCCCTGGAGTAAAGCATAAAAAGATGACAACCTGGCATTTTTTCCTGCTACTCTGTAATTTAAAGCTAAATATGGATCCGGGTCTGCCTTGGCTTGTTTTGGAATTGCCTCCTAGTTCTTTTGGCACAGTTTCCCCCCAGTGTAGTAGGCTGCCATGTGTATAGACTGTTAGCTGTCATGGATGTGACTCACTGTTCAGAGAGTACCTGGATTACAATCCAGCGATGAAACACAACCTCCATTCCCGAATGGCCCTTCTGAGGCTGCCCAGGGCCTGCCTCTCAGCGAGCACTCCCCAGTCCCTCGGAATTACACAAGGTGGCACTCTCAGGTATTAGCACTTCCAGATTCACTTTACTTGGCTCTTACAACTCCTACTTGACAGACTTTGTTTCCCAAACAATTCCAGAACTTTTCTGCTTTGGTAAGACGACTTCTGGGTATAATGAGTAAGAAAATGTAACCAAAATGCTACCGAGGGCTGCAAAAGTCAAGCTGAACCCCAGGACCAGGAGCGTGTGGAATTCAGGCCCTGCTCAGAGGATCAATTCCTCCTTTTTCAGAGAAAGAGCCCAATTCCCCTGCTTTTGCTCGTTTGTTAGCACGGTGTATGTGTTAGGAACGTTGTTTAGATGTTTGTATGAGTTGGAATCAGATGTCATCTCTAAATGTGTGGATAGTGCTGGAACATCAGTAGAAAAGTTCATCCTCTGCACACGTCTTGGGTGGTGGGAAACTGAGCATTTTGAAGGTGTGTCACTGGTTATACAGTATGAATTTTTTTCACCAAGTTAGTGATTTCTGGGAGTTTGGATGGATCATTTTCCCTTGTTTCTCAGCTCAGATGAAGGCAATCAGATTCCAGGAGATAAGAACATTTTCAGTGAAAAGTTACTGACAGTTTAATAGGGAGAATAAATTTGTAGTTGCGACACTCACAATAGCAAAAATGGGTGTGTTTTTTATTCTGATAATAGAAGCAGCATTGTCAAAAATATCGACGTGGGAAAGCTCTTGTGAGTGCTATCAATAGAGAATTTTCTGAGGAAAAATTATAGGCTTTGGCTGGTGCCTAGAGTGGATAAATTCCCTTTTTATTGGACACCATTGCTCAATGCAGCTTCAATATTTACAGTTCAACACGTACAAGAAACTCAGGATTTTTCTTAGGGACAAAATGGTCCCATTCCAGCATTCACAGAGCAGTGCTCACAGCCATCAAATTGAGTTTCCAAGTAAATTTAATTTTGTTCCTTGCTTGGAATGGAGAGAGGAGTGGCCTTGGTAAGCCCCACAACTGCTCATGGGGCACTTGCTCTTTGCTCCTTCCTGCTCTGCTTTAGGAATTAACGTGGACAGCCCCTGTTATTCCCAGAGTTCAATGCTGGTGGTTTAAAGATAAAAATTAACATTGGGGCCCAGTCAAGGGCCTGTGTGTGGTTGTACTTTGCTACATCACAGCTCACCCTGCAGACAGAGCCACGTGAGGTGACTCTGCAATGGATACAGGGCCTCCTTGTAATTTCCACTTTATCAGCTTTCTGTGTTTCAGAGCACAGCAATCCTGTTCTTTGGACACGTGTATTACTGAAATGTTTCCCAATCCATTTTCCTCAGGCACAGCATCTCTCAGTTCCATAAGATGCCCCAGCATTTACACAGTACATTTCCTTCCTGTCGCAACATCCTGGAGCTATTTCTTCAGAGACAGATTGTTTGAGTTTCTGCAAGTCAAAGAATGTTCAGTACTGCAGAAGAATCACTGAAGCTGCCATCACACGGTACTTCTGGCTGCACACACCGCATTCTGTTCACTTCTTTCACCTTCCAAAACCTATTTGGAGAGCGCCCTTGGAGTGCCTTAAAAATGTTAACACGTTGTCAGTCAGTATGTTGTCAGAGCTGTTCATTTGTCCTTTCTTGCTTACTTGGAGCTTAGAAATGATTAAAGAATGGAGCTGCTCCAGAAGCTTGTAAATACTGCCAGGTTTTTCACTGCTCCCAGTTCCCAATGGGTTTGGCCCAACTCAGCAGTGGTGAGCGAACACACAGGTAGTCCATGTTCCCAACTTTCTCCCTGGTTTTGTCTCTAATTCCTGCTAGAAGAGATGCAACACTAGTTTGGAATGCAGCTGTGTGTGCCAGGTACAGAAGATCTGGGCAGAAAGGGAGAGCTCCCTCTGAGCCCTCAGGTGCTCACAGAGGTGCCACATCAGCCCGGGGCTGCCCACGCTGCCTGCAGAGCTGCTGGCTGTCTTTCCTTGTTCTTCCTGCAGGTGCTGTGAAACCACCATCCATAACAACGGATAGAAATAACCTCTTTCTTTAAACAACCCTTTTACTCCCGGAGGTCATATGTTTTCTGTGAGAATCCAAGCAATGTTTTTGTCACAGTGGAAAAATGCTGTGGAAGAAGCTCTGAGAGAGTGAATGGAATGGATGTGTGTCACATTAAGAGCGTTCTCCCACTCTCATGATCTCAAACATGGTATTTGAGTGGCTGTTCAAGAACAAAGGTGGCCTTCAGCAGGGCGCCAGGCGAGGCAGAACTGCACTTTGTGTGCATCAGCCACGCTTTCCATGGCTCTCGTCTGGGAGGGCAGGGCTGGGCTCACGAGCTGGGCACATGATAAGGGACAGGGAGTGCTTTATTTGTTGTTTGTGTCTCTGGCAGCTCCCACAGGAGAAGGAGCAGCTCGGCTGGCCTTGCCTTGCCCCAGGGGTGGCTCCAGAGCTCCCTCCTGTGCACAGCAGTGATCTCTGATGGATTCCAGAGGCTGCACGGCGAGGTGTCCATGTAGAGACACAGGGTTAGAGAGCTCTGACCCCTTCCCTCTGCTAAACGCAGAGCCACAGCCAGGGCAGGCAGGAGAGCTCCATTCTGCACAACCCAAATGTTCTGCAACTCCTCAAATGATTTCCTGTGCCAAAATAATTTGGATGTACATATTTGAGCATTTAAAATAATCGTTCTGTTACCCTATTTGTCTTTTTCCACACAAAGTAGGAGCTTGAATACACAGCTTCCTTGAATACATGTGGGTAGTTTTCTTAGAGAAACATCAAGGAATTCCTTTCTTTTTTCTGAACTTTAAGCCAATGTACTCACTCGAAGCCGCAGAAAATACTGCAATGGATGGGAAAGGACAGTGCAAAGCATCTCAGCCTCCTTGAAGGCCTACTCGTGCAGTGGCTCTGTGCTACCAGCACGCCGTGTGGCACAGCCCCCGCTGGCAGAGCCGCTCGCTGCCTGTGCTCTGGAGAGGGAGCAGATGGTGCTGGAGCCGTGCCACAGACCAGGTTTGCACATGCGAGTTTCTAAACAGACAAATCGGCTGGAGAGGGGAGCTCGTGTTACCCGTGGCTGCTTGGTGGAACTCTGCAAGAACTTCAGCTGTTTGCAGAAAATGAGGCTTTTACTCCCACTCCGAGGGTTCGGAAAAATTTCCAGACACTTGTGAAAGCCCACAATAACCAGGAGTTTGGTATAAAATGAACTAATGTCTCAATCCCAAACTCATACACTGTTGTAAGTCCATCAAATGGCCATTAAGGATTCTGCAGTGTGAAAGCTCCAGCTTCTCTGAAAGGAAAGAGCTCTGTGTTTGCTTCCACCCTTGGATACAGTTTTCTCTGATGTGAAAAGCAAGAGTTACACATTTTTTGCATTTCATCTTCCTTCATGACAGATCAGGTTTTTCAAGGATGTTTGGTGAAGGATCCCAAGAACAGCATTTGGAAAATGCATGTGCACTTCCCAGGGAAGTTCATCCCCAGTGTCCTCAGCCCTGACATGAAATGATGGTGTGACCAGCTTGCAGTGCCCATTCCTCCCCACATCCAAAAAGCCAGGTTAAAGAGGAAAAAGCTTACGACTTTTAAATACCTACAGTTTATGAATATGATAATAGATATTGAATATTATGTGTTCTGACACCAGGCCTTCTCTGTGATGGTGTGAGATGTCAGCAATTGGAGCTGAAGTTGGTGGTGGTCCTGGAGCTCACTTTTATGGATAGAAAAAAGATCAAATTCACAACTGACTGAAACAAAGCTAAAAGCAAAGTTTATGCAACACTGACCAGAATGAAAAATGAAAGCCCGATGTCTGTTAATCATCTCCAGCAGCCAGCAAAAAGTTTTATTTTAAAATCTTTCATATGTTTTTATTTAAAATATAAATATGGATGCAATTATGTAATGTTCAAAACTTACCCCAAAACACGTGGAGGCCACAAAAGAAAAAAAACAGCTCAGTGCTTTGTAAAGATGAGCACAGTTTTGCAAATTGGCCACTGGAAAGGAGTGGCTGGGCTTCCTGGGCCACCCTCAGCAGGTGAAACTCTGCTCTGGAAACACCAAACAGGGCTTTAAAACTGCTCCATTTTTCACAACATAAACCCTGAGCAACCAAACCAGCAGAGCATTCACATACAGGGTATTTTGGAGGCCTTTGAGCAAGGTTTGGACATTTCCTAATGTGCAGATAAAATATTCTTTCTGTGTGTCAGTTTTAAAGATAAATTAAGGCAGTTTGCTGTTCAGAACTGGCTACAACCTGAATCTTTTGTTCCTGGAAAAGACCTTAGGGCCGAGCCCCAGTAACCTAGATCTGAGCACAGCCACTGCCAGAGCCTCGGTGCTGAGTAAGCCAAGTGTAATTAATGGCAGAAAATCCCCAGGGTGTGAATTCCCAGCAGGCTCGAAGGGATCACAGCCCAGCCTTGGTGATGGAATGATCGTGTCACAGTGCACAGCCTTTAAACCAATATGGTGCCTAGCAGCAGATCTGTGCACACAGGGACTAGTTTTGCACTTTTGTTTTAACAGGAGCATCCCCGTTCTCAGCCCCTCTTTAGTACTGAACTGTTCAGTGTTAGATTGGTGAATATGAGTATTTTGTGCATACAAAGTAAGAAATCCAGGCTATTAAAATCAGGAAGTAGCTGGGGTGTTATAAGATGCCTGAGAATTCAGCTTAACGCTGAATATGAGGAGTGATACTCATAGAAAGTGAGTACAACAGACAACATATCAGGAGTTTAGTCTAGGTGGAGGTGAAAATGATAATGCACAGACTTGTGTGTTACTTTTGCCAGCACAAAACTCTGCCCCGGCAGGGCTTGGTTCCCCTGCCTGTCCCTGCTCGCTGATCACTGTCTCCTGGGTGCCTTGGCTGTTAACACGAGCAATATTTACCCAAATGTCACGCCTAATTGCACGTGCTAATTCTCTGTGCATGAGAGATGAGGAGTCCAAAGGAGCTTCCTTTCACCGATTCCGACAGCACAGAACAGCTTAAGATGCAACCTACATTTTACGGGGTGGAACTAAGATTAAAGGACAATTTTTCATGTAGATAAATACACTTAGCCAGTTTTATTCTGTTGACAGCAGCGTTTTCAGACCAGGACATACCTGAGTGTACTGGAGCGTGGTTTAGAACAGCCCAATATCCACTCCAGAAACAAGCTTTGGATATCAAAACGCTGAAGAGTATTTTTGATGGGAGGGTAGGACCCTGGAGGCTGCACTTCACAAAGCTGTGTGCATCCTTATGCTTAGACTGACTTGTTTAAAGTAACAGGATCCAATCCTAGGTCTGAGAAGCTCAAAAGCCATCTTTTGCCAAAAAATCCAACAATTCGAACCCAAGAATGTCACTCTGGTCCACTTTTGAGAATGTCTTATCACCTATTGCTCATAGCAGCATCACATCGTATCTCCAGCCTTGTCTGAATGGGAACAGGTCTGGAAGGGCTGGGAGCAGCCCAGGATGTTTGCGTCCTGCCAGGGAAAGCCGCCGAGAATTGTGCGGAGAATCCTGCAGCAGTTGTTCCTGCCGGTTCTGTTCCTGAGGAGTGACTCTCCTTTGGCATTCTCTGAGGTTTCATTGACACGTGTGAGCAGAGCTGTCAGTCCTCAGCCGGCAGGCACTGCATGGAGAGAGCCCTGCCCTCCGAGCACTCCCGCTGGACCCGACGGCGGCGTGGATCAGAGAGGAAAAGCCTCCCTAATGAATCCTTCAGGCGTTTTCTCAAGAAAATGTTGGCTCTAAAAATAGAGTGAGGAGCAGCAGCTGTGGCTCCCATCCCGGGCAGAGAGCGTGCCCAGCCCAGGCAGGACAGAGCCTTCCTCTGGGGCCGGCGGGGAGAGACGGCGAGTCTGGGGCTGGGGAAGTGCCTGCAATGAAAGGCAACGATAAAAACAAGGCTCTTCCAAAAACCAGTCAATCTGGGTTTGATTGCACCAGAGAGGGGAGTTCCTCTGGAGCTGGCTGCAAAGGGAAGAGGACTGGAGCCAGCAGCTGAAGCCCCTAGGCACAATGACAACATGTTTTGGAAAGTTCTGGATCAAGGCTTTTGTTTCTTTATTATTCTGTGGTTGAGCGTATGCCTCTGCTGGAAACGCAGTTTTGCTTCATCAACCACACTTGTTTATTTATAGATTTATTTTTTTAATCAAAATTATAGACTAGTTCTGCCAGTGCTTATTACACCAAAATAGTCAGGACAAAGCCCTTTGAAGCTACAAACATTTTCAGGCCTTTCATTAGTATATCGAGGGTTTCATTCCTAGAAAGTAAAAATAAGCATTGACATCATAAAGTTTCCTGGTTGTTTGTTTAATTGGGTTTTTTTTTAACATAAGTAAAGGCATTTTTGAGACTCCTCATTTCCCTTTTCTCTTGCTCACCCCAGGCAGGCAGTGGTAGCCTCTGTCTCTGCTAAGAGGGGACCAGGGCAGTCAGTGCCTGGGCTTTGGCCAGGCCTCGCTTGCCACAGCTGCAGGAACTGAACTGCCCCGGCTGGGCGCTTCTTTTTCACTGGCTTCAGATTTGGGAGATTGTTTTTAAGGGGCCCTGATGTTTTAGGAGCAGCCTGATGTGGTTCCTGTTTGTTTTGGTGGTAGATTGGCTGACAGCTTTCTGCTTGTGGTGTTCTCATCGAATGCCAGCGCTTTCACTTGAGTCAGAGGCTGAATGTGTAACCTCTTGGTGATTTTAATCTTATATTATCACTGAAACACTGCCAGCCCATTTTATGGAGTATTATCCTTCTATTATCCTTTTATTATCCTTTTATTATCCTTTTATTACCTGGAGATGCCTTCAGATTTTCCTTTAAATTATGCTGCAAATGAGTTGTTCACATACAACAGGATCATCTGGGCTGGCTCCCGTTCTGCATCCAGGGAGGAATGCCTGTCAGACATTTCCCAGTGTATTTGAGAAAAGAGAGTCTAGCTTCTCTAGGACCATTCTCCTTCCAAGCACTGAAGTGCCTGGAGTGTCAGGAGGAAGCAGTTCCAGGCAGGAGTGTGTCAGCCACAGCAGGGCACAGGAGGTAGGGAGCAGCTGTAGATCTGCAGGAGAACACCAGCTCTGCCTCCCATTCCTGCCCATCCTGAGCTCTGGAATCATTCCCTCATGTACAGGACTTAACAGAAAGCTCTCGTATTTACTTTGTCCTCTCTGAGTGCTGCAAAGTGTTTGGTGACGGTGCCATTTAAAGGAAAGGGGCCCAGAAGTGCACAAAAGCTGTTACAAAGTTCTCATCACTGAAAACCATTACTGGTGTCATTCCTCAAATTCCTGGTCTCTCCATGGGACCTGCCAGGAGGCAGCTCAGCTGTTCATCTCCCACCTCGGTGATACAGTCAGATTTCTCTGGCAAACTCAGGATATCTCTTCAAAATAATTTTATTAGTGTAAGTATCTTCAAATAATTAGTTGTAAAAGCTATTACCAGCAATTCCATATGCAAGGCTGCAGCCTGAGTTTGGAAAACATATGGACATCCCAAACTCTAATGAGCAGGCACTGTCTTTAGAGGAGAAAGAAAAGCTGTTTTCTTTTATTCTGCAATCATGAAGTGAATGTTAATCAGAATAGTTACCATTTTGGCTAGTGTCCGTTGGGATTCAGGGAAACACAAAATAGCAGCATGTCAGTCTGTTCCTGGTTGGGAATACAGTCCAACACACCACCTGACAGCTCGCTCCTCTGGGTGGAAGATCCAGGAAAACAGGAAGTATGAGTTGTCAGATATCCTCTGATTGCTTCAGCACCTTCCCTCTGTGTCTCTGGAGCTGCAGTGCTTGTTGGGACCCCGTGTCCTCCGGGGCTCCTGGTGACAGGCTGGAAGCACAGCCCAGGCTGCAGGGGTAGCTGTCACCTGCAGTGTCACCGCCCTGCAGAGCAGCTTGGCTTTTCCGGATTTTAATGGATAACTCCTGCAAAAACAACCCCCCACGGGACGGCAAGATGGGACAGAGTCATGGGTGGGAATCATCGCTGAGCCCCGGGGGGCAGGAAGGAAGGAAGAGTGGGGATCTGCCCTCTGATAGCCCCCAGGCTCAGTTCAGCTCTTTGATCCCAGCTGGAGTCCCACCTCATGTTCTTTTTCTGTTGTTCTACTTCTTTCTTCTATTTTTAATCATCAGGCTGACCAAGCTTCCTTCTCTGGGAGGCACAGGAACCACAGGAACCAGGGCTTCCTCTGTGCATTTGCTGCCCTGGTTTTTAATTCCAGTTAAACTCAGGTTGCTGGGGAAATCCCGGGGGAGATTTCTTATTCCCTGACACTCAATGCATTTGTCTGTACATTGAAATTCTGTCAGGACCTGCCCAACCACTGTTTTAATTGTTCTGTGGCACATTCTATCCTTAGGGTCTGTCCCTCCTTTGAACTGAGATCACCTTCACCCCATCCCAAGTGTGATGCTCTCCACAGACTGCAGTGCTGCCACAGGCCATAATTACAGCATTAGTTCTGCTCTTATTTCGAGTGAAGCACTGTCATTTTGTCTTTCATGGCAAAACCAAGCCTATTTCACCTCGTAACAGTTTTCTGAAAGCAACTCTTCCTGTTCAGTGAATTGTGTGTGTTCTTCCACCTCTCTTCTGTGCTCAGCAATGTCAAATTCAGTTCATATTTATTAGTGAGTACTTACCTGTCCACTACTACCTCCAGTGCTCCACATGAAAGGCAGATAAGTTCTCATTTGAGGAATAAATACAGTGGATGCAGACTGTAAATGTATATAATAATTTTTTGGTTCAGTAAATGTTACTGTTGTTAAACTGGTACTACCACGTCTCAAAGGAATTCAGTTGTGTGGTTCCTGTGCTGGATGAATGACCACTGTGATGCTTTGCACCCAGAGGGGTGACTGGCCTCCTTCAGGGAACACCAGAGGCAGATGAAGGGTGTTTTCCACCAACAGAGCAAAGACAGAAGCTTGTCAGGAACTGTCCTGCCTTTGGAGAGGAGCCAAGTGCAATATTGAAAATGACTGATTTTTGGGGGGGGGACCATCCAATTGCTACAGCAGTTGCTACATGAATGAGAATAAGCAACATTTTTCAAGGTTAGCAGGAGAATAAAGAGCTAAATAAATCCGACAGTGAATTTAAAGTGAATGCAAGGTGAGACAACAAAAATGCAGAATGAGCAAAGATCTAAATATTCCATCTGGACGTTCACAACCCAGAAGGGATGGTGGCTCTGTCAGAGGAGGCTTGGTGTAAAACAGCTTGGCTCTGGGCACTCCAGTCAGCTTCAGCACAGGGCGTTTGTTGATCAAATCCACGTCTTCCAGTGAAACCATCTGCAATGTGATTTGTCTGCCTGAGCAGAATGTAATGAGAACACACTCGTGTGTGGCAGTACACGCGTTTCTGTGCTGCTGTTGACAGCTTCAATGGTTGTTTTCATAAAACTGGAAAATAATCATAATGCTGCCCATGTAGAAAGGGGAAATCTTCTGAGAAAGTTGAATTGTCTTTGAGATCTCTCTGTCAAAGGGAAGGAGGCAATGCAGCACTGAATTACCAAAGGATTCCAGCCATGGAACAGAATCCAGAGCATGGGAGGAGGGAAAGGAACAGAATTTACTGCAAAGGCACTGCCTGGTGCCTTTGGAGAGAATATCTTGCAAACCTGTCAAATATGGCCATTCCTTCAACATCTACAGATGCAAGTAAACGTCTGAAGACAAGTTTGGGTTCTGAATGGAACAGCTGCACTGTTATTAGAAGATTCATAAAACCTACAAAAGACCTCATGAATTTCTAAAGCCTCTGAAATGGAGAGTGTGCAGAATAACATCTGCTCATCTTTCCTGAGGTCTATTGTTGCATCTGCCCTGACAAAGAATCCCAAAGAATACCCATTGTTTGTATGTTTTCTAAACACTTTAGGAGACATCATTTCTAATAGCTCATTTGAATCTCCAGGAATATCCTTTGACACGAATTCCCTCTGCAATCAAACAGGAATTAAGAGGAAAATCTGTTCTTGTTTTACTATTTGAAAAAGAAATCTGCTGAAAATCAAACACGTACAGTTGCCAGAGGCACTCATGGGAATGGTCAGGCTCTGAATGATTGGTCCCTTTCTGTGATTTTGCTTTGGTCACACAAAGCTTTTGCTTCCACCAGTGACTGGGGGGAGGGAGAATACACGGCATTTTCAGTGCCTGTGAAAACCTTACAGGGCTTCAACAGGACTGAAATAATTGAATGATGGTAAGAGGAATGTCAGTGAAGAGGTTACAGGGAAATGTAACACCTCTTTTATTCCCCTCTTCAAAATATTTCAAACAATAACAGATGCAAGAGTGGTAAACCAGAAAGTAAAATTAATGCCCATTATTGATTTAGCTTCTGAACAAGCTCTAGTTCTTCATCCTACCGAGTGTTATCCAGGTTGGAGCGTTATTCTGTAAGATGGAAGATTTTCTGTGGAGAAGCTTGAACAAGGCAGAGCTGTAGGGTATGCTCTCTAGAATCACTGAGCCATTTGGGGATTGTGCAGGAAAAACAGAAGCACCACTGCTGCTAGAACAGCTACGGTCTGTCTTCACTCCATCACCAAGGTCAATGGACAAACAAGGTTTCATTTAGTGTTGGACCAAAGTGGTCCAGAGATTTAATATGTTTGAAAGAGGCAATGCGAAGAAAACTTGGAACATTTGAATTTTTCTAACTGGGTAATTCTGACTTCCTTCTCTGTGACCTTGTGAGTGTCTTGGATAATCTCAACGAGGTATGGGGAGTTCCTTCTTGACTGACATTTTCTAATTGTTTTGTGACCTTTCCTTCTCTCTCTCTTCTTCACACTCAAGTCAGTGCTTATTAAAATAAATTCAAAAATTTTCTGTAATTAATATTGATTACTGTAGTTAGTGGTGCTGAAAATGCAGTTTATTGGCTGTGCTGCCTCACAGATCCTCCTGCAGAAGCTGAAATTGTCGATCAGAGTGGTGGGATGCCTTTTGATTCTGCACCTCCAGCCTGCTCCA
Source organism: Polioptila caerulea (assembly GCA_013397295.1). NCBI lineage: Eukaryota > Metazoa > Chordata > Aves > Passeriformes > Certhiidae > Polioptila > Polioptila caerulea. The sequence continues at coordinate 308,464 of VYXF01013008.1, read as the reverse complement.
GATAGGTCCAGATGACAGGTCCTGTCTCTTGGATTGGACTGGAAGAGGATATCATTTCAAATATGACAAATTGAGCGATAATTTTAATCCAGGATGATAAAATTATTTTCATTTATTTTAATGTACATAAATATTATTTTAATATCATCTCTAAATTAGGCTACAGGCCTCTTTGTTACTTTGAATAATTGGTAATTGAAAAATCTTTCCCATCTGTTTATAATAAAAAGCATCTGCTCAACATCTGCCAGAGAGGAGAAGTCTTTGGTGGGAGAGAATTTGTGGCTGGGAAAAAACGTGGTCTGTGTTCAGAGGGCAGAAATCATCGGGTGCACCTGCAATATCTGCCTGTTCCAATTTTAAATTCACTCACTCCAGAGATGGTTTCCTGGGAGGAGGAAGGGCTGCCAGCTCTGCCTCAGCCTCATCTCCACATCCCCCTCTCCAGCCATTGTCTAGCTCTGCCTGGATTGAATTTATTATTATTGCATAATTAATGAGAATCTCACACATTCATCTGAGAATCACACCACATTTCATTTTTTTATCTAGTGAAATCAATTTGCATTTTATTTAGTCCATTCATACTACGGACTCTTCAGTTCCAGGTTCTGTTGGCTCACATTCATGAAGAACTTGAGGGATTAAATAAATCCTTAGATATTCTATACCACATTATTCCTGGGATGGCTTTCCAAAGCAGAGTTAGGAAGTTAGGAGTTAGGTGTGTTAATAACCTGCAATCCATGATGACAGTAAGGTCAGCCTCAAGGATCCAGACAGATCTGTGCCTGGAAGTGTGTAACTCAGCATGGAGTTTCAGTTTCATCTGGAAACACCTCTTCAAAACTAACGCAAGCAAAAATTTCATGTTACCGGGTCAGAAATGCCAAACCCTTGAGATCTGGACAGTTTTTCAGTCACCATCACATGGAATTTCTCGGAGTTTGGGTGCTACATGCCGAGTTCCCAGACATTTTAGTGGTTTACCTCTCAAGTGTAAAACGGACAGGAGCCAGAGCGATGGCAGCAGCAGCAGCAGCAGCAGCAGCAGCAGCACCATGTCAGTCCTGCTCCGCGGGGGCTGGCAGCGTCCCCGGTGTGTGCAGAGGTCCCGGCACGGAGCGGCCCAGCGCCAGCGCCGGGGGCAGCCCAGACCGGGGACAGCCCAGACCAGGGACAGCCCAGACCGGGGACAGCCCGCACCGGGGACAGCCCAGACCGGGGACAGCCCGC
>VYXF01013008.1:254769-265467 GCA_013397295.1 Polioptila caerulea | reverse complement strand
GTTTAGTAGAAAGACATCTCACTAGTTCTTGCTCAGCATGCAGAAGTGTCTGCTTGTGGTGCTGTGGGAATCTGGGTCTTGTTTTCCAAAGGCCAGTGGCTCCCACCCTGGAATGCTGATGTTCCTTTCAAAGGCATTTACCTGAGTCTGTACCTGGTGTGCAGGGTAAAGTGTGGCACCTCTGTATTCCTGCTGCCCAGCATTGTGGGGCCTGGTGTGCAGGAATGAAATGAGGAATGATATATTCTTTCAAATTCCAGGGAAAGGTGGAGCAAGAAGAGAAAGCTGTTGGTGGTAGCATGATAGGAGAGAAATGGGTGTGAGGTCCTGTGTCTGTGATGTGTCTCCTGAAGGGAGCAGGGCCCAACACGTGTGTGCTGCTGTGGCCCTTTCCCCTCCCTTGCCCTGGTGTCCCTCCTGGCCTGGGTCCTGTGTTTAGAACTCTTGGAGGGCCAGGCCCCCCAGTGCTTTGCTTTCTAGGTTTTGATAGTCCTGTATCTCTTTTTAATCACATTTTCCCACAAAAGGTATTAAACATATTGATTTGTTTTTTAGGTGAAGAAGAATGGGCTGTCAGAAGCCATCAGCCAGGAGGAAAGGAAAAGACAGGAGGTACTCTGTGCCTTGGGGCTGGCTGCTCAGGCCTCTGCCTGGTGATCAGAGTTCATTGCTTGGCTCCCTGCCCTCCAGTGAAGTGTCCTCTCCCCCCAGGGAGAAAAAATGAACCCAGTGTGTGCTGAGGTGCCCTTGTCCATGCCAGGGGCTCCTGGGGTGCTCCCTGCAGCAGCTCCAGCCTGGCTGCAGCAGGGTCCTGCTGGGGAAGGGGTGGCATTAACCCACAGCTCACAGAGGGGGGAGTGGCACAGGAGGTTTGTGGCAGTGAGGATCAAAGGGCACCTGTCAGAGAGCCCCTGGGCTGTGCCTGCCCTGTGAGCAGAGCTGGGCACAGCACCCCGTGCTGCTGGAGCCCAGTGGGTCCCTGTGCCTCCCTGCTGGCAGCAGCAGCACTGGGGTGCTTGTCTGTCCTCTCTTTCCCCTTTGCTTTTCCCCTTTGCTCCTTGTGTCCATCTACTGTGCCCTCCTTCCCCACTGCAGGGGCTGTGCAGGGACCCCGGGGCTGTGCAGGGACCCCAGGGCACTGCCTGCACGGGATCTGTGCCAGTGTCTTCATTCCTCTTCAGGACATAGCTCAGCCTCCTCCTGCTGGGAGGCTTTTGAGAGAAGGCATCTATTTCAGTCATATCCTTTAGGAACCTTTAGTCTGTGTTTCCTGCATCCTTTCAAAAAGAACAAGTTCTTTGGATGCCTTTTAAATGTAAAGTTTTTAATGTTACCAAAAATGTTTTCATGCCTGAGGGTTTTTTATTTGAATTTGAGAGGTCAGTTCTTTCAGTGGGAGCTTAAATAAATATTTTTAAGCTGTAGTTACATTACCAGTTCATGCTTTTGCTGTATTTCTTTTAAACTGCCTTTTATCATTTATTCTTTATCTGTTCTTTAAATTGCTTTTTAGAGCCTATTAGATTATATTATATACATTGTCACTGCAGAAAAACATACTTGTTTGTCTTCTGCCTTGATTACTGTCCATGCCCTGTCTTCATACACATGCCATCTTTCAGAATCTGGTAGTGAGATGGATCTCTCTGCATATTTTGGATAAGAAAAAGTGTCACGGACTGATTTGAACTAAAATTATTTTCAGTAGGTCTTTCCTTGCAAGCCCCAAATCTCTGTGTGTGGCCCCCTGAGAGTGTCACTGTCCTTGGGGTTCACTCTCCTGCTGAGCCTGATCTCGTGCAGGTGAACCCCAGTGTGGCTTCAGGTGCCACCCAGCAAGGCCCAGGGAGCTGCCCCCAGCCCCTGGGTGTGTGCCAGGCACCCTTCTCTGGTTTTTGTTCCCCAGATTGTGTTTGGGTCATGGTGAGATGGTTCTCTCTCCCTCCTGCACATCAGAAGCAGTGTGTCTGCCCCATCCCTGCCTGCTGGTGGCTTTGTGCCCCTGCCCCAGCCTCCCTCCTGTGCCCTTGGGGTCACACCTGGTGCTGAGGGGCTTCAAACTCCTGGTTTGCAGTTGCATTGACAACTCTGAATATAGACTTCTAAAAAAGACTTTTTTTCTGGTATTAAATCACTTATTTCTAATTAATGATGCAACTATTACAGAATATTGAAGTCATAATCTCTAGCTTACATCCAAAACTTTGCTTTGCACCCCTGCTTAATTTTCTTTTTGTTTCTAAGGAAAAAAGCCCAGTGTCTAGTAAATCTCTTCTTTTCCCCCTCTGCTTTGCAGGCAATATTTGAGGTGATATCTTCTGAGCACTCCTATTTGCTGAGCCTGGAGATTCTGATCCGGATGTTTAAAAATTCCAGGGAACTGAGCCTCACAATGACCAAAACAGAGAGCCACCACCTCTTCTCCAACATCACGGATGTTTATGAAGCAAGCAAAAAGTAAGTGGCATTTCTGTATTTAACAGAACTGTACATCCTTAAACATAACAGCAGGTTTCTTTTTGGAAGCTGAGTTAACCATTTTCTTCCAAAACTGCTGCTGCTTTGAAGATGGCAAGTGCAGGTGGCAGAGATTAGCACAGGAGTGTGAGCAGGGCTGGTGTGGGATTTGTGTCTCTGGAACTGGGGAGGGGAGGAAAGCACAGAGTGAGTCGTGGTGGGAATGAGCAAATCCAAACAGTTGTGAGCTGAGTGCTGCTCAGGCATCCAGGCCTTACAGTCCTTCAGAGAAAGCTTAGCTGCCTTGTTGAGCTGTTAATGTGAGCTGGAGTTGAGTTCCTGCCTGCCCTGGAGAGCTGGGTGCTGTCCTGGGCCTCGCTGTGCTGGGACTGTCACCTGTGGGAGCACCAGGGCCTGGCTCTGCTGCTGCTTTGGGGCACATCCCTGCAGCCTGGAGCCCTGGCACGGGTAACAGACACAGACACACTGCAGAGAGTGCCTGCAGAGGAGGAAATGGCAGATCTTACACGATACAAATGCAGAAAAGTCTTGTTCCTGACTGGTAATTACTGCCAATGTTATTTAATCCGGGCCATGCATATGTATGTGCTCTCAGAGTAGTTCACACTCTCTTTCACAAAGTTGCTGAATGTGGCTTTGCTTCCTTGCCATTTGTTCTGTTCACAGCAGCAGGTGGATTGTGTGTTCACCATAACTAAAGCATCCAAGTGTCTGTGTTGCCTTTCCTCTCCCTGATTTCCAGGCTGAAGTGAGCACAGTGGCTGAAGGATGCTCGTGGCTTAGTGAGGGTACTGAGGGGTCTCAGCTGTAACTCTGCCCAGCTTTGCATGAATCTCTTTACCCGTGGAACAGAGAAATGTTGTGCTCCTTTCAGAAGGGGGGGCTGAAGGTTGAACAAGGATTCTGAATGGGTTTTTTATTTTGTTCCCTCTTCTTTTGTCCCCTTTGTAGAAATGCAAACTTATGAATTCTTTGGCATTAAACCCTCATTTACCTTGGTGGAACTTGTGAAGTTCTGTGTTCCCAGTCATGGTAAAGTCATTTCTTGTCTTTTTTCTCTGAGACACCACCAAGTCTGTGGAATTTGACATCTGTTGTGCAGCAGTTTGACTTCTGTCTTCTGAAGTTCATGCAGCAACAAGATGGTGTTTACTGGAGGCTGATGTGCTGTGACAGGGGCAAACCCAGTTCAGGAGCTACAGAGCAGGAGAACATTTGGGTTTGCTTGGGGAGCCTTCCTTTCTCCCTCCCATTCCCCTTTCCTTGTCTCTTGCAGCTGAGTGTGGCCCCAGAGCCACCCCAGTCTGACAGCCCTGGGCAGGGAGTGCAGCTTGTCCAAGCCTTTCTTTCCAAGGAAAAGTTCCTTTTGCAGGTACTCCTTACACAAAGTGTGAGGTGTAAAAGTAAGGGACAGTGGGGGTGGGGAGAGCAGTTCTCTTAGGGGAACTCTTACATCCCTTTTGATTAATAATCTTCAAAGGAAGTGGGAGGGAGAGGAAAAAAAAGAATGGAAAAATACCACACTAGCCTAGAGTTATAATCTTATTCTTTCTTGTCTGCAAAGTCTCATGGTTAAAGAACTTGGGTTTTTTATGACTTGGGGTAAAATCAGAAGTCATAACTCCTTTTTAAACTTAAATGAAAACATAATTTCTTTCCTAAATTTTGCAATACTGTTAAACTGAAACAAAACTTTGTGCTGGCTTCGAGCAGTATCATTTGTGTAAATAATGGAAGTGATTTTAAACCAGATACCAGCTTGGTATCTCCAAACTGTTGCTTTCCATTTTCAAGATGTTCCAAAGTAGCAAAATCTACCCTTTTGTGATAAATGGAGCATCTGTCCCATTCTGCTGTATTTTAAGCAGCCTTGGCTTAGTACAAAGCCTGAGTTTTAGTGTAGTTACCAGTGGTTTTGGTTGCTTGGACAGAAGTTTGGTGAGCTGAAGAACCTGAGCTGATAAAAACACTTTATAAAAACCTTTAGTTAAAACTGCTTAAAGCCTCTGTCTAGGAACTTTGACTTGGAACATGTTTAATGGAAACTCTCCAGCAACATCAGGATAGGGCTGTAGTGCCTGACAGGGCCATTCCTGGGGGAACAAAGCTGCCTTTGTTGGAAGCAGAATGCAGAGAGCAGAGGCTGTCTCTGCTTTTGGGAGCTCCCTGGAATGTCTGTGGCCCAGGGGAGTTGAGATGAATGATGTGTGCAGCAATGCTGAGTGTGTTTATGGAAACCTCCTGGAGCTGGAGCTCCTTGGCCCCCCTGTGATGTGATGTGCAGTTCAGGGGTGCTGGAACCCAAACTCTCACTGCTCAGCCCTCAGGAGCTGCTGGACTGGGCTGCTGGGGATGCCAGGAGAGTCTGAGAAATCAGGGCTGGGGTGGGACAGGCACAGCTCCCCAGGAGCCTCTCTGGGGAAGGAGGAGTCACAGGGAGATTGGGGAAGTGTCTTCAGGATCAGCTGGTCTGCAGGCTCAAATCTCCAAGCTTCTGGGAGAAAGGAAAGCTTTGGCATTTGTGCCTTCTCTGCCATTAGGCCAGCAAAGGGCAGATGCTTTTGTGATACCAGAGCAACATGAGCAGAAAAAGATCCTGACAAAACCATTGTACCAGGTTCTGTCTGGTTTTAAACTCAGTGTCTTAATCACAGAATATGAACACTGGGGTTCTGAGGGGTTCCTGACTCTCCAAAGATGTTCCCATCTCCTTGTCCCAGTGTCCCTGGGTGCTTTCAGTGGCTGTGTGCACATTTGCTGTCCTGCAGGTCCCACTCTGAGCTGGCTCGGGGCTCTCTCTGGGGCAGGATTGGCCTTCCCAGTGCCTGGTGTCTGACAGAGCCCTGCCAACATCTGCCAGGGCCCTGGGGTGAGGGCTGGCCCCTGCTGGGCTCTGGGGCTGCTCCCTGGGTAGAAGCTGCTCCATGGGCTGTGAGCTGCAGGGCTGGGGGTCACATTTGTGTCTGTACCTGGCTGTTGGTTTCCATTATTGGGACTGAGGGAACTCACCAAACAAACTGATTTCAGTTCTGCACTTTAATCACCCTCTCTCCAGCCAATTTTTTTTTTAAACTGGTTTTGATTCAGCATAAAAATTCTGGGGAAATAAGACTGTTTTTCCCTTTTTGACTATTTTAAATCCCTCTCCCCTTCCCTAAATAACAATAATGTTGCAGACATTCCAATTGTGTTCCTGATGAGAAGGTTTACATTTGGAGAGCTTCATCAGAAATCTCTATTACTTCCAGCTGAAGTTATCTCAGGTTGGCAGATTCTTTGCCATCTCCAGGGGGAAGAAGCTGAATTCTCCTTGCTGCCACTCCACTGGTTTCTGTCCCTGGGTAGTGTCAGCAGCACCCTGGAGTTAAACCTGCATTTCTGAATTTGGCCCTCAGCCTTCAGGAGTGTTGCAGAGTGGATGGTTCTTCTCAACAATGTAAGGGCAAGATGAGGGAAATCAAAATCTGTCCTGTGATGCTGTTTGACTTTCTCTTAATTGGAGCTAACTTTAACCAGAAAAGTCCTGGCTTTAACAAAGAGATGTTTGAAATAAATCCTTCTGACATTCAGCAAAAAAAGCTGCACACAGCATCACAGCAAATTCCTTGTTGGTTAAATTGAATGGAATCATTCCATCCCTCAGTCCTGAGCTTTATGGCAGAATGTGTCCTAAAACTGTGAGTGAAAGGGTTTGTGGTGTGTCTGGTTCCCTGATTGTATCTAATAGATGTGTGAACTAGATGATGTGGAAAACTACAGCTTTTGATTCAGACTTTGAGGCAGGATTTCCTTATGGGACATACTGGGAGATGGGACATTGATAGACTGCTCCTCTTTGTCCCTCTTTTCCCTTTTTCTTTTCCTTTTTTTGTCCTCCACTCTCCCTGCTCTTTACTGCTCTCACAGTGACTGTCTCCGATGATGTCACTGATGAAGCAGCAGATAAATTCTAAAGGTGGAAGTTGTGGCCCAGCAGGGTCCAACACCTTGTCAGTGTGCCATAACACAGCAGGAAATGTTGGAGTTCCTCATTTCCTCAGCAGAGGGAATTGGCAGCAGTGGGAGGTTCTCCCAGCCATAAACACACAAACCCCAGTGTGGGCTGGGGCTCTGCTCTGGCTCCTGGGACACTGCAGACTCCATACTCACAGGCTCTTTTTAATGTAATTTTATTATTTATGTGCCCCTTGGGGCTGGTTCTGTGACGACACCCCAAACCCACAGCAGGACAAGTCTGTGACAGCTCACAGTGTGCTGTGCCTTGGAAGAGGCTGTGTGGGGGACAGAAGGTGCCAGGGCCAGGACAAATTCTGCTCTGCACTTGCAGGCAGAGCCCTGTTTAGCAGCCAGTCCGTCTGCATTGCTGTGTCAGAACTTCACAGAACCAAAATCCAAAACCAGACCAAAATCCACGTGTTGGCCATGGCTCTGGCTGAGCAGAGAGAGCCTGGCAGCCCCTCAGGGCAGCAGCTGCCCCCGAGCACTCCTGGAGAGAGCCTTCCTTTAGCTGAGCCCTGGGGCTGTTCCTCCTGCCCTCTCCTCTGCTGTGTTTGAGGTGTGTTCCCAAAGCAAACTGCAGAACATCCCTTGGGAAAAGGTGGCGGATTTGAAGAGCCACTGTTAGTGATGAAAAAATGGAATAAAGGCCTGAAATTAAATAAAGCAGATTTCAAAATATTGGGGCTTAATGTGAGCTCATGTGTTCTAAGTATTCCCTTAGTGTTTTCTGTGCTATATGAGAGTTTTTTATGAACTTATTGACCCCAGGGAGGTGAGGATTCTTGCAGTGAGTGCTGATGTACAGAGGCTGCAGCCAGGACAGCTTTTCACGTGTGAGGGGTGACCTGCAGAGCTGATCTGTGAGCTGCTGCTCCCCAGACTGTGGGGGGTTTCCAGCGAGCATCCTGGAAATCAGGCCTTGTGCTGTGGGAGTGCCAAAAGCAGTGGGAGGCCTCCAGTGGCCAAAGGGACTCCCAGGTGGGACTGAGCACACCGGGGACGCTGTCAGAGCAAGCATGGTTAGGGAGGAGCCAGCTCAGGATTTTGGGTTCTGTGCCATTTCCAGGGTTTCCAGTCCGTGTTGGGGTGCAGTGGGGGATTGCAGGATGTGGAGCACCGTGTCCTGCTCCACCACCACGTGGCTTTTGTCCTTGGCTCAGCAGCCTCCCATACCTGTGTTCCTGCGAGCATTTCTGCTGTGGTGCTGCCTTTAATTGCAAGAGGAAATGTGCTAATGTGTGTTTGAAGCAGTTTCACTTCGTTTCCAACCCCATTTCTGGAAATTCTGGTCTGACCAGCTCAGTGATGCTGTTTGGTTGTGGCAGTGGGAGGGTGGGAAGTGCCTGTGCTGGCACTGAGCTGCCAGGGGACAGCAGCAGCCCCGGGGCCGTGTCCTGCCAGCGCTGCCCCAGCACAGACCAGTCCAGCTGGCGAAGCCTGAGGGCTGTGGGCTGTGTCAGGTGAACGTCGTGAGAGGGGGATGCTGTTTGTGTGGGAGAGTCAGCAATTGGTTGTGTCTCCCAGGTTCTTTGAGGAGCTGGAGGCGAGGCACCAGAACAACATTTTCATCGAGGACATCAGTGACATCGTGGCACGGCACGCGGGCTCCACCTTCGACCCCTACGTGAAGTACTGCAGCAACGAGGTGTACCAGCAGCGTACCCTGCAGAGACTGCTGTGAGCATGGCAGGGCCCGGGCAGCTGGGCTGGCACCGCCCTGGGGCCCGGCACCTCCCTGGGGGCCCGGCACCTCCCTCCGGGCCCGGCACCTCCCTCAGGGATCGGCACCTCCCTGGGGGCCCGGCACCTCCCTCCGGGCCCGGCACCTCCCTCAGGGATCGGCACCTCCCTGGGGGCCCGGCACCTCCCTCCGGGCCCGGCACCTCCCTCAGGGATCGGCACCTCCCTGGGGGCCCGGCACCTCCCTGAGGGCCCGGCACCTCCCTCGGGGCCCGGCACCTCCCTCGGGCAGCTGGGCTGGCACCTCCCTCGGGGCCCGGCACCTCCCTCGGGGACCGGCACCTCCCTGGGGGCCCGGCACCTCCCTCTGGGCCCGGCACCTCCCTCAGGGCCCGGCACCTCCCTGAGGGCCCGGCACCTCCCTCGGGGCCCGGCACCTCCCTCAGGGCCCGGCACCTCCCTCGGGGCCCGGCACCTCCCTGGGGGCCCGGCACCTCCCTCAGGGCCCGGCACCTCCCTCAGGGACCGGCACCTCCCTGGGGGCCCGGCACCTCCCTGGGGCTGCACAGCCCCTCCTGCCACAGCCCTTGGCTCAGCTCCCCTTCCTCCATCAGTTCAGTGCCACAGTGTGACCGTGGCCCTGTGTGGCACACCTGGCTCTGCCCTCACAGTCAGGGCTGGCAGCTCCTGGGGTTTCATGTCAGTGCTGGTGCAGCCGAGGGAGTGAAGCTGAAGGCTGGGGTGGTCTGATTCCTGCAAATCACACTTCCTTTTTTATAAAATAATGTTTTATTTAAAGTCTAGCGACTTGCACAGTGGTTTGGTGAAACACACCATTGAATTCTTCCATCCCCTTTCTCCCAGAGCCACAAATCCAGCGTTTAAGGAGGTGCTGTCCCGGATCGAGGCCCACGAGGATTGCCGGAATTTGCCCATGATCTCCTTCCTCATCCTCCCCATGCAGAGAGTCACTCGTCTCCCCTTGCTGATGGATGTGAGAACACCCACTTCCCTCTTTCCTTGCAGTGTTCACATTCTCTCCTGTTCAGTCCTGGTTCTCTCCATGCCTTCTCCCTCACACCAGTCCTGGGCTGTGCATTGTGGATTCCTGCTGCATTTATTTGCTGACTGGGCCTGGGCCCTCCTGTCCCCCATCCATAAGTCAAATACTTGGATGTTCTAGTAGGAAAATTGTACAGTAAAGGGTCAAAATGGTTCTGAAACTCAGGAGGAACGAGCAGAGGAATTGTTGTAGTGCTAGGATTGCAATGAACCCTGCAGCTGGAAAACAAAACCTGCTGTCGTGTAGGTTGGCTGAGGGCCCTTTGGCAGGGAATGCTCTTGGGGCCCTGAGGGATGGACTCCACTGCCAGGGGAGCTGTGCCCTCTGTGCAGTGACCAGGGGAGAGCCATGGAAGTGCCAGGGAGTGTTTGTCAGGCAGAATTCACACCAGCAGCTGGGACATTTCAGTTAAGGGGCCAGGACTAAGAGAGGAGCTGGACCAGCAGCAGGAGTGCAGATTGGGATCAGGCTCAGATTTCAGCGCTGGTAGGAGCCAGAAACAGAACTGATCATTTTGTTCTGTGTATTTTTTAATTGAGCACTGATGAATTTGATCACCTGGAGAGTTAATTCATTCATGGACATTAAATTCTCTCTTTTCTGCAGTACATTTCTAGGTAAAAAATGGAATAATCAGTATTCCTGCAGTGTGTCTTGGGGGGTGCCTTCCCCTTCTTGGGTTTTTCTTTCCTATACCTCCTTCCCCTCTTTGGCTGAAATAATCTAAACAATCAAATCAAGCATTTTATTTCCCATTCTTTCAGTTTTGTTTTTATTTGGAGTTGGTTGTATAAACCTTGTCTTGAGAGGTGCAAAGCATCACTTTGTTCCCAAACCTTTCCAGGGAGGCAAGAGACCAGTGTTCCCTTTATCTCAGTCCTCAGCCATGATTCAGCTCCTGGATTTGAGTTAAGATGTGAAATCTCTGTGGGTTGCAATCTGTGCTGCTTGGTCCTCTGAAGTAATTGATGTTTTGTTTCAGACTATTTGCCAGAAAACCCCCAAGGATTCAGCAAAATATGAGAACTGCAAGCAGGCTCTGAAAGAAGTCAGCAAGGTACGTTCTCAGGTCATTCCTGTCACTCCCAGGGAAAAATGGATGTTTGCCATGCATCAATAATGCAGGTGGGAAGAGCCCTGAAGCATAAAAGCTCTGCCTTGTATGGAAGGAAGGGCACTGGGGATTGGGTTTGTGCAGGATTACAGGTTCCTGCCTGGAAAAAGATCCCAGACTGGATGACACCGTGGTGGTTCTGGGTTTGTGTGAGAGCAGTGTGGGAGGTTAATCCAGCTGCAGGAGGGTGTGTGTTTGGAGCTGATCATCAGCCTGCATCAGAGCAGTGGCCCTGGGCTGAGCCCTGGCTCCCCTGGAGAAGCACAAGTGATGGGGGTCCTGGGGGTCCCTGGGTGAGGGGGAGCTGGGGGCAGCACTGCCAGCCCTGGTCACTGGGGCCCTGCAAACGCACGCTGAGGTGGAT
>VYXF01013008.1:241267-253922 GCA_013397295.1 Polioptila caerulea | reverse complement strand
TCCCTCTCTGTCCCTGTCCATCCCTCTCTGTCCCTGTCCATCCCTCTCTGTCCCTGTCCATCCCTCTGTGTCCCTGTCCATCCCTAGCTGTGCCTTTTCATCCCTTTCTGTCCCTGTCCCTCTGTGTTCCTTCCATCCCTGTCCATTCCTCTCTGTCCCTGTCCCTCCCTCCATCCCTGTCCATTCCCCTCTGTCCCTGTTCATCCCTCTGTCCCTGTCTGGACCCCACCCTGCCCTGGAGCAGCTCGGGCCGTGCTGTGGCAGCAGCAGCAGCTTCGGGGGCTTTGTCTTTCGTGCTTTTGTGTGAGATTTCCCTTTGTGCACCCAAGCCCCAGCCCTGCAGGCCCTGCTCTGGTTAAAGCATTTTTCATTCTGAGAGCCTCTTTTCTGCAGCAGGGACATGGTGCACGTGATTTGCTCTTTTGGCAATTAAGGAAGAATTAAAGTAAAACCAAGCTGCCTCTGGAAGAGAGTCAATTAGGAAAATGGGATGAACTCATTTGGAGTACAGATTAGAGGAATTTTTTGTTCATCCTCAAATAGAACTTTAAAAAGTATTTTTTGCTTGTAAACTAATCATCATGGGACTGTAATTCTGTTTTATAGCCATTATAAATTAGTTGAAGTATTTCTGTTCTTGCCCAGCCTCACAGAGTTTTGGAGATTTGTTTATTATTTNAGCATAAAAGCTCTGCCTTGTATGGAAGGAAGGGCACTGGGGATTGGGTTTGTGCAGGATTACAGGTTCCTGCCTGGAAAAAGATCCCAGACTGGATGACACCGTGGTGGTTCTGGGTTTGTGTGAGAGCAGTGTGGGAGGTTAATCCAGCTGCAGGAGGGTGTGTGTTTGGAGCTGATCATCAGCCTGCATCAGAGCAGTGGCCCTGGGCTGAGCCCTGGCTCCCCTGGAGAAGCACAAGTGATGGGGGTCCTGGGGGTCCCTGGGTGAGGGGGAGCTGGGGGCAGCACTGCCAGCCCTGGTCACTGGGGCCCTGCAAACGCACGCTGAGGTGGATGTGCCCCTGCCCCAGCCCTTGTCCCTGCCCCTGTCCCAGCTCCAGCCCCTGTCCCATCCCTGTCCCATCCCTGTCCCTGCCCTGGTTTGTGCCCCCAGAGTGCCTTCCCAAGGCAGCAGCAGTCTGTGCTGAGCCCCTCTCGTTTGCAGCTCGTGCGTCTGTGCAACGAGGGCGCCCGCAAGATGGAGAGGACAGAGATGATGTACACCATCAACTCCCAGCTGGAATTCAAAATCAAGGTAGGATGAGCAGCACCTTCCTGACCACTCAGGACAGTGAACAGTGGAATTTTCCCAGCATGGCCAGATCCTACAGTGATTCTTGGGAAGAAGTGATCTCTTGTGGCACGACAGAAATTAAAACTTTTGGTTAAGAATTTTAATTTTAGTAGAAGGTGATGCTACAGCACAGGGGATTTTGAATAAATACTGAGTGAAGAGTATTCTTTGCTGTAAAGATAAAGCTGCTGTGAAGATTTTTGGCAATAGGAGAGAGGCCAAAGGCTGCTGCTCAGTGCTGAGATTTGCTTATGTACCTGGTGGGAAAGGTGTGCCTGGGAAAACACTTCCAGGCCAGGGAAGGATGCAGGGGCTGTTTGTCCTTGCCCTTAAGGGTGGGATATCACAGGTTTCTAATAAAAACTTCCTGTGCAATCAGTCTTTTGTAGGAAGAAACAGCAGACCCAGTCACAGGTAGAGGAGGTTTATTGCACTTTCTTCAAGTATCTTTATTGTTTCTATTCAAAGTTTGCTTCAGTCCTGTTTCTGTCATTGATGTCTGATACCATAACACAATGAGGCTTCTTTTGGGAGAAGATTGTTTCATTATCAGCACGTAGTGAGCAAAGGTTGGTTCATGGTTTTAAAATCACAGCTCTTGAAAGGCTCTGGGTTAGGCTTGGGGCTAATGCTGCCTCCAGAAAGACATTTTCAACTTGCCTAAAGTATTTTTATTCTCAAACTTTGTCTAAAAATTGACAGTAATAATACTTGCTTATAGCAACAGCAACAACAAATACAACTCTCCTGGGCAAGTGACACCAGAGCATTTCCTGATGGGGGTCACAGAGTCAAGTCTTCAGCGAGCACAGCCCAGCGTCGGGGCTGAGCTGCTCTGGGGCTCCAGGCAGATCCCAGCAGTGCCCCGGGGTCTGGAGTCCCTCACCTTCCCCTGGGACAGGACGTGCTGGCTGTCCCTCTCTGTTCCTGTGTCCCTCTGTCCCTGTCCATCCCTCTGTGTCCCTGTCCATCCCTAGCTGTGCCTTTTCATCCCTTTCTGTCCCTGTCCCTCTGTGTTCCTTCCATCCCTGTCCATTCCTCTCTGTCCCTGTCCCTCCCTCCATCCCTGTCCATCCCTCTCTGTCCCTGTCCATCCCTCTGTGTCCCTGTCCATCCCTAGCTGTGCCTTTTCATCCCTTTCTGTCCCTGTCCCTCTGTGTTCCTTCCATCCCTGTCCATTCCTCTCTGTCCCTGTCCCTCCCTCCATCCCTGTCCATTCCCCTCTGTCCCTGTTCATCCCTCTGTCCCTGTCTGGACCCCACCCTGCCCTGGAGCAGCTCGGGCCGTGCTGTGGCAGCAGCAGCAGCTTCGGGGGCTTTGTCTTTCGTGCTTTTGTGTGAGATTTCCCTTTGTGCACCCAAGCCCCAGCCCTGCAGGCCCCGCTCTGGTTAAAGCATTTTTCATTCTGCAGCAGGGACATGGTGCACGTGATTTGCTCTTTTGGCAATTAAGGAAGAATTAAAGTAAAACCAAGCTGCCTCTGGAAGAGAGTCAATTAGGAAAATGGGATGAACTCATTTGGAGTACAGATTAGAGGAATTTTTTGTTCATCCTCAAATAGAACTTTAAAAAGTATTTTTTGCTTGTAAACTAATCATCATGGGACTGTAATTCTGTTTTATAGCCATTATAAATTAGTTGAAGTATTTCTGTTCTTGTCCAGCCTCACAGAGTTTTGGAGATTTGTTTATTATTTTGTTAGATGTAACTGTGGAGAACTTCATGGGAGCCCAAGGGAAGTGACTCAGATCTCGTGTTGCTTGTGTACATGGCTCAACTGTAGAATTAAATTTTTAATTAAGTTTCAGCAGTTTTTGTTCTTAAATTTTGCATCTTTTCACGAGAGAACTTGTGGGGCTTTGTTTTAGGGAGTCAGTGTTGGTTCTTCCAGCAGTGAGGGCTCAGTCCCAGCGCTGGGTTTGGGTTTGGCCCAGCAGGTACAGGCAGGCTGCAGTCGGCTCCAGGGGATTAAGGGATACAAAAAACCAACTCATGCAGAACAGGGAAGGCAGCTGACAAACTGCATGAAGGGATGTTTTTTAAAAGCATGTGAAAGGTGCTTAAATGAGGGCAAAACAGGCAGTTGTGTTCATTAGTGTGGACCTTGGGCTGCCTGCAGCCTCTGTCTCGGGGCAGCCTCAGAGGGATCTGTGTGGCCAGGACAGTCCCACACCTCCCTCCATCTTCCTGGCCCAGAGAAACAAAAGGTCCTCCTGTGGGCTCTGTCTCCTGCAGCTAGGAATAATGTGCATTAATAAAGGCAAATCTGCACATCAGGCAGCTCAGATCCTCGGGGGCTTTGGTGGAGCTGCTGCAGGTGTTGGCCCTCACCTGGGGAGAAAGGGAGCTCCTGCTCCATCCATGTGGGCTGGATAACGAGAGGAGCTGTGGGGTCCCAAAGGAGCCATTTTCAGTAAAGCCTGGCAGGTACCTGAGACCCTTCAGGAGCCCCAGTGAGAACAGCAAGGCCATGGAAACCTTCCCCTGGTGCTGCCAGAGCACGTCAGAGGGGTGAGGGAAGGAGCTTGTGCCTGCACCTCCCGGGGCAGGGAAGGTTTGTGCAGCCCTGCCCGCCTTTCCTGGTGCCACCCCTGGTCCTGGAGGAGCCCCGGGGCACTGCCACGTCCCCACTTCGGGACAGCTTCGGGGGCTGTTCTCTCCCTGCAGACACATTCCCAAAGTCAGGCTTTGCTCGGTGCCCTCAGGTCTCACAGCCTGGGATCAGTCAGGTCTGTTCATTTCTATTTTCCATGAGCAGTGGTGGCAGGTGCCCGAGTGATTCCCAGGTATTTGCAGCTGCTACCTGTGTGCTGGAGCACTGATGGAGTCCCTCCAACTTTGGTAACCTCTTTGTGTTTGGAATCTCTGAGCTCTGAGTTTATTCAAGCACTCTTCCCAAATGGATTGTACTCTGTTGTCTATTCTTAAAAAATTCTCTAATTTGGAAGGATTTCAATGTGATTTTCTTGCCTTGCAGCCGTTTCCATTGGTTTCCTCCTCACGGTGGCTGGTGAAAAGGGGCGAGTTAACAGCTTATGTAGAAGACACTGGACTTTTTTCCAAAAGAACCTCTAAGCAGCAGGTGTACTTCTTCCTCTTCAACGACGTCCTCATCATCACCAAGAAGAAGAGGTAAGAGCTTCACCAGTGTGAAACTGCCTTTGTGTCCAGTCCTTGAATCACAGTGGCTTTGAACATGATCTGGCTGGGGAATGAGTTCAGGAGTTATTTGAGCCTCTGTCATGGGTTACAAATAACAAGTAACTGCTTGTTAAACAGGATTTACTTTTGGCGAACACAATTAAAATTCCAAATTGTCAGAGGAATTAAAAAGCTGATTCTTAATGCCCTAGCAAAGACAGAAGTTTGGGGAGGATAAAGTATTGGGGATGTGCTTTCCCCTGAACACTTCCCACGATTCCAGGAGCACGAAGCTCCCTCTGCCCAAGTGCCAAAGCTCTCTGTCAGTGCTGGAGCTCTGGGAGAGCTGTGCTCCCACCCACAGTGTTGTCATGGCACCACAGCAGTGGACAGAAATGTTTGTTGCTAGCTGGGGTTCAATGTTTGTGGTTTTCCTTGAGCAGCTGAAGCTCAGAAGATTCTTAACATTGCACTAAGACATCTCTCCTCACTTCATGCTAAAAATGGCCTTTTCTGAGGCTGCACTTGGGGCTTTACCCAGAGTTCATCTTCAGCCCTGGCTCAGCAGCCACTGCCCGGCTCTGCCCCGCTCTGTGTGCTGGGATTGCTCAGGAGCTGTGGCTCTCACCTGCTGGAGATGCTGCAGACGTGGGAGCCAAAGGACTCTCCAGTCACAGGGCTGCTCCCCAGGACTGGGCAGGAGGGACACGGGCACTTGGGATGCGCACAAGGTTTGAAGAGGGATTAAAATCTGCTTTTCCCCACTGCCCAGCTTTTAGTTTATTGGGAATGTTTCTTCTGCCAGTTGTGCTCTTAGCCCCTGCTGTGTGCAGACACAGTCTGATTTTTTTTTTTAGAAAATCATTAAAAATGACATAATACTTGCTAAGCAGAGGAGCAGTGCGTGCCAGAAGGTGTGGGGATGCTGGACCCTGGGGAGAGGCCAGCAGAGATGTGGCTGCTGCTGGGGAAGGGTCAGCCCCGTCCTGCTCACACAGACCTGGCTGTGGGGGGAAATCAGTGCAGCGCTGGCTCCAGAGGACTCACGGGAAATGCACTGGCTGCTTTTATATGTGTTTGGATTCCCTTCAGCAGGAGCCTGATCCAGCAGGTTTGTGGGATGGAAGTGAGGAGTAGGAAGGATTTGTAGAGTTTATCTGTTGATTAATTAGTAAGAAGTGCTGTTATGATCACTGTGCTCATGTACAGACTGGTTGATTAATTCAGAAGAAATGTATTTATTATTCATTGCACAAATGCACAGACACAAGGTTCCCAGGTAGTGATGGCAGCACTCCCAGCTGGGATTGCCAGTTCTTCCCTTGGCTAAGGAGTCATTCAGACTAAAATACTGAACTGACTTCTTTCAAAAAAAAAACCCACACACCCCCCAAAATCCCCAAACTTACCCAAAAAATCAAAACCCACCTCTCTCAAAAAACCAAGCCCCAACCAGGCCTTTCCCTGGTTCTGAGCATCTGAGCAGGATTGGTTCCAGTAGAAGCACATTCTGTGTCCATCACTGGGGAGTGCCCAAAGCTGTGCTGCAGGAACAACCCGGGGCCACCTCAGTGTTTATTTCACAGGACACCGGTGAAATGTATCCGGGGAGCTGAACCAGGGCTCTGTGTTACCCCAGCCCCGCCGGCAGAATTTGGTTTCCCTGTGTGGAGCGGGGAGGGGCTGCAGGGACCGTCCCTGCCTTGGTGTTGGATGTGCCTGTGGCTGCCCTTCCAGACAAACCGCACGGCAAACTCAGCCCGGGCTGGTGGTTACTAAACCGTGACCGGTGTTTTCTCCCTTCCGCCGTGCCTGCAGCGAGGACAGTTACAATGTGACCGAGTACTCGCTGCGGGAGCAGCTGCTGGTGGTCCCGAGTGACGGGGAGGAGCCCGGCCCCTCTCCCGGCAGGAACGCGGCGGGGATGCTGCACTCCGGCCGCAGTTCTGCAGCTCACCTCTTCAGGCTCGTGCTCCTCAGCAACCACGCCGGGGACAGGGTGGAGATGCTCCTGGGAGCAGAGACTCAGTGAGTACAGTTACTTAAGGGATTTCTTCACCCCATTGTCCCTATGGGCTGCTCCTTCCACCCTCCCGAAGTACTAAATATTTATTTATTGATTGATTTTAATGACTTATTCTGGTTTATTGATTTAAACAGCTGGGCGAGGCCTCCATTACCGTGCCTGCAGAGCTCAGTGTAGCTGTCACAGCCCTGTGCTCGGGTCCCTCAGGCCGGGCTCAGTGCTGCCAGCTGGGTGTCACCGTGGGGCCGTGCGGGCACAGCACCAGGGGGTGGCACAGGAGTGGTGCCAGGCTCACCCCGAGTGAGCTCTGGGCCCTGAGCAGGGCGCTGTGCTGGCGCTGGTGGCCGGTGCCGGTGGCCGGTGCTGATGGCTGGTGCCGGTGGCCAGCAGTGCTGGCTGGTGGCTGGTGCCGATGGCCGGCAGTGCTGGCCGGTGCCAGTGGCTGGTGCCGATGGCTGATGACCGGTGCCAGTGGCCAGTGCCGATGGCCGCGCTGGTGGCCGGTGCCAATGGCCGGGGCTGGTGGCCAGCAGTGCTGGCCGGCGCTGATGGCCGATGGCCGGTGCCGATGGCCGGTGCCAGTGGCCGGTGCTGATGGCTGGTGGCCGGCGCCGGTGGCCGGTGCCGATGGCCGGTGCCGATGGCCGGTGCCGATGGCTGGCGGTGCAGCAGTGGCAGCAGGGCAGGGCTCGGGCAGGAGCAGCCCTGCCCCGCGCTCCCGGGCACCCCGAGGGCCGTCCTGCCTTGGCAGCCAGCAGCAGCCGGTGCCTGCTCTGGGGTGCCCTTGTGCCATCAACCTCCGGCACTGAAAGGGTTCATTTGTTCTGGGGGAAGCTCAGGCGGGACAGACACATGAAAGGGAGTGCTCCAGACACGCCCCTGCCTGGAAAAATCGATAGTTTTAGGTTGGCTTTCAAAAGTTTAGAATAATCATGAAAGGAACTGAAGATCATCAGTGCTTTCTATTAAAGATCTCATTATGAAGGCAGGAGATGATTCAGACTTGTTTGGAAATGCAATTTTATTGGGGAAAAAATGCAGGACATTTTTAGTTGTCTGGGCTTTGTATGAAAAGACATTTTGTTCTGCAGACTTATTATTGATTTGTTCTGTGCTGTTTGCAGTATAAATAGCAGTCCAGCTGATCGTCACTCAGAGGAAGAGTCTGAAAAGAATTCCTGTATTTCGAGTTACCTATTTTTATAGTCTTTTCCTCTGAGAAGGATGGGAAGGGCATTTCCAAGGCCAAACAGTTCAGAGAGTTGAGCGTGCCTTCGGAATAGTTTTGTGCAGGTAAAACTGAAATGTTTTCTCTGACACAAAGTTCCCAGCACAGTTTGAATCTGTTTGCCACCTGCTGTGGTGTGTGGGTCCCAAGGACAAAAGTTCCAGTGTTAGGTGAGAACTTTCTGTGAAGGCAGGGAGTACACGGAGGTGATGACACACAGGGGCTGCTCAGAGGTGCTGGCAGTGGGAGAAGGGCGGGCAGTGTCAGTGCTGTCCATTGTGACACTGGGTTCTGCCCTGCAGGAGTGACAGAGCCCGCTGGATCACGGCACTGGGCCACGACAGCGACGGGCACCACACGGACAGGACCAGTAAGTGCCAACTGCCGGGACTCGTGAGAGCTCTGCAGGGCAGCAGCTCTGCCCTCGGGGGGCTGCAGCTGCCCATGGAGATGGGAGAGGGGCGAGGGGAGATGTTTTACAGGACTGGGATGTGTTGTAATAACTGTAATGTGCAGTAGTCTGTGCCTGCTTTAACCCAGCCTGGCTCACTCCCTCCCCAGCACTGGCTCAGGTGGAGATCATCAGGACGTACACAGCCAAGCAGGCCGATGAGCTCGCTCTCCAAGTCGCTGATGTGGTTTTGGTTTACCAAAAAGTCAATGATGGTGAGTGAGGATTTTGCTGTCAGTAACCATTTGTCACCTCTGCAGGGGGATCCAGCTACAAAAACTTGTTTCCTATTAGCACAGGGCTGCAGTGAGTAAAAGTTCAGCTTCCAAGGAAAACGTGAGCATTTGGGTTCAGGTTTCTAAAGCAGCAGATACAACCAGCTGTGGAACGTGGCTGCTGGCCAGTTTTGGCATGGGAGGTGTCCACAAATAGGAAATTGAATTTGTCTGAAGCCAGTCAGGAGCTCAGACACTCTAGTGAATGCCAGGGCTGTCCAAGAGAAACATCCCCAGTCTGTTGTGCCAGAGCCTGGGCTTTCCTGCTACAGCTCTGGCACAGGGGGGGTGCCGAGGTTTTCCACAGGATCAAGTATCCCAAGATCAAAGTGATTCCAGCCTGGACCTGCCCACAGCTGCACTGACAGCACCAAGTGCTGGCTCAGGGATGCAGGACACTGTCAGTACTTGAGGGGCTAAACTCTCACTTGCTGTTGCTCAATTACCTGTGAAATCAGAGAGCCTGTCACTGTATGCTCTCCAGATTACAGTGGTACTGTAGCAATACTTCAAACTATATTTGAATGACTAAAATGATAGATGGTGCAATACTGTGCACATACAATTCCTTTTCCTGGTCTGGCTGCATTAAAAACACCTGCCAAAGGTATCCCAGGCTGGTGCTGGATTCCCAGTGAAGGCAGAGTGCACGGCTGGGGCAGCTGCAGAGGTGTCACTGTGGTCCCCTCCCCGCAGGCTGGTACGAGGGGGAGCGGCTGCGGGACGGCCGGCGGGGCTGGTTCCCCTCGGAGTGTGCCAAGGAGATCACCTGCAGGGCCACCCTGGACAAGAACATGGAGCGCATGGGGCGCCTGCTGGGGCTGGAAACCAACGTGTAGCCATCATACCCCGAGCTGGGGGCTGCTCCGGCTGGGACAGGGGACAGCAGCAGCACATGGACACCGGCCATGGCCCCGACAGCTCCAGCTGGGCACTGACAGCTCCAGCCGGGCACGGACGGCTCCAGCCGGGCACGGACGGCTCCAGCCAGGCACCGACGGCTCCAGCCGGGCACGGATGGCTCCAGCCGGGCACCGACGGCTCCAGCCGGGCCTGGACCCCACCAGCAGCAGTGGCCTGGACACTCTTCTGCAGCTCCTGCCTCCTTCCACCCTCCATCACTTGAGCACCTGAACCTGTTTCCAGCAGCAGCACTCTGGAAGGGAGAGGCCCCAGCCCCAGCCCTGGCCCTGGTGCTGATCAGCAGTGCTGCCGTGTCCTGCTCCCAAGGAGCTGCAGTGCTACTGCCCCAGCCCGTGCATGGGACACGTGCCCTGGTGCCAGCACCTGTGTGGCACCTGCACCCCAGAGCAGCTCTGGACTCTGTAAAGGCTGACCTACCTCTCCAGTGCAGACCCGGGGATGTCCCAGCCTGGCACAGGCAGGGCTGGCACAATCCTGGCCAGGAAGCTGCAGCTGTGCCTCCCTGAGGGTGCTCAGACTGGCTCCAAGTTCTGCTGTGGGCAAAGGAAAAGGTGCCACACTGCAGAGCAGCTGCTGCTGCATCCCAGCACTGGTATTTTACTGCAGTCTCTGCTGCGAGTGGGGGCAGCCATTTCTGGTTTCCTCAGGTGTCTGCAGAGCTCTTGCACTTCCCTCAGGGAGGAGAACAGGAGCTCCCTCCCTGCCCTGGGAACAAAGGCACTCGAGGGTGAGCAGAGTGCAGGGCAGGGTCTGGGACAGTGTGTGTGACAAAAACCCTCCCTTGTAAGGAGCAGCTGCTGCCTCAGCAGTGTGCAAACCAGAGGACAACTTGCAGCAGCAAGGCTTTGTTCCTGTGGCCTTCCCCAGCCTCTGCAGAGGGGCTCAGTGCTGGTTTCCATCCTGCTGGAATGTTTGTAAAGAGGTGTAGATCTTCATCATTTAAACCACACTAGGAAGGCAGTAATTTTGTACAAAAATACTTACCTGGACAGTGTGACAGTGGGTACACAGCCTTGCAGATTAATTTATAAGTGGACTGATAGAATAGTAAAGAGAGATACTGTAAATTGAACAAAGACTTATTTAACATAGTAAAAATACTGCTACTGTTTTAACAAATTTTATTGTATACATGTGGATGTTTAACACATAACTGAATGTATAAATCCAGGCATTAATTTTATTCAGATTTTTTTTAATACTGTATATATTTTTCATACCTGGTTTTTCAAAAAATGCTGTAATGTTTTGTAAAGACATTTTTCATTTTTCCTATTGTTGGACACAGGTCTTCAGGAATTAAAAGACTTCAATGATTTTATAGGACAACAATCAATAAAATTCTTTTAAATCCTTACTAAAAAAGTTTTGATTTTTTTCTAATGCTATAAAGCTGCCAGTTGATAATGTCATTTTTGTCAGAGAAGTTAAATCTCTTCAGTAAACGTTGGCATTTTAGATTTTCCTGTCCTGTAAAGATAAATAGCACCATGCTGTGTCCTACCTCAGCTGCCAGATGCCATTTACCTGGGACAGCAGCTCAGTGCTGAGACACCATGAGGAGGGAGGGGGGAAGAGTCTTCAGTTCCCTCTGCTTTTTGTAGTTTGCACAGTTCAGCTGGAAGGGACCTGCAGCCCTGTGCAGTCCAGGCCCCTCAGGGCTGAATCCTGTTCCTGAGTGCCCCTGAACACCCCCTCTCCAGGGCCTGTCCATCCCCCAGGGAAGCTCTGCTCCCTTGGGCTTCAACTGTTCCTCCCCAGCCTCTTCCCTGCAGCCCACACTATTTTCATTAGCAAAACCCAGAAAACAGTCATTTTAACACTGACTTCTCTATTAGCACTGCTATTGCAAAGGAAATCATCTAAAGACTCAAAGTTTTGATACTGTGAGCACACAGACACAGCCCCTCCTGTTTAACTGGAGGAGGGCTTCACCCCAGTACCTCCTTTTTAATTAAAGCCCAGCAGTGACACAACTCACCTGGGAGTTGGTTACTGCACAATCAGCTCTCATTTTTGCAGGGCATGGAATGTGTGTCCCCTGCCCTCTGTAACCTCCCTCACCAGGAAGCAGGCTGCCAATAAAAGGCTCTCAGTTGCCCAAAGGAAATCTCCAAGTGGGTCGAGGTGTCCCCGTGTGTCTGGGGGCTGCACAGGGGCACCTGTTCAGAAATGCAGCACCCACCTGAGCTGAACCTGGCCCAGCACCCCCACAGCCATGGCACACCTACGAACAGCTTTGGTACTGTCTTTGCTGCTGCTGTGCACCAACCCTGCAACAAAACAAATGCAACATCTCTATCTGCTGAACTTTAACAAACACTCTAATGTGGAGCTGTTCTTGACTTCCACGGCAAAGAGTGCATTTGTTTCCATTATGCAAAGCTAATTTGCTGAAAATAAAAAGGTAAAAAAAGCACTACTTTAGTCACTCTACACGTGCTCAAAAAGCACAGTCTGCTCAGCATCACACTTCCAGGCACACACCTTAAATCCTGCATCAACAAAATATATTCACCAAAGTTCTTGGGTTTCCCAGCTGTTTTTTGTTTCTAAAGTAACACACATAGCAAAACAAGTGCTGGAAATAAACAGTAAATCCTGGCACCTAGGGTGAGGAACTCCAAGGCCTTTTCTGCTGTGATCTGCAAATGATTTTCAACAGCGGTATCAAAACTTCACCATTTAGGCAAAATGGAGATAACATGAAGGTCAGGCAGAATTTACTACATCACTCAATTACTACATTCCATAACCCTGAGTTCTAGAAGGCACTAGAAACTAAGACAGAAGCAGACTTCATTAAGTACAACATGACCTTGACCACTCTTTGTCTCTGGCCAGCCATTTTAAAACCAAGTTAACAAACCTTACATCAGCATTACCTCTTTAACATCTTAATAACCTGATGTGGTGGTTTAAGCCTGGTTTGCAGCTCATCCCCACGGTGGCATGGGGGAGAGATTCTAATTTCTTCTAACTACTGCAAAAACCATGGAAAAGGAGAGTAACGCAGGTACCATGTGCCAGCCTGTATTTTCTACATTACATTTATCCAGCTACGCCAATAACAGCACTAGGGCGGCTGCTCGGTAGGAACCTGCAGCTTTTCCTCCATAAGGCCCCGGTTTGTGCCGCACAGCCGCCCCCTGCCCTGCCCTGCCCCGCGCCGCCCCTCAGGGCTGGGCGCCATTTTGTTGCCTCTTTCCCCACCGACGCCCTTTGTTTCCAGCACAGAAATCTCCCCCCCTACAAATTATTTCGTTCCCAAATCCACACAGTTATCGCTCATTTAGTCCCCTGTTCTCTCCCCTTT
>VYXF01013008.1:226164-241228 GCA_013397295.1 Polioptila caerulea | reverse complement strand
CCCTCCCCGCAGCCGCCGCTGTCTCTTTTCCCCTCCTCAGCCTCCCTCCGGCATCCCCCACCCCGGGCAGGCTGATTCTCCCCCTCCGCCTCCTCACTGGAACACCTGAGGGTGGCACAGGCCATGGCTGCTGGGGCGGGAGGTTAAACCGTGTGCAGCTGCCACGGGCCATGAGGAGCTCGGCACCTCCAGCCCGTGCTAACCCAATGCCAAGCACCTTTAGCCAGTAACTTCGACTTACAAGTTTCACCTGTGCTGCTCTGCTTTCCTCGGGATAAAGTGCAGAAATCCTGCAGAACTTAATGATTAAGGTCATTTTTGCCAAGAGAAAAAAAGCAACAAAACACCAAAGAAGGGAGAAAAGTTGTATTTCCAGGCTTTTTTTTCTCAAGGATAAACCTCAAGATCCTTAACAGACTTTGTTATTCAAATAATCTTCCAGAGCTGGAGATCATTCAAAACAGAACAACATTCAAAACATCGATAACAGTTGAAATAAGACTTGCAAAAACAGACTCTTAATGGAATACTATAACCCATATGTGAACTTCTTAAAAAAAATCAAAAAACACAAAACAAAAAAACTCCCTTGAATGCAATGAAACCTTAACACATAATCCAAGATGACTTTTATCTAACCATGCTTTCTGTAATCTGCAATTTCAGGCAGTAGTGATGATGGATGGAGACAGAAGGCAAAGGAAGATTAATTGAATGGGATGAAATGCAGAAAAGGAGAATTTCTAAAGATTGTTTCCTCCCACCGTACAAATTCAACAAGTGTTTTCAAGTTTAGTTTAATTAAGCTGTAATTACCTTCTGTGGAAGTGTTGGTGAGCAGATTGCTGCACAGCTGGAATAACACAGCAAGTATAATTACTCACCACACTCCATTAAAAACAAAAATAAAGTTTAGGTATTATTAAGCAGTATTTTAGCAGGTTTTTAAAATATCTGTTACCTGATGGGTAAAAAACCCAAATAAAACAGCTACAGCAGGACAAGAACCGTACACCATCCAACAACTGCCTTTCTCTCCCTCCCAAAGCTACACCGAGCACAGGACACATGCACGTACACGTACTGCCCACTGCCTGCTCCTCAGGATGAGGAGACCAGCAGCTTACCCTCTGCAGTTGTTCCTCTAGCCCCAGAAAGCTGTGCAGGCTCTGCTGGCCGGGCTCAGGTCAGCTGTAGCGCTCGCCCTGGAAGCGCGGCGCGAAGTTGCGGACGCCCTCGTTCTCCTGCGTGGTGATTAAGTCAATAATGGCTGTCAGCACGGCTGTGTCCCTGCACTTCACGTCATGCCAGTCCACGGGATGGGGGTTCTCTATCTTTTCCTGGAGCAGGTCATCAAGTTCTTGTCTCAGTTTCTGGGAAGTGTTGTAATAAAGGAAAGAGGGAAGAAGGAAAGAGATGGGCAGTTAGAGCTGCACAGCATCAACAGAGGCTCCGGTGCCTCGGGCCCTGTGTTCCCCTCACCTCTACACTTGCTCTTCTCCCATCAGTCATTCCCACATTGCTATTTGCAGGATCTAACACTGTCTCTCAAAACCCAGTCTCTTTGATGAGAGACAACCATCTCTGCATGTGATGCCTCTAACAGCCCATCCAGCACTTAGCTGACTATTGCAGGATTAAAAAGACTGGTTTAAAATAAAATTTAAAAGAAGAGTCAGGTATGATTTCTGTGATCTAATATTAAACAGTTCTATGGAACCCATTCCTGCTAACTGAGGAGCCCCACTCTCATGTTCCCTTATCCATGTGGATATTTCCTGGACTGACCAAGTCCTCCTACAGCTTCTGTGCAAAATGAGACCTCTTGTTTACTTTGTGTGCTTGAACTGCTCACTGGGAGTGCACTTCAAACATCATCTCCCCGAGCAATGAATCAACAGGCACACAGGAATACCAAATCCAGAAATCCCTGAGCACAACCACTGAGCCTTCCAGGTACATTATTTTGAAACAGTCACCTTGACCAAGTTGGCTATTTTTTCTGGAGACTGGAAAATGATCCACTCATCCACAGCGATGGTGTCCTGGTCCTTATCCTTCTGAATGGATATATCCCCTCCAAAGAACAAGAGGCAGTATGGAGACACCTCTGTACAATCATACAGGTAAATCTGCACAACAACACAATTGTTTGATCACCCTCAAAATACCTCAAGTGCCATCAGGAATCCTTAATGAGACTCCTACAGAATTCCAGAAGATCCTTACTCAGTTATTTACAAGTTCTGAAGATGCATGAAGCAACTCAGTTCAAAAAATGCTAAATGAAATCAGACTGAACAAGGGCAAAAATAGTCCCAAGTCTTTCACACAGTGGTGAAATCAAACCAGATGCTCCATAACACTGAAAGGAAAAAATGTCAGCATATTGAGAAATGTTAAGACTGGATTGCAATGAAAAAAAATTAAACTAAAATATAAGAATTTACATCTGTTATTGCCAGACTTTCAAAAACCCCAAATCCTCCAAAAAACCCCAAGAACTACATCACTGAAGTTTATTACTTGTGGTACAATACTCCCAGCATCACAAAGGCCATAATCTGATGGAGTACAAGGAATGGCCCAGGACAGGAAGGCCCCGGAACAAAGGCTGTTCCCATCCCCTCTGAACCCTGATCCAGCCTCATCCAAAAAGGGACAACAAAACAAATGAAGCCCACAAGCACAGCCCTGACTCACACTGCTGGTCCTCATCTTCAGATGGTACACGAGCCAGTTGTAATGGAACTCTGTTTCCTCTGCATTCACCGACTTGGGATGGATGTTAACTGAGCCATCTGTCTTGGTGCAAACTTTCACCCTTCAAAGGAAAAACAACAACAGAAAAAGAGTCTGATGATATCAGAGGTGATAAATCAACAGAGCAGGATCCCTGGGGTCTCTCTTCCCAAACAAGCAGAACTGACAGTGTTTGAACTGCTGCTGTAGAACCCCTTTAGAGCAGTGCTACTGAGATGTTGTAACATTATCCATGGCATGACAAGGTCACACAAATTATTCCAGGTGTTAGCAGGAATCCAGATGTTAAAAAATCAACAATCCCACCCTTCTGAGAGGAAGTAACACACAACCATGACTCAAACCCTACAGTGAGATTCATTCAGGCACTCAAGCCACTGCTTCACCTTGCCAAATTATGCCGTGTAGAAAACACTGTGAATACAAACCAACATGGAACCAAATCCTCACATTTTCCTCTTTTTGCTGAAGCTGGGACGGATCTTTGCCACTTTGGGATAGAGGCCAGCACAGATGACTGCTTTAAGCAGCTTCTCATTACCTGCAGGAGACAGCAAGATAAGTAAGGCAGTTCTGCAAGCTGAGATTTCAGCTGGGATAAATTCTCCCTCTCCCTCTCCAGTTACCTGAGTTGGTGTTAGATTTGGGATCCTTGGGGTTTCTGCTATTCACAAACCCAGCTGCAAGGAGATGCTCAGCAAACTGTCCTTTCATGTTATGCAGCATCTAGGAAACAATGAACATTGGCCCAGAATGATGCTGCACCAAAGGCTCCTCCTCCTCCCCACACACAGGATCCTGCCTGAACCTGGCAGGATCAGTTACCTGCAGGGTGTTTGAGGACAGGAAATACTCCCAGCAATAGTCCTTCTCATTCCTGAAACCACAACTCCGAGCCTCTTCCCAGCCCTGGAAATGCAAACCAGAGCTCTGAGGAGTTTGTAAGGGAACACACACTCCAGACAAGGACAGCAAAAACTGGAGGCCAACCAACATCACTCACATGTTCCCTGCCAGAGGGACAGTAAATGCTTTGATCACTCTGTGCACACACCACAGTGCAGGAAAACACAACCTCACATATGCTGAATCACAACCTTCCTTTTCCCTGGTGGGCAGTGACACCTGGCTGTGTTTGCCAGAGCACCCTTTGTTGTAATTAACAGTTCTGGGCAGTAACTGTGTTTTCCAGGCCATTTATTTCCTCCTCTGCTCACCCCAACACAACACAGCCCAATGTCCAACACTTCTGAAGTTGGCTTCAGCCTCTTGTAGAGGCCAGAGGGACAAGAAGGAACAACTTCAGCAAGGTGACTACAATACTATGTTTTCTTTGTCTTTTTCAGACTTGTCCATCAGAAATCAGGTTACTGAGCCTGGAGACAAGATTATGCAACACTAGAAGGGTGAAAATCAGTTTGGTTTTATGTTTCTGTAGAAGCCAAACAAGAAAGCCTACAGAGCATAAACTGATCCGCTTTTTCCTTAGGATCATCTATTTTACTCAAATTAAAACTCTAGAAGGAAAAAACCACACGAAAACATGCTTACAGTGAAAGCATTCACCACAGTCAGATGGTCACTTTTTGAGTTCTTCGACAGCTCCTTTCTTCTTGCATCTGCAATTTTCTCTTTGCCCTAAAAATTAGAACCTGTATAATATCCAGACTGACATGACAGTTCTCTTTTCCAAATTCAGGTACATCTGTACAGCAGTACTCTGTATGTAACACATGAAAATTATAGTTATTTCCAACATTCCACAGGAAAAACAGTAATTCATAGCATGCAAAGGCAATCTCACTAGTAAAAATATAATTACCATGACATTATTGAAAGTGCTCTTAAACTATAACACCTCACTAAGTGCCAGCATCCTCCTGAGATTCTTAAGCTCCCACATGTAATTGTCATCTGTGAGACTTTACCAGGGGGATGACAAAAGGGTCCTTGAAGCTGAGGCTGGCTGCAATGGTCAGCACGGGGTCCAGGCAGCAGAACAAGGCTCCAAACAGGATCATCTTCCCAATGTGTGGCTCCACAGGCAGCCGTGCCAGGTGCACACCCAGGGGAGTCAGCTCCTCCTGCCTGTCCAGAGCATTCTGCCAGGACAGAGGCAGAGAGGAAAGAACAAACACACCATGTGAATTGGGGAGGGTTTCCTTGGAAAAGCCACTGGCACACAGCTATCACCCACTAACACCCAAACCAGATGCTTCTATTTATGGCTACAAGTCATTTGTACAACTACCACCAGAGCAAGGAGTCAGCAGAACAAATGTGCCATGGCTCTGTCCTCCCCCAGCACCCAAGGGAACAATGACATTCAAGGTGCTTCTCCCACATGCCTCATTTGTCTCCAACTCCTCAGGACCCACCTGGAACAGGAAGGCTGGGAGGCAGCAGGGGGTACAGAGGAGGGAGTTACATCAACACCTGCAGGGAACTTAAATGCAGGGTCAGGTGTGTGTTTGGAGTCGTTGAAAAGGTCCCTGAGCTCAGGAGCTCTCTGCAGAGCCCCTGTCACTGTGCATTGTGTGCAGTGAGGCTCCATGGAGGCCCTGCACAGGCTAAGGGGATGCAAAGCCCAGGCTGTGCAGTCAGACCTGCAGGTAACACACACAGTACCACAGCTCTGAACAGATCAAACTGCACATGAAGCAACACTTTACCAGCTCCATGAGGTGATTTATGGCCAGCATCACAGCATCACGGGAGGGGGGGTCCATCAGCTTGCTCAGAAAATAGGCAATTCCACCAAGCTTCAGGATCTGAAAGGGAAATCACAACAAAAGCCTACAGCAACTGGAGAAAGAGGGGTGCCTAAAATTGGTTAGCACATTCATTGAAATAGTGTGAATAATTCACAGCTTGAGTTAGAATTCCTTTAGTTAAGAACTAAGGACAAAAAAAAATGTATTAGTGATGAAATCACTAAGGATCTATTCTTCATTCAGTTCACATACACACGGCACTCCTGTTTGCATAAGGAATTCAATGCAAACTGCCAAAAAGGGAAATTCACACCAGTTCTAAAACTACTTTGTAGTAAGATTCTTCTAAGAAATCATATAAATTGACTCACTGGCATTCTCACTGAAGCTTCTCTGATAGAATGATAATGTGATATTTGGGGGAGAGCATCGTTCAAATTTTGTTAGTGGACTTCACCTTTTATTGATACCAGACAATTCTGTTTCCCCTGGGTTTAATGCACCCAGATACCAAGTGTGCATTTACAACAGCTGCTGCAATTATTGGCTAAATACACTGCATTTCTGGAGTAAGAGAATTTTGGTTTAACAACCCCTAGGCTCACAGTTGCATTAACTTATTCCAATGGAAGAGTAGATAACAAATACAATTGATGATTCCACTTACCTTGATTTGTAAGCAGAGTTCTTCCAAGGGTGTCCTCAGGATCTCTGGTAGCTGATAATCATCCAGCAGGCTGGCACGCAGGCCGTTGTACAGATGGTAGCAGTGGCCTGGCTGAACTCTGCAATGATTTAAAGAAACAATTCTTTTGTGTTTCGCTGTTTGCTGTGGAGTTTTTCCCCTATGAAACTGTGACATTATGGCTCTGTTTGCTTACAAAAAGCTTCCCAAAACTCCTCAAGGAAGGACCAACTCCTCAGGACCCACCTGGAACAGGAAGGCTGGGAGGCTGCATTCTATTCTATTCTATTGTAAAAGCCACTTCAGTCTTCTCAAACACAGGCCCATCAGCAGGGAAAAGGCACAGAGAACACAGAAATTAATTTTTACCCCATTTTCACTTTACTGTATCAGCCTCATAAATCAGGTGTGAAGGCAGTGACAAAAATTAAAATAAAATGCAGGGCATTCTTCTATAGGAAGGAAACTCTGGAGTTAAACACAGCACAAGTAAATTCAGCTCCTTAGGAAGACAAGGAAATAACTCCTTGCCCAGAACAGGAGCCAGCAGTGCCAGCACATGCAAATAACAAAGAACCTTGAGCACTGTTGGAAACTCAGCATCCCCAGCCCCCCTGAGCACACCCCACTGTTCCCACCTTCCTGCTCGACCCTTCCTCTGCTTGGCATTGGCTTTGCTGACCCACTCTGCTGCCATGGTGCTGATGTTGTTCTGGGTGTCAAAGTGAGTCTCCTTTATCTTCCCCCCATCTATAACGAACACGACGTCATCGATTGTGATGCTGTTGGAAAAAAAGAGGGGAAAAAAGCAACTTTTCATCTTTGGAAGCTGGATTGGGCTTGGTCTTTCTTCATTCCCTCCCAAACAGAGTCAGCAATTAAAAAAATCTCTTTGGAATTTCATTAAGAATGATGTTACTAAACAGTTCAAGAAAGAGCTGATTTCTTTTCCTCCGTCTGGCAGAAGTCCCCACTTGGGTTCTGAAGAGAGGACAGGCAGCTCAGATTATTCTGTACAAGTCATTCTAGCAATTGTTTAGTATTCCTGTAGTTTAATTCTTCAAAACAATGTAGTTGGTTGAATTGTTTAAAACAATGATAGGAAAACTCTGTTTAGTCTATAAATATTTCTAAAGACAAAGTGTTACAAATGAATGGCACAAACACAGAAATATATTTTCAGGAACATTAAACAGGTTTATACTTTAAATTATCACTTCCATTTCTTTTGTTAAGCACACAGCTTTCCTGGCTCTGGGCAGGCAGGCACTTACCTGGTCTCTGCAATGTTGGTTGCAATCACAATTTTCCTCACTCCTGGCGGGGTTTTCTTGAACACCTGTAATTATCCAGGGCCCATGTATGTCTTTGCCAAAGCCAAACATGTGCTTCATTCTTTTTGGTATTTTGTTGTGAAATATTGCAATAAAAGAGAAGCATACCTGAGTCTGGTTAACAGTAGGCATCAGTGAATGCAAAGGTATGATAATAAACCTATCTGAAAGTTAAAAAATCAGTAAAAGATATGGTATAAGAACAGAAACTTTCAATTATACAGGAAAATCTATTAAATTAACTATGCAGAAGAGAGAAAATAGGCTGTAAGTCAGGCTACTGCTTCTTGCTCTGAGATCACAGATATTTGTATCATAATAGCAAATCCTGAAGTAAAAAGGTATAAAGGCCTTTTTTATGATGCTATAACAGGACAAGTTCAAGAAAATATATGAAGTTATGTATAGTAATTTAGACTTCCTTTTTAAATTCTGAAGTTATTTAATAATTGGTCAGGTTTAATACACAAACTGACAATCTTCCAACAAACTGGAACTCTGCATCTATGGAATGTACACAACCACACTGCAAGTCACCATCTGAACAGTCAAGAGCCCAGCTAAGACAGGTGAGATGGAAATATGAGATGCAAAAGGACAAGCTAAAGTGTGTCAGACAGGCACAGAGTGCCTGAGAGTCTGTAAGAAAGCTCAAATGAACAGAATTTAAGGGAACTATCAGCAAAGCAGGGGGAGCTGCTCAAGGACAAAGCACAGAGGAAGCGCAAACAGAACAGAGTTTAGTTTTGGATGGGAGCTGTCCCAGCTACAGGAAAGGACAAGAGTTTTCAGATTGTCATTCCCACACTGAGAAAAATGAGTTGTTAGCAGGGGAAAGACACCACAGACACACAAAAACACTTTGGAAAGGAGACAAGGGAAAAATGAATCCAGTGTAATTGCAGCAACCCCATGCAAAAGCAGCCTGCCCCCAGTGCCAGAACTGCCACAGAGAGTTTGGGTTTTACCTGACTTAAACATCACTTGAGACATCAAGATCTCATGCAAAGTGCTGATGTTATCCCAGCCTGGCAGAAACACCAGAATTGCACCATCCTACAGGGAAAAGAGGCAGTGAAGGGAAGAGAGGTCAGAACACATCACACTGCACAGAGAGCCAGCTCCTCACACTGAGGCATGGTGGGTGTGTGACACCTGAGACCTCACTGACCCAGTCTGGAACAGTCTATCAAGGGGGCTTTTTCTAGAAAAGGGCTACCTGCATGTATTTATCTGAATGTAAGAGTAATTTAAAGCAGTTCAATTACTTAGAAGAGCAACAAAAATTTCTCTTCTTTCTGTGTGACCAGCCAGCTCTGGCACTGCCCCCAGCTCAGTCCCACTGTACCTCCTCTTGCAGCACAATGTGTCTGATCAGTGCTGCTACAAGGTCCAGGTCCACCTTTTCATCATCCATCATTTCCAGGGCATCAATGGTACTTGCTGAATACCTGCAGCAGGGAAAGCACCGACACTGGTCCCTCGGAACGTGCAAAGCCAGGGCTCTTGCTCCTGCTGCCTGGCTCTGAGAGAGCCACCCAGCCACCAACCCACCCCCAATCAGCTCAGTTCTCTGAGCAGTTCCTGCCCCTCCAAAGTACTCTCCACATTTAGTTCAGAGTGATTACTGTCAGTTCAGAACAGCTGAAGAATTACCATGGCATGACTGAACTGTCTCTAAAGCACTTACATGACCTCTCCTTCTCATCAATGAGCCAAGGAGTGACAATTAGTATTTAGGTAATGAACTGAAATTTAACTTGAACAACTCAGAGGCAAAGGGAGCTAATCCTGCTGTCTCTAAAGCACTTCACTGGTTGCCAGCCAACTGTACAGACAATTCCATCATCATTTTCCACAGCAGCCACTACCACACTGTTACTAGAGCCCAGCAACACAGTACAGAACCAATTTATGGTTCTCACTTCAGAGCTGCCTGAAAACTGAAAGCAGAAGAGAAACTCGGGTCCAACCTGCCCTGCAGCTGCCTTAGGTAGCCTGGCCACTGCTGCCTGTACATCTCCTCCTTCTCCTCCTTCTCAGGCCTGCTCACGTGGCCCTGCATGAAGCCCTTCCTCCAGTGCTGCCGCCGGTCCGTCTTCTCCGGGGTGTACCTTTACACAGGAGGAGCAAGCACAGTTCCATGGGAAACTGAGGGACTCCAGAGCAGCTGCACAGTTTTCCAAGCCATGGACAATATATTTATTGTGCTTTAGCTACCCCACGTGTAAGAATCCTCAGTTTCCCTTCTAACAGAAATCTTACAAAAGCAGGGACCAATCTTAGTAAGCATGAGAATGTATAGGAATAAAAAGTGAACAACAAAAAAGCCTAGTTTGATTTAAAGACCTGAAAATTCACCACAGCAATAGAGAAATTGTTTTCCCCCTCAAGCCAACATTCCCAGGTAGCTATGTGCCATCTGTAATTAATGTACAAGGCCTCCCTTAGGTTTTCTGTTGAAAAATACAGGCAATTCTTCTTCATGTCAAGTTAATCTTTGAGCGTACGTACACTAAGCCAACCCCCCCAAATATTCTCTGAAATGATGTTCAGAAAAAACACTTGCCTCAACTTCTCAATGACATCTTCGAGCAGATATTCCACCACTGGGAAAGTGAACCCAGGGATGTGAATCATTGGGCAATGGTCTGTGGGGGGAGGCAGAACTCAGTTTTAAAACCCCTGATGAAATATTGCACTGAAAGAACAGAAGCAATAAACATTCCTCACTGTTTCTGCAATATAGCTGCCATGTCTACAGGACATTTCCAGCTGTCAAAGAAGATGTCCCATTCACCCCCAAATAGGGCTGCTCAATTAACAAACCACAGGCAGCAGGCAGTATTCTGCACAGCAGGATGTTCAACTGGTTCCAGCTACTGGAAAAAGCTGGGAGACGGAACAACTCCAAGTTCAATCTGCTTGCCCACTCACAGCAAGAGTGCTAAAACACAGTACACATTTACTAGGAAAACTCTGTGGATTCTGTTTCTGTTTTCATGTCTGAAAAGCAAAACCAGAAGCAATGTTGGGTCGTAATGAGATAAAACTGAGAGAAACTGCATCTCCGGCAGCTGGCAGATATTTGTAAAACTGAAGTAATTTCTTCTTTTGATACAAATCAATTCTATAATTTGAGAACTGCACTATACTGTAGAAGCCTAAATTACTTAAGAGGAACACTTCCAGGAAGCATTTCACCTACCAAAGTACTCAGAAAACTTCTCTGCATTTAAAGTAGCACTCATCAGTATGACTTTGAGATCCAGTCGAACATTCAGAAGATCTTTAATAATGCTCATTAAAACATCTGATTGAAGATTTCTTTCATGGATTTCATCAAGAACTACATGACTGATGCTGGACAAGTGCCTAAAATAGAAGGGGAAGAAGTTAAACTTTTGTTTTTAGAAAAAATAAAAAGTAGAGCCACGTCTGTTTGGAACAGCTCAGGACTCATTTAATAATTGCATTCATATCTGATTAAACAGGAGCTCTTACTTATCTGACTGGAGCCACTGCAGGACAATTCCCGTGGTACAGTACAAAATTGAACCTTGTTTCCTTGGCAACCGACTGAAAGAGACACAAAACAACTCCTCAGTTCTCTTCTGTATCCAAGAAAATACTTTCAAACCTCAAACCCAGCTGCAGGTGCCACTACAGACACGGTGCAGATGTGCCTCACTCACAGCACCAGGGCAGGGACAGGAACCAGGCCACTGCTGCATCACTTCAGTGCCTGGGGAATGGAGCAGGGACAGGCCCTCACTTCCCAGGCACCCTTTGCCATGTCCTGCACCCCGAGGTGCTGATCCCCACCTCGTGCAGCTCTCCAGGCTCAGCACAGAGGCACTCACATGCACAGCACTGTGAGCAAAGACCAACAGCAGAGATTCTATGAACTCCAATTAAAATGCTGGGAGGGCTGAGCTCTTCTCTCTCACCAGCAGTTTAAGTTCAACAATAGGGTTCCATTACGTGCTGGTGCCACTTCAGATTTTTAAATTACAGCCAACTACAAATGAAAAAGCTTTTGCTCTGAAAGCTTCTGTCACAGTATCTATTAAATGGTCCCAGGGAATTAGTCCATAAATATGTGTAGCAAATACACAGCTTTCCACAGACTAGATTTTGGCATTTTCACTTTTCCTTGAAATTCATTGATTAGGGACATCAGTTTTATTTCTGCCCACAGCACAACCTTAGACAAGAGCTGGAAACAGGACTTACTAGACAAAGCCTAACTTAGGCTAGTCACTGTCATGTGGGGCATAAAACACAGTAACTGCACCCAAACCTCTTCCTAAATTTCAAAAACCTCATTCCTTCCTCACAGGAATTCCTTCAGGGGAAAACACCAGCAGGAAAGCAGTTATTTCCTTTTAGAACTACTTTCCAAATGGTCTCCTTGGGCTAACACCAGGCCCTGCCCCGGGGCTGCTCACCTCTGCAGGCGGATCTGGTAGCCCGTGCTCCTGCCATTGCCACAGCCCTCCGCCCTCTCTGCAGCCACTCTCTCAGCCACCTGAGCAGGAGAAACAAAATCGCTCATGAAAATGACTGAGCTGCTCAGCAGCAGGAACACCTAAAACTGAGATGGTTTGAAAATAACAGAGAGATGCCCTTTCCTCTTCCCCTGAGAGCAGCAGCCCAGGGACAAGACTTTAGAGGAACACACCCACTTGGGCATTAGCAGCACATTCCCCTTCCAGCAAGGTGAGCTTGGTCTGACACTGAACTACCAAGGAGAGTGACTCCTGAGCTCTTGAAAGCCAGATTCTGTCCTGCTCGTTTCCCTCTAGAGGGCCTGACACAACATTAGTTTTTATCCTAACTGGCATTTGCACTGCCCAAATCCATTAAAATCACAGATCTAACCCATGACTGAAGTCAGGGAAGGAAAGGAGGCTGCAGTGCCAGTACTCCATCAACGCCCACATCGTGCCCATCACCAGAACTGAGATTTGCAGCCTCAGGGAGCAGCCAGGGGGTGCCCAGGGGAAGGAGGGGAAGGGGCACTCACGGAGATGGCGCTGATCCTGCGGGGCTGGGTGCACACGATCCTGCAGGTGGAGCCCAGGCCGCGCTCGATGTGGTCGTCCAGGATGAACTGTGTCACCTGCGTGGTCTTGCCGCAGCCCGTCTCGCCGCTGATCACCGTCACCCGGTGCGCGTTGATCAGCCTCACCAGCTCCTGGCACACACACAGCCATTACTGGGGAGATCATGCAAGCAGGCTGGAGAGGATTCTGAGAATCTCTGCTCCTGTGGGATGAACTCTGAGCAGACTATCAGCAGCTGAAGAAATGCTCAGCTGCTTCTTGTAATGCTACAAAAAGTTTAAATCTCACAGAAGTCATTTCTGCACATTTGCACTTCCCATGTGTAGGGTTTACAGCACACCCAACCTCAACACTAGCTTTAAATACTTTGGATCCTGTATGAAAAACAACATAAAAGAACTACAATGAAAGCCTGAAATACATTTTTAACCTTTCTGCTTCCTGCTTGGCTCCTGTTGATCTTTGGGGACTGAGCACAAGAGTTTGCCCTGTTGGACTCCAAGCCTGCACAAACTAAAGGTTTTCAGCACAGTGTTTTAACATTTCTTGTACCAACAGGAACAGCTTCCCAGCCTCCTCCTCCCCACCCCAAGGACTGCTAAGGGGACCATGACTATTTTTAAGAAACAAATAACAGACAGGACATTATGGCAAATAGAGGAACTATAGGAAGGAGCTCACTAATCACCCACTGAGCCTGCAAAAGCAAACACATCAGAATGTTCCATTTCTACTGCACCCAGGGGATAGCAGCCTAAGAATTAACATCCATTAATAACAGCCCCTGCTGTCACTGACCTTATCCTGTGACTAGGAAACTAATGGCACTGAGGGCCAGCAGTGCAGCCATTAATTCTGTGCTTAAAGCTAAAAAGGCTTAATTGGTTTAATATTCAATTCTGAACTGGCTAATTGTTCAACACAGGGCACAATTTTATATACAGAAGAAAGCACAACAATCTGAGCAACCAGGACCCTTCTAGAAGTTTAACTGGCAGCAAGAGAAGACCTATTATTAAGTGTCTGTAGCAGCCATGTATTCCCATGATATACCCAGTTCTCTTCCCACGAGAACACTGTACTGAGCCCCACATCATCATCAGTGAGCCCCTGGCACTGGCTGGAAAGAAATCAGCCCCAGGGTCAGGACCTGGGAGGCTTCTCCCCTTCCTGAAGGGCACAAAGGATTGCTGCCAGCCACAGGGCACAACTGCTTTCCCCTGTTTTGCAGCACAGCACCAGAGGCTCTCTCTTCAAATGCACACTCACCTCTCTCATCCCATACGAGGGGAGCTTCTCTCGGAATCTCTGGGGAAAAAGAATAAGAAAGTTTCTCTATAAACACCTCTTCAGCACTGAAGCAATAGAATAGATTTCACCTCTAATCTGGGCTAAACTTCAAAATAATGACAAACTGCTCAGCTACACTTGTATAAACACAGGCCTGTGGGAAATAATTTTAATTTCATGTGTGGTTTCAGTTTTGTTCAACTTAGAAAAATTATTTCAGCCCAACAATTCAATACATGATAAGGCAGGTATACAGAGATGCAAGAGCAGGGCCTGGTATGGAAGAGAGACCTGGCGCTCAGGGTAAGCCAATTTTCTACATGTGGCTGTTCAAAACAAAACCTCTGCTTCCAAGAGGCCATTCTTTCAAAGGCCAATGTTCTGCCTTCAGTTTCAGACATAACTGCAGGGACACAATCCATAAAAAAGAAAGAGAAGCCCACGTCTCGAAACATGTCAGCTTCAGACATGAACATGTCAGATTCTGCTTCTGAAATTTGTAACTCCCAATTTTTAATCACTGTTCTATCACTACGCATGAATTTTATGAATTCTAAAGATAATTTTTAGCAAAAGTATCATGATGACGACTTTCTAGTAAATTGCAAGATAATACATTTTCAGGTTAGATTAAAAAAAAATCCAATGAAAAGTTTTCAACCTAACCCAGGAAAAAGTACCTGCATTTCAATATATCTGGGATCAGATCTCTTCTTCATTAAATCTTCTTTAAGTTGCTCATCTAAATTAGCATTCTGCTC
This sequence comes from Polioptila caerulea, assembly GCA_013397295.1. Classification (NCBI taxonomy): domain Eukaryota; kingdom Metazoa; phylum Chordata; class Aves; order Passeriformes; family Certhiidae; genus Polioptila; species Polioptila caerulea. The sequence continues at coordinate 226,612 of VYXF01013008.1, read as the reverse complement.
GTTTTTTTCACAGAGATACTCCACATCCAAATCCAGGGATGTTTTTTCCCAGGCTGGTCTCTGTCTTACAGGAGCTTTTTCAGCATCTGGTTTCACTTTGGCAGGCTGTTCTGGAGCAGGGCTGGAATCACAGAACAAGAACTTCAGACTCCCCCAGCTGTGCCTGGCCACATAAATAAAAGAACCGGTAATTGTATCTCTTACCCTTCTTCATCCCCGGACCACCAGGACATGGCTTCTTGCTCTTTGTCGTTTTTAGTCTGGACAGAATTCAGCAGCTGCACGATTTGCTCTTCCCTGCTCTCGTCCATGCGCACGACAGCTCTCTAGGGCAGAAAGCAGAGCCTCCCTCAGCGCGGAGCGCGGCTGCCCTCACCCCCCGCCGGCCCGGTTATCCTCAAACCCCCGCCGGCCCGGTTATCCTCAAACCCCCGCCGGCCCGGTTATC
>VYXF01013008.1:214777-224852 GCA_013397295.1 Polioptila caerulea | reverse complement strand
GGTTCGAGTCCCGGCCCGACCGAACTCGACCCTCTTAGACCCGGGTTCGAGTCCCGGCCCGACCGAGCCCGACCCGCCTAGACCCGGGTTCGAGTCCCGGTCCGACCGAACCCGACCCGCCCGGACCCCGGGTTCGAGTCCCGGCCCGACCGAGCCCGACCCGCCCCGCAGGGCCCGGGTTCGAGTCCTCACACTGACCCGCCCCGTAGGGTCCGGGTTCGAGTCCCCGACCGGCCGCTCTGTTGCAGAATGAGGAATTTCTATCGTTTTCCTAATGTTTGATCTTCATATACTTTCAGGCCTAATCAATAAGAAGACAGATTTAATTCATGAAACAAAGAGCAGCCAACGAGCTTTAAGTGACGTCCAGGTCTTAGAAAAGTATTTCCAGTATTATGTCGATTGAGATGTTGACAAGGACAGCAAGTGAATCCAAACTGCTGTGACTTCCCACCGGCAGAGCTGCTCCCTCATGTCCACAGGTTCCTGCGGGCACGCCACCTGCTGCCAACAAACACCAGAGCTGGGGTTTCAGACTTTATTTAGTCTTAAATTTAGGATTAGGATAAATTTATTTAGGATTCCCTTTAGACACACGTGTTCCTCAAATAAATAGGTATATAAATAAACACCTTAAATAAATAAATACATTCAAATCCACTATGGAAAGCCGTAAAGCACTTGAGTATTTGTTATCCCCTTGATACAGCATTAATGGTTTGAATTGATTCAACAGTGCACCCAAATAAAATTTGTATGATAGGAGAGAACCAGCTGATGATGTGTCTGCTGGGGCAGGGAGCCAAGGGGAGCACTGTCTGTCCGAGCAGTCGAGGCTGAGATGAAACCCTTTCAGCTGCTGGTGCCGGGCTCGTCCCGCTCTCGGTAGGCTTTGTTGAGCAGCTGTATCTCCTCCCGGTACCCGGCCCCGGCCGAGGGCTGCTGCCGGCTGTTCTGCCGGTGAGCCTCCACCGTGTCGGGGATGGAGATGCTGAGGTCGCTGCCGGGGCTGTGCGAGGGGATGAGCAGGGAGTAGGAGGCGCTTTCCCCCAGCTCGCAGCACACAAACCTGTTCTCCTTGCGGGAGTAGCGCAGCGAGGGCGACCGTGCCTGCGCGGAGGACTGGCTGATGTTGCTGACGATGGACACGGTGTCCAGCGCCTCTTCATTGTCACAGATCTCCAGCACCTCCAAGTGAATCTTCACGCTCGCGTCAGCAAAGGCGTCCCGGGGCTCCCCCGGGCTGGGCTCGTGGCCCACGCTTTTGGAGCGATACACCTCGATCCGCTGGGCCAGGGGCGCTATTTTCTGCCCCTCGGAGCTGACCTCGTAGGTGGACAAGGAGAGCGTTTTGCCGGTGGGGGCCTGCAGAGACACGGTGCCCTGGAAGGCGCACAGAGGCACGGCCAGCGCCGCGGGGGCGCGCTGCGGGAACGAGCGGGGTTAGACCGGGCGGGGATGGACCGAGAGGGGTTAGACCGAGAGGGATAAGACCGAGCGGGGTTAGACCGGGCGGGGATGGACCGAGAGGGGTTAGACCGAGAGGGATAAGACCGAGCGGGGTTAGACCGAGCGGGGATGGACCGAGAGGNGAGGGGTTAGACCGAGAGGGGTTAGACCGAGAGGGGATGGACCGAGAGGGGTTAGACCGGGCGGGGTTAGACCGAGAGGGGTTAGACCGAGCGGGGTTACACCGAGAGGGGTTAGACCGAGCGGGGTTAGACCGAGAGGGGGGACACCGAGCGGGGTTAGACCGAGAGGGGTTAGAGCCAGCGGGGTTAGACCGAGCGGGGTTACACCGGGCGGGGTTAGACCGAGAGGGGTTAGACCGAGCGGGGTTAGACCGGGCGGGGTTAGACCCAGCGGGGTTAGACCGAGCGGGGTTAGACCGAGCGGGGTTACACCGAGCATGGCCCCGCAGCCGGCACGCAGCAGCCGTGCCAGCTCACCCACTGCTCTTACTGCCCGCGCCCTGCTCGTTCGACACGCCTAGCACTCATGACCTGACAGAGTAGCACGCTTTTTGTGTTATCATATGCCTTAGTGTAAGAACCCAAGAGACTGTGGCTCGCTATGAAATCTACAGAATATGTAAAACAGAGTTTAAATAAAAGCTGATTCCATCAGTGCAAGGTTATGTCCTGTTTAATCAAACTCTGATTTAGCTCCACTTGCTGGAATGAACACTCCGGGTCTGGAGAATGAGACATTTCCCTATCACTTAGTGCCTCTTTCTGCAAATCTCAAGTATTCTCTTGAGAAATCAGTATTTAGTGTTAAAAGGAAAAAGATCCATCAAGTCTCCTATGTCACTGCCCAGTCAGTAACCAGGGAGACACTGAATGCTTCATTTCCCACTAGAACGGTTCCATTGGAAATGTTGTTCAATCCCAGACCCCTTTACCTGTTTCTAAAGTACAGAATCCATTTGTCCCTGCAAACCACAATGTTGTGCTCTGGGGAGCACTGTGGATTCAAGTGCTGGGGCTAAACCCACGGTTGTCGGGTTAAGGGAGGGATAAATGCATTTATCCTGGGTTTAGGTACAGCCAGGTAACACTGGTTATTACTAGAATTACTTTCACTATAAATTATTATTAATAAGTACAGAAAGTGACCTTTATCTTGTCCTTGATACCATTATTAAATACCCATTTTTGCTTCTCATGACACATCCGTGGCAATAAACAGGAATCCACCAGCAAACCAGACTCTACTGGTACATCCTGTGAAGTATTTTGCCTCCCACTCCCACGGTTCCCTGCAGTTCAGCTCTTTGCCTTCAGCTCCCAGCCCTTCCCTCAAAGAGTTCCAGCGTTTGTGGAGAGGATTTCCCACCCCAGGGCATCCCCCATGCAGCCCCTGCCCACAATGCCTGGAGAATGTTCTGGCTCTTGGAATCTGGGACAGGGATTTATGTCCTTGTTCCTTATGGAATGGTGATGCATTCTGAGCAGAGAAATCTCTGCAGAATCCATCAAACAAATCCCCTCATTATTTAATTACACATCCACCTTCCAGAGTTCCCAGCAGCAGCCATGAGGTTGCCATGAGGCAACACCTTCCCCCCATCCCCGTGGGTCAGGACCAGGCTCCCTGTCCTGTTCCCGCTGCCTGAGCAGGGTCTGGGCTGGGTTCACTGGTGAGGATATTGTCCACAGCAAGGCTTGGGTGTATCTGAGTGCCACAGCAGCTGGAAGAGACCCTGACAGACAGATTTCCATTTGGGAATGGTGAAAGCAGCTGCTGGGGGCCGAGTGGGACACTGGGACGCCATCCCAGCTGGTTCTACAGTGTCTGGTGACAGACCCAAGCACAAGGAACTTTGTGGACTCTCCCTCACGATTCCTGGTTTCACAGGCCTGGAACAGGCAGACAGGGGTGCCAGCAGTGTCCCAGTGGGGCACAGATGGGCTGGAGTCTGCTCCCTCTCCCTGGGACAGGTCTCTGCTCGGGGGCAGCACCAAGAGCACACCCAGCTCGTGCCACGTCCCTGTTGCTCCCACTGGGCCATGCTGCCTTCCCAAACAGCAACCCAGCAACCTAACCCAGCTCTGGGGAGTTTGCATTCCTAATTTCTGTGGTCAAATACAGCTTGAGATGAAAAGGTCTGTTTTTAGAATGCTTCCAGTAAAGATCGTGGCTTTTTCTTTCCAGAGGCAATGACTTTTCTGTTTGTTTTAAAATAGAGGCTTAGTCTTCTACTTCCCTAAAGATGCAAATTAGCTGCAGTGAAATTAATTACGGCAATGATTTGCCTTTTCTGAGGCTGATTGCAGTAAATTGAGAGCCAAGGGGGTATGACAGGAAGAGACAAGCTCACCTCAGATGGCCTGAGCCCAGCACTTGCCATTGGCCTCCCCAGGCAGAGCTGGATTTGTACCAGTCAGTGCCAGGAGGTGCAACAGAGCATCCAAGGCGAGGACACCTTGGAGGGAAGGGCTACAGGAGCTCTACCCAGCCTCGCCCTCCTGGGCAAACATTTCTGCTCTCACTATTCCTCTGCAGCTCCAGAGAGAGCCCACGGCAGTGGAAGTGCAGCAGGAGCCAGCAAACATCACCAGAGTGCACACGCCTCTGGGAGCAAAGGGAGAAGGAAGGTGAGATGTTACAAGGATTTTCCAGCCACAGGAACCTCTTTGGAAATGAGGAACAAGCTCCAACCACCTGAGCAGGAAGAGCCCGGGTGGGAAGAGCTCAGCACAGCAGCAGGGGAGCAGGAGGCACAGATTGCCACCAGCCAGTGGGGAGCAATGAGAACCTTCAAGGCTGTTCTAACTCAGCTTCTGTGCTGGGCCTGGTGTTTGGGGGAATGTTCACAACTCTCCTGCAGCGAGTGAGACGCTGTGTATTTATCATGTTAAAATACTCCTGCCTGTGCTGGCTCCTCCTCAGTGAGGTCACTTGCACAGCCTCCCCCTCTCTTTCCTTGCAGGGCACATAAATAAGTCCTGGGCAGAGTCTCTTCAAAGAGTTTCCTTGAGGCAACCCACAGATGAGGTAAAGAAAAATAATCAGCAAGCCTGGAACAAACTGCCAGCCTGGGAGGTTTCTGTTGCCTGAGGGCACTGAAGCATAGACAAAATAAGACATGACATATTTACACTCAATCTCTTTAGGAAGGGAGATACACGGGTATTTTATGAGATGTTAAAGGTATTTTTCAAATATGCAGCCAAGCAGGAGTTAGAAATGACAAGTTCAATTTTCTCTCTCCCTCTCCATTACAGCCCTCCTATCATGTACTCAATAAACCCTGCTGCCTCATTCTCTCATGCCACTTTTGTTCCAGAGAAAACACTTTGATGGAGCAACTCTTTCCTCACAGAGCAGACGGTGAGGACACAGCCAGCTCCACAGCCATTGCTGTCACCCTGAGGAGGTGCCACTCTCCAGGCCCACAGCCCCAGAGGAAGCCAAAGGCACCCCAGGCCCTGGCTGCCCCTGCTCCCCAGCCAGCCCAGGCTCGCTGATCCCACACCCATGGGGTGGCTGCTCTCCCTCCCACTGTCAGTTCTTAGAGCTTCTCCCCCTGAAGAGAAGATCAGCAGCACTCCAACAGGAGCCCTGGGACTGATGGGCTCTCCGAAGATCCCTGTATTTCCTGCAGAAGGATGTGGCCAGTCAGTGCCAGGGGGAGCCTCCTTCTTTAACACACGTGGGAAATGGTGAGAACAGAGTGACTTTTCTTAGACTTTGGGACTTCCAGACAGGATGAATAAGTGAGATGGTTTTCCAGCTTATTAACATGCAGCCCAAATTGATCTTTCATCCAACATAAACCTGAGCAATGCATTAAAGTTATTTTTACAAAGCTTGCAGGGAGTTCACACTCTGCCCTTTCCCAGCTGCAAAGCAAATGTCAGCTCCTGCTGAATGTCAGGACCAGGCAGAGCTGGGACTCCAAAGCCTGGAACTTTTACCCCACGGGAGCTTGAGTGCCTGGCACTGGGTTATACCTGGGAAGGTGTCAGAAGTGGGTCAGTTGTGATTCTTTGTGATGCAAGAAGGGAAGCAGAAGTCCAAAAGTGCCATACAAGGCCCCAGGGCACACAGAACACCCCCAGGCAGTCACTGCCAGCTGCTCACAAAGAGCTGCTCATCCCTGCTGCACTCCTGGGCTGCAGCTGAACTGGCACCAGGGCACATGGGGAAAGGAATTTTTTTTTTTAAACATCATCTGGAAATTCCTGCAAGGAGAGCCCCGGTTATGAACCTGATACAGTGATTTTATTAACCAAGCTGCACATGGCACATGAGGCCTTGGCAAGAACTGGTGGATTAAACCCAGGCTGTCATCACTTCCTATTGCCCCCAAATGCAGGAATTCATCTCTGCACACTGCAGGAGCATTGGTTTATTGTGAAAGGGGTGATCGGTCACATCTGAAATATCGGCCAAATTCCTGCTCAGATGATAAACTTGTGTTTATCAGATGGAGAGAGATTCCCATATTGGAATACAAAATCCAGCTTATCCATCTCCCGTGTGTGTGCAAAGGCCCAGCACAAGCTGATCTGGCTCTGAAGCCACCCTGCTTGGAGCAGGTGACTTCCAGAGATCCCTTCCAACCTGAAGCCTTCTGGAGCTCCTGTGGGCTCTTACCCCACTCCCACCCACTGTAATGCCCAAAGGCCACTGAATTCCACTGGAATTCTCTGGAAAATTGCATCCTTTGGAGAGAAACTTCCTATTCATTAAGGTAAAGTAACATCATTCATACTTACCTCTTACCTTACACAAATCATGCAGGTGCACACAAAATAAGAAAACCCCATGATTAGAAGACAAGTGAGAAATTATTGCAGGATCAGCACCTGCAAACGGGTCTGGGGTTACTAAACATTATACAATGCTGTGCATGAGTTTTACTAAAAAATAGGACTAATAGAAGTATCAATGGCAGTAGAAATCATTCCTAATTCCTAAGGAAACTCTTATGAGCAGAAAAGAATCAGTTCCGACCGTACCTGCCGAGGGTTCCTCTCGGATTTACTGCGGCACCACTCCCAGTCCGAGGGCTGCGGTGCCTGGCTCTCCTCGTGGGCCAGCCTCCACTCTGCTCCTGGGGAAAACGCTGCTGGCTCACAGCCCGTGCCCTCCTGGCCCTGAGTGGCCCCCGGGCCAGCAGGAGGGGAGCCCCGGGAGCCGTGCCCCAGTGCCACGGGCGGGACCCCGGGGTCACCGCCTCTGCCAGGGCCCCGCTGCTCGCAGCCAGAGCTCGGCAGGCTGGGGGGGGACGTGGAGTTCCTGTCGGTGCTGGGGCGGGGAGGGCTCTCCTGGGATATCCTGTAGATCCCACAGCCTCGCTGGAATGACAGGCTGAACTCAAAACCGCTGCGCTTGGCTAAGCAGGAAGGAAAGAAACTGTGTTAGGAGTTGAGACCGAAAAGAAAAATGAGATTACAAACACAATGCAAATGACATGCTAAAATATGGAATAAATTATCCAGCTCCTGCTGGAAACAGGCAATTTTCCCTCCATAAAAAAAAAATTAATTGTTGAGAAGAAAGACTTCTGAGGAGAAACTGCCTTCTAGAGGAACTGCAGTCGTTCTCTCTGGGAAAGTGGCTCTGAGGGCAGCAGGGGCAGCACAAGCCATTCTGCACCTTGTCACTGTTGGACACACAATGGCACACACAGACACTGTCTGGTGAGAAGGTATAAAACTATTACAGTATCTGACTCCATATTTATAGTATTTTTGCACACACCAGGGATTGGAGGAGAAGGTTGACACCTCTCCCACCCCGTTGGTCAAGACAGCTGCCCATCAGTTGTTTTTCAGTCCAAGAGAAAGTCTGTAAACAACCTCGTCTGAACATAAACATGTTCTAATTATAACGTGTGTGAGAAAGAGCTACTAAGTATGAAAAACAACAAGCTGTAAAGTGCACCAGAAAACTGAAGAAATCAGGGCGACAGCACCTGGATAATGTGTTTAAAGCAAGTGAAAGCCATGCACTGAGGATGGCTTTTCTCCAAGATTCAGGAGTTCTTTCTCCCTGAACAAGCAGGGAATGTCAGGAATTAATCCACAGATGGTAGAGGATTTTCACTCTAGAGAATGGGAAACAACTCCCATATCTCAGAAATATTTAGCCCTTAACATTTGCAGTTGAGACCAGATGATCCCTGTGACCCACTCTGTTCCTCCTGCTACTTTCACATAAAGCCCAAGGCAAAACTGGAAGAAGGTCACCAGGGATGGTCTGGCAACCTCTGCTACACCAAGGCAACCCTTCCACACTCACTTTTGGCGTCTTGTGAAGACTCTGCATAGGAGTTCCTCCTGCAGTTGATGATGCAGCCGCAGGGCAGGTGCAGCCAGTGCTGTGACAGGACAAACACCGGGGTGACTGTGGCAGCCACCAGGGTCAGCAGGAAGCTCAGGGTCTCAGACGAAGGGCTCTGCAGCCCAGTGGTGTACTGGACAGCCATCTGTATCTGAAAGGCAGAGCATTTTGAAATTTAAATCACTTTGGGCACATGAGATGCTTCCAGGAACAAAGAGAACATCTCACTGTGAATGTGACACCACTGTAAGACACAGATTGTCGTTAGTGTTTGCTGAGGACAACAGTTCTGGCTCTAACAGACAGCAGAGGAAACATGCTGACTGCTCTCCTCTCATGCTGCATTTCTCAGAAAACCCTCCCTGAAGCTGAATATAGATGCTGAGCACCATTGAACAGTCCCATGTGGTACCGAGGAGCCCCAGCCCCACACACCCAAGGGCAGGGGTTACTGCCCCAGAGCCGTGTTCCCTGTTCCCACAGATCCCTTGCTCAGGTTCCTGTCCCCAAACACACCCACATGCACACGACAGCCCTCCCTCCCACCCCAGCACTACAGAGTTCACAAAGGTGCAACCAAACTGCATTTTTGTACCAAACCCCTATGTCTGAACCCAAAGGATGTGTCTCAGAGGACAGGACAGGGGGTGCCTTGGCTCAGTTCCCAGCCCCAGAATGCTGAGCAAACCCTGTCCCACAGCTGGCACTTCCAAAGGGGACCTTCCTGCCCCTGGTATTCACGTGATAATGAAGGATGTGATGGGAGAGTGTCAGAGAGATGAACCAGGCTCTGCCAAACCCACTGGGCACCAGTTAAACTCATGCAGTGGCACAGACCAGCTGCAGAGGACTTCTGCTGGCACAACCACACCACGAGGAACAGCTGCAGTGGCCACTGCTCATCTCTTTCAATCCATGGCCCGCAGGTGACACCCCACTGAAATGGGAGCATTGCAAAGTGAAGCCATCTGAGAATTTACCATCATTGGGAGCCAGAGGAGGACTTTGGTCAGTGCCAGGATCAGCGAGAATCGTTTCTGGGCAAAGCCCACCGTGGAGCTCCTGCTCTGAGCGCTGCTCTCAGCCGCACCCTTCCCCAAAACCGCCTCCGAGTTTCGGGGAGGCTCCCGGGCTCTGTCCCCGGGCTCCAGCAGTGCCAGCGGAGGGGCAGCAGCCCCGCAGCCCCGTGGTGTCCCGGGGCAGGGGAAGCCCTCAGAGCCCTGCAGGTGCTCGGGGTGCAGCAGCCGCGGCTCCCCCGAGCACAGCAGGCGCAGAGCGAGCGGCGCGGCCAGCGCGGCCAGGACAGAGAAGCACAGCGAGTACACAACGAACAAAAACAGGGCGTGGGAACTGGCACGGTCGGCGAAGCAGCCCCAGGACGTGGGGATGTACCTGCCCCAACCACAGAGAGGCAAAATGCACATCAGCAGGCTGACAGTCCAGATGGAGAGGATGGCCCACACCACGCTCACACGGCGCTTGGAGGAGCTGCAGCTCAGTGTCCCGGTCGTGTTGAGGGTGTAGAAGTTGTAAGAAACTATAAGAGACCCTTTCAGGTTGCTAGAAATGCCCTGGAATAAGTACAGAAACGCTGAGGTGGTGCACAGAGGCTGGGGCAGGGCTTGGCTTGACCACTGCATGAGCATGAAAATAAACACTGGCACGATGCTGATCAGATCATCTGCTGCCAAAGAGGTCACAATCATCGAAACCGTGGTTTTGTTCTGCAGTTTCAGCAGGGAAACTAGTGAGTAAATGCTGCCCAGAAGGGCTGGGAGTGCAATGGTAAATGTCAAGCAGAACAGAAGGACATTCCAAGTTCTCTGCTCACTGGGTTTGTCCATAACGCTGCGATTCTCAGTGAAGAAGCTCGTCCCATTGAGTGACAAATTACCAGGAGTTACCGACATTGTCCTGGGCATTTTTCTCTTTGCCTTCTCACTGATTCTGCAAGTTTTCACCGGCCAAAACCAGAACTGTCAGCTCCACATCACAAGTTTCTTTGTTTTCCTAGACTCTCTTTTGTGGCATCTGACGAAGAAACATTCAGGTGGCAGCGACCCCAATGACCAGAACTCATGCTCTCAAAAAGCCAGGCAACAACGAAGTAGCAGAGGAGCTGGAAACAATGGAATTCTTCCAAAGCGTCCCCGTGCTGGCAGATGGTGATTAGGGCTGCTCGGGTGTCCACATGCCATTCCCGCTGGCGGATGGCGGGCAGGGCTGCGGGCAGGGCTGCGGGCAGGGTGTGCCCGGGCTGTGCCTCCCGGGCTGTGCC